>CM040245.1:112192782-112585653 GCA_022545495.1 Chrysanthemum lavandulifolium | reverse complement strand
CGTGGAAAACTAGAAGGGGGTTGAATAGTTTTGCCGATTTTAAGTTGATTTCAAAACTTTAGATTCGATATTATGTGAAATCGTATGGATGTTGAGAGCGTATAGATCTAATGATAATGCAAGCAAATAAATAAAGATAAGGGATAGAAATGACACAACCGATTTATAGTGGTTCGGCTACAAGGACACCTTCCTTACCTACTCCACTCCCGAGTCACCTACTCGAGTTCAAGCACTATGTCAACAAACTCCTTCACTTGGCGGAAAAGCCTTCACGGCGTTGCTTACACTTTTCCCGTACAAAGCTAGATACCGAGTCCGTAGCATGGTGGACCAAACCAACACAACTATTACACAACAAATATGTGAAATATCAAATACAAGATCTTAGCATCAGAAATCTTGCGGAGTGACAAATCAATCAAGGACCCTTGCTTGGATGACTTGTAGAATGCTCGTGATCTCGCCTTGGGAAGGACCTATATGAGAATCACAAATAGAAAGAAAGAAGAACAACTCTCTAGATCTAGTGATCTATATGTTAGAAGAGAATGAGAGTGTATGAGAGATTTAGCAAGAAGAGGGTAAGTTAGAATGAAGAAATGGCTCTCTATTTATAGGAAAATTTCCTCATTTCTCACGGATCCCACGGATCCTTCCACTGGGATCCGGCTAGCACAAAGCTCGGGATCCGTGGAACTCCTCTTTGCCCATGGGTTTTTGGTTATGGGTCATGGGTTGGTCCATGGGTTTCTTTAGATTCAATGTATCTAAGTATACATTGTATCAAGTCTCTTTGGGTAATGGTTAAGATCCATGGGTTGTGATTTTACCCATCCTAATTAACTATTACAACAAATGCTTTAGTTACTACATTTTGTATTCAAAAGATTATATGTAAATGCTTTACAAAATAACATGTATCCTTAAAATTATACTTAAGACAACATTATATATGTTATCAACAAAACACAAAGAGATCGCAAAATATTAATAAACGCGTTTTACGGTTTATTTGTATTAACAATCTCCCCTTTTGTTGATGACAAAATATAATGTTATGATGAGTAAAACTTAAGAATAGATGTAAGTTTTGAAAGCTCCTAAGATTACTTCTTCTCCCTTTTTGTAAATGTTAGGAATTAGAAATTCCGGTATTAAAGAGTCGGTCACCTCAAGTATATGTAATCGTTAAAGCTCGTAGTCGTAGTTCTTTTAAGTTAAGTAGTAATTTAGTTAAGTAACACCGTGGAGGACAGACGGGTCTTTACCCAGCTGTATGCACGATCCATGACCCAAAGTGTGGCGAGTTATGTAAGACTATAAATACTCTCTACCTTCCAAGGTAGAGAGTTGGAGCTCATAATAATATCTTTCACTTTCTCTCACTAAGTTCCCTAAACCTCTAACTTTCTCTCTAGAATTCCATCCTATTCGCCACCTTGTGTTATGGTTTGATGTGTATGTGAAAAGTTATATCTTACAATTGGTATCAAGAGCCATGGTTAGATCATATCTTGCACATCTTTGGATTTATAGTGGTTTTAGGTGGTTTTGAGTTTGAAAAGTTTAGTGGTTTTGCATCATTTGGTTGATTTCTTGTGTTAAAGTTTGAATTTTGTTGGTACTTTTATGTTTAGAATCATCAAAAGTGTTTAGGTTTTCATTTGGTAGCTTGAATCATCTTGGTTGGGTTGTTTTGGATTGAAAAGTGAAGGTTATTTGGTTTTTCAAGCTAGCGAATTAGCTCTCGGACTTGTTTTCTTGGTAGCGACTTACAGTTATAATCTAGCGAGTTAGAGCTAGCGAGTTAAAGTACAAGTAGTGGAATCTCCACTACGGTTAGCGACTTAATGGTAGCGAATTAGTCAAGCGAGTTGCTCTTTAGCGACTTGCATATCTAGCGACTTGTGTGGCAATTCTTGCACAAATTTGGCTAGCGACTTAGTCTATAGCGAGTTACTACTTAGCGACTTGCTCTTACATTGGCGACTTGGGATTCTAGCGACTTAGGCGTGTAGCGAGTTAAGGGTTAGCGACTTAGTGCACTAATTTCTAGCGACTTAGTGCATTATTTGGTAGCGAGTTAGCACTTTATCATCTAGCAACTTGAGTGATTGTTTACGGTTTTCTCTTGATTTAGTAAAATCCGTGAAAGAATCTATTTCCGGTTTAATCATAGAGTTATAAAATCCCGTATAATCTGTTAACATGTCTACCAACATTCCACTTGTTCCCCTGTCATCTCATCTTGTGCGAGGATGTTCAAGCGGTGGCTCGGATACTCGCCCACCAATGCTTGACAGGCCGACTACGATTCTTGGGCTCAGCGAATCAGATTGTATTGTCTTGGAAAGGAAAATGGTGTAAACATTCTCAAATCCATTGATGAAGGACCATATCGAGTTGAAACGACTAGAGACATACTTGATACTAATGAAGATGGTACTCTGTCTACGGAATGGACGGACCTAAGATGTACAATGAGCTTGATAATGAGGAGAAAAGAGATTCGATGCGGATATCGGGGCTTCAAACATTGTTCTTCAAGGTCTTCCTAAAGACATCTACAAGTCGATCAATCATAACAACGATGCAAAGGTGTTTGGGATAACGTTAAGATGCTTCTCTCGGGTTGAATTAACTATGGAAGGCAGGGAATCCCAACTCTATGATGAATTTGAGCACTTCAAGATGAAACCGGATGAGAGTGTCTATGAGTACTATGTGAGATTTCATAAGTTAGTGAATGACATGAGGAACATCAAGATGACTATGCCTAACATTCGATTGAACTCAAAGTTTGTGAACAACATGAATCCCGAATGGCACAAGTTTGTCACATCTGTGAAACTCACTAAAGGTTGAAGCATACAAACTATGAGCAACTCTATGCCTTCCTCCTTGAGAATGAGAGACATGCTATGTTTGAAAAGTTGATTCTCAATCGGTTCAAAACCAACCAGGGTGAGACAAGTTCGTCTAATGACTCAACGACTTTCTACTCAAACATTGGAATCACAACCAAAGCATCACAAGTCATACCCTTGGGTAATGGTAATCACAAACTCATCCACGATCCTCGGTTCAAACAAGCGATCTTGATGCACGCGTGGATAACATCGTTAATCAACTAGCTCTACTCATTAGTCAAAACATGAACTCTCTCCCACAAACCAACAACAACCTCTGAGCGCATCTAACCCACATAATCAAGCCTTTGTTAAAGATGGAAGGATCGTGGTGCAACCGATTCGGAAAGACAATATGATCGGGGAGAGGTGGGTGGGAGAGGTTATGTTGGAAACCGAATCGAGGAAGAAATGGTAACCAAGGTCAAGCTAAGCCAATCAAATGCTTTAAGCTGTGGTGGTGAGGGACACTTTGCAAGGCGCACATCTCCAAAGCGTCCACAAAATGCCGAATACTTGAGAGATAAGATGTTCTTGGCTCAAGCTCGGGACAATGGTGCTACTTTGAATGAAGAGGAACTTTGTTTCTTCTTGAAGGCAATGCCAAGACCTATGATGCGAGATGTAGATGAGCGACCCATTCGGAGATAGGTCACAATCATCAAAATGCCTTTCAAGTCGGTGCTGCGATGCTTACGACTCGATGTGGATGATGGACCCTCTGCACACACAATATTTATGGCTAGCATCTCTCCATGGTGTCTCCCAAGGTCTTCTTCACCACAAGTGGCCCATCAAAGGACAAACTCATCTACGAGGTATTAAAGCTATATGATGATGTCGATGTGCAGCAGATGCATGACAAAGTACAACCAACCGAAACTTTTGAATCAAATATTGAAAATACGGGTAATATCAATATTGTCCCATATGATCAATATGTGAAACAAAGTGAAAGTGAAGTTGTACCTAGTGATGCATCTTCTGCGATCAACAATGACTATGTTTTTGATGAATTCACCGCATGTGCTCTCGATGATTCCATTATCTACGAACTAAATGCCTATAAGGGCGTGTTGCCATTTATGAACAACGTGCAAAATTTGAGTTGACCACTCGTGAGCGAGGAAATGGATGACCAAGTACGTACGGTAATTAGAAAAAGTAATTTTAGAAGAAGTATTGAAACAAGAATTAAATTCTTTGCAAGAAAAACTTTCTAAACAACTAAGCAAAACAAGAACTTCAAGAAAGCGTGAAAATGCTTAAGCAAGAATTTAATGCAAAAGAATCAAAGCTCTTGAGAGATTTTCTAATCGAAAACTTTGAAAAACAAACTTGAAAACAAGTTGTACATACAAGGAAACACCATTCGATTGCTCACATGGTCACCAAACATCGAGTCTTAAGCGATAAGCATAGCATTCCCTTGTTGAGGAACCAAATCCAGAGGTAATCAAAAGGCTAGAAATGCTCATAAGGTGATTTATGATGGTAATGAAATTCTTAAGCCTAGGCGAAACCTAGTTGCGTTGAGTGCGAGGAAGATAAGAAATCGGATGAAGTCACTAGGAAAGGATGAACAAAAACTAGATGACCCCAAATGCAAAGAGAAGAACATAAATATCACTCCTCATGATTATAAGAAGGAAAAGCTGGATTGCATTAAACAAGTTTAAGCCTCGAGACTTTGTTGACTCCGAACAAGTCTTACGGAAAATGGATTTAGATAAGCGAGAAAGCGAAAATATTGTAGAAACAAATCCTCCCTTTGGAAAATGCCTAAAGCTACTGTGTATCCTCCCAACACACCAATGCATCTTGTTCCTAGAACAATTGCCACTAAAAGCAATATCTTAATTAGCCAATACGTTATTTTTCAACTATTTGTTGATTTTGAGAAAACTTGCAAGAAAAGGATCACACCAGCTGGCATTCTTGAAGGAGAAAGGGTTTTGAACAAATGAAAGAATGTTATTTAAGCGAGGTCATGCCCTTCTTTAAACTTTTAAAGGAACACTTTGAGAGTCTTAAAAGGGATAGAAACCGACATTAAGGGAATGGAAAAGGAATTTGATGCAATAATAGTTGAAATTAGTGATTATGAGCGTGCATTAAAATATAATGAGATCGAGAGGAAGAACACGCATACATTGAATGAGAATCTTATTCTTGAATGTGTTGCTCAAGATGTCTTTTCAACGCTTCAAATTGCTCTATTAATGCTTCCAAATTTCATGAACTATCTGTGCCTGAAAGTCTCCATGATCGTGTCATTGAGCTTGAAAAACTAATTCTAAACTTAATGAGAAAATTGAACTGGATGATCATGACAATTTGGTTAAACATTTTCTAAACTAGAAGTTGAGTATTTTAATCTACAACTAAAATATCAACATCTCAAAGAAAATGTCAAAACTTCAAATTTCAAGACATCTTCGGATGTTCGAGTTTGATCGAGTTTTTCAAATAAACAAAGCGAGATGAGCAGATTCATGCTCGATGTAACACGATCGAAAGTTGAAAGTCCAAATCTCTCAATTAAAGGGTCAAGCGAACAATATGCGAGGTTCCCAAATGCCTCCTTCTCTAGATTCTCGGAATTCTCAAACGTTTCATCTTCAAAACCTAGTAAATGCTTTACAAAGGAAAGCGAAAGTTTCCTAGAAGAGAATGAAAAGGTTAAGCGTCATTTCAATGAGTTGTTTGAATCAATTAAAGTCACTCGTAACAAAAACAACGAACAAATAACTTCATTGCAAAAGGAAATTGAGAATCGAAGAGTCGGGTAAAAGGAAAATGCCAATGATCAATGCGGAGAATGTTGTATCTAAGGTTCACTCGGTAATAAATCTACTTTATCGTGACATATGTCCCCTCACCTAAGGAACAACAAACTTGCCATTCAAACATATTTCTCATCCCTTAAGGATTGCTTAGAATACTGCGTGAGATTGTTGAAGAGGATAAGCTAGAGAAACCTCATGATAATGCAATTGGACATGCATGCTTATATGCCAAACGATCTCAAGAAATCTTAGAATGTTTGATCACTATATGCCCAAAGACATTAGGTGAGAGAGTTAACCCTTGATTCCATGCTCAATGCCTAAGGCCAAACATGACATGCACTCGATTCCCAATGGTTTGAATGTGAGGAGTAGTGCACGGTGAGTAGTTGATTTTAGATCATCAATACTAAGAAAGTGAACTCTAATGTAGTGCACTGCATGTAGTTCAGATCCCGGCACATCTAAGCAGGTGGTGCAAAGAGTAGTAAAACAAACTAATGTTCCCATTCCTCTAGAGAGTAATCGGTGACATTAAAGGGAGCGGTCAAAGTCTCAAGACAATACAAGGAATGATAGGACCTCTCAAGCTAAGAATGTGCCTTTGGAAGAGAGTAGAAGAACAATCTAGGAACCTTAAGTTTGAATCGAATAAAGCGAATCGTGTTGATTCTAGTATTAGCCATAGGCGTCTTGTAATTAATTGAATTCGATGCTATTTGCAAACCTTGTGCTTGATGATTGCTTGAATTACATTTCTAATCATGAATGTGATGTTAATGTTTTGCCTAATGATGTTAATTGTCCGGTTAATGTTGTTAATGCTAAAATTCATGCTAAAAAGGCTAAAAGGCAAAAGCGAAGAGAGTTAGAAAACAATGAAACCCGGGAAGAACATTCGTGAGAATAGGCTTTTATTGGATACTGTTGGTCATAAGACTAATCGAGATAATGCCCACTAGAAAATGGATGCCTCTTGGTAGAACTATTCCCTTAAGAAGTGGTCACACTGTAAATAGGACTATCTGAGACACTAGTATTGCATCTATTCACAATGATTCCATTACTTCACCATCGATATGAATGCTTCTATTTCGATGTGGGTGGTCCAACTGTTGCTACTAACCAAATGGAACCCATTCTTGCATGGGGATCCCAAATATCGATTATCCATTCTTGTACGTGTTCAAGCTGCAGATCGTTCAAATCGTTACGTGGTACACGGACTCATTTGTTCAAGCATATATTTGGAGACCGGTCACGGCTCATGAACCGTGAGCAAATTCATCGGAACTATTAGATTTGGTAATGATCATTTCGGTGCTATTATGGGTTATGGAGATTATGTTGTTGGTGATAGTGTCATCTCAGTGTATTATGTGGAAGGTTTAGGTCATAATCATTCTCTGTTGGTCAATTACGTGATTACGATCTAGAAGTAGCCTTCGAAAACATACACCTTTGTTAGAGATCTTAATGGTAAGGGCTGTTGAAAGGAACTCGTGGCTCAAACCTTTACACTATCTCTATCGATGACATGATGAGAGCTTCACCAATCGCTTGTTATCAAAGGCTTCAAAACAAAGTCATGGTTATGGCATCGTCGTCTCAATCACTTGAACTTGGCACCATCAACGATCTTTCGAAAGGACTTAGTTGTAGGTTTACCTAGACTAAAGTATGAAAAGGATCATCTTTGTTCGACATGTCAATTGGGAAAAAGCAAAAGTATGCCCATAAACCCAAACCTACTAACTCATCACGAAGTTCTTCATATGATTCATATGGATTTATGTGGACCAATGAGGTGCGAATATCTTTGGGAAGAAATATGTGTTAGTTGTGGTTGATGATTATTCTAGATTCACAGGTCAAGTTCTTAAGGACAAAGGATGAAACTCGATATCATCATCAAACTCATCAAGCAGTGCGAGTTAGACTAAACAAAGCGTCGAATTATCGAGCAGACAATGGGCGAGTTTGTCAACAAACAACTTAGTGAATTCTATGAAAGCATTGGAATCGAGCCATCAAAGAAGTGTTCCACGAACCCCTCAGCGAGCGGTGTAGTTGAAAGGCGAAATCGTACTCTTGTTGAAATTGCTAGAACAATCTTGATCTACTCAAAGGTTCCAATGTTTCTCGGGTGAAGCAATTGCCACTGCATGTTACACACAAAATCGTTCACGATTCACACCATTCATGGAAAAACTCCATATGAACTTGTCCACAGAGAAAACCTAATCTATCTTTCCTTCGTGTATTTGGTGCCTTGTGCTATCCAACTAATGAAGGTCAAGACTTGGGCAAACTTAGGGCTAAAGTCGACATTGGAGTATTTGTAGGATATGCACCAAACAAAAGGGATACCGAATCTACAACAAAAGAACCCGAAATATCATGGAAACAATTCACGTTACGTTTGATGGTGACCGGTCAAATGGCTCCTGGACACTCCACTCGGGACCCGCACTTCATAATGATCCTATTGGTTCATCCCTTGTTCCAAACT
The DNA here is from genome assembly GCA_022545495.1 of Chrysanthemum lavandulifolium. Taxonomy (NCBI): domain Eukaryota; kingdom Viridiplantae; phylum Streptophyta; class Magnoliopsida; order Asterales; family Asteraceae; genus Chrysanthemum; species Chrysanthemum lavandulifolium. Next base: position 112,577,440 of record CM040245.1, on the reverse strand, counting down.
CCTCTCAAGAAACACCATATGTACCTCCATCGAAGATGATGTAAAGAAATTGTTTGATCAATGTTTGATGAGCTGTATGAGTCTACTACTAATGAGGTCTTGATCCACAACAGGAGGATGCTCGATTTCCGTGAATGAAGTCAATCCATCGGTTTCAATATCTGTAAGTCAAGAAGCACTGCGGTGATCCTTGATCTCATCAACAAATCATCATTCTTCAAATGTACATCATGGAAATGTTTCGGCATCAATGATGAAGTTAATCCCTTTGCAACTCACGAAGATGCTCCATTTGAAAACATATTTGCTACTCACGAATCATCGCAGAACCATCTTCTTGAGGAGACATCGACTCGACTACCTCGGTTCCTCAACAAATGCCACATGAACACCTCGGAAAATGGACTCACGATCATCCATTAGACAACATCATTGGAAATCCCTCCGTCCTGTATCAACCGGAAGCAACTCGCAACCGATGCCTTATGGTGCTTCTTCAACTCCGTACTATCTAAGATCGAACCAAAGATGTTAAAGCTGCTATGAATGAAGATAGGTGGTTCAATGCTATGCAAGATGAAATTCATGAGTTTGATCGACTTGATGTATGGGAGTTAGTACACTGCTCCAGGCTGTGCTATGATTATAGCTCTAAAATGGATCTTCAAAGTAAAACTTGATGAGCATGGTGATGTGTTGAAGAACAAGGCTCGATTAGTTGCTAAAGGATATCGTCAGAGAGGAGGTATAGACTTTGAAGAATCATTTGCTCCGGTTGCTCGAATCGAGGCAATCGAGAATCTTTTCGGCTAATCTTGCAAGTAAGAACATGGTGGTATATCGGATGGATGTAAAGGCGGCATTTCTAAGCGGAGATCTTAAAGAAGTCGTCTCGTCGACCAACTGAAGGATTTGTGAATCAAGAGCATCCTACTCACGTTTATCGTTTGAAGAAGGCTCTTTACGGTTTAAAGCAAGCTCCGAGGGCATGGTATGATACACTCTCAAAGTTTCTTCTATCAACCGGATTCATCAAAGGAGCGATTGATCCTACATTGTTCACCGAAGTCGAGCAAACATTTAACTCATGTTCAAATTTATGTTGATGATATTATTTTGCCTCGGTGACCCAATGGAATGTGATCGTTTTCAAATGAAATGAGTTCAAAGTTTCAAATGTCAATGATGGGACAAATGTCATTTTCTTGGGATTACAAATTTCACAAAGTCCGGAGGCATTTTCATAAATCAATCTAAATATGCAACTTGAGATTTTAAAGAAATTTGGATTTGATTCATGTGACCTGTTGACACCCCATGATTGACCGAACCAAACTAGATGAGGACCTCTCGGGGATCATGATTGACCAAACGAAATATCGGAGTATGATTGGATCACGATGTATCTCACTTGCTAGTAGACCGGACATTTTGTTCTCTGTGTGCATGTGTGCTAGATACCGGCTAAGCCTACTAAAAAGCACCTTGAAGCGATTAAGCGGGTCTTCGGTATCTCAAGGAACCATCAATATGGGACTATGGTACCCGAAGGACACGGTATGTCACTAACGGCCTATCTGAGATCTTGATCATGCGAGTTGTCAAGATACGTCGTCGAAGCACGTCGGGAGGTGCTCGGTTTTGGGTGATAAGCTTGTGGTGGTCTTCAAAAAGCAAATGAGTACTTCTATTTCCTCTCTGAGGTGAATACATAGCCATGTCATCTTGTTGTGCTCAAATCTTATGGATGAGATCTCAATTATCGACTATGGCTTTGAATTCAACAAAATCCTCATCTTGTGATAATAAAAGTGCTATTGCTCTCTCATGCAACAACGTTCAACACTCAAGAGCAAAGCATATCGACATTCGACATCATTTCATCGAGAACAAGTGGAAAAAGGTGTGGTGGAACTATATTTTGTGAGGTGCGAATATCGGTTAGCGGACATCTTCACCAAAGCTCTTCCAAGAGAGCGTTTTGAGTTTATTCTTCCACGTCTTGGTTTGAAAAGTCTTCAACGAAACTCTCAAAGCGTCTTGAGGAGGACGAGGCGAGTAAAGGTCTATCTGCATCTATATTCTTGTAAATATTTATTTGAAAAACAAAATAGAAAATTATAAAACTTTCAAAATCCATAAAAATCTGAAAAATCCGAAAAATCTTCAAAAAATATTGTCATTTTGTCTTGTTTCTCTCGGTTCGATAATATCTACGGACTTTGTGTTGTCATTCAAAGAATGACACGGGTCTTTAGATGTTGTTCGAATTCTTAAAAAAAAAAAAAAAAAAAAAAAAAAAAAAAAAAAAAAAAAAAAAAAAAAAAAATCAAAAATATTTTTGGGAGAAAGAGAAATGGTTTATTGTCATCTTGAGCAATAACCGGTTTTAAAGAAAGAACAGAGCCATATCTTACCAAGTTTTCAAATCTTATGCTACGATTCTATAAACTACTATCTCTTGAAAACTAAATGCTTTGAAAAATAACTCAATCTCTATTTTGATAATCATCGGGACTTATTTGTCAAAATCTCTATCTCTCAATCAACAACCTCGTCATTGATTGAGGGAGAATGATTTCAATTAAATTAAAAAAGTTATTTGGCATTAAAATTGTTTTCAAAAGATATACATGCATGTTTTATAAATGGAGTTTAAAGTCTTAAAATCCGATCCTTATCGATTCAAACGCTTTCACAATCAAGTCACAATTCTCCTTAAAAGCTTTCAAATCAATTTAAATCTATACGAGATCACAAATTTCAAATGATTTGATAATTGTGATCGGGGAGAAATGTGATTTAAATTGGATTTAAAGCGATAATTAGGTAAATGGTTATAATAGGATGTACATGCTATCCGCCCACATGTGACAAGCGATTTCAATTTTTCAATGCACATGTTGAGGGGAGCATCTATCTTAAAACCTTTGATTTAAAAGCGTGATCATTTATCCAATAATGCGGGTTCCTCTAGTATGTGCAAAACTCTTTTCAAACCTCGAGGCACATATTGAGGGGAGCAAATTATGGAAACCTCATCCTTCCGGAAATGCTATATTTACTTGATTTGTTGAGGAAGCGATGTTGATATCTTTAGAAAATGGTAATCAAAGAAGTTAATTCTTTCTCTTGCCTCGTGTGCAAAACATTTTCAAATACTTGATGCACATGTTGAGGGAGTTCTCGTTCTAAAAATATCAAAAACAATTCGGTACAAAATGCTTTGATAATATATCACAAGTATCGAATTGATTTTCAAATGGTTTTCAATTGGATCCAATGGCGGATGAACAATACCAAATAGACCGACCAACTTTACTTCATATACGGTGATATAAGGATGATAAGGTTAGGTATGTGTTCCCATGATCCGCCGAGCCGGAGGGATCTACCGAGGACAATCCACTAGTTAGTGTAGAAGTCCTTAGGTATGATGATAAAAGGAGAAAAATGAGATATGGGAAGAGTGCGGACTAAGGCGAGCTAGTCTTGGAATAAACCCAACAAGGTTCTAGCTATGAAGTCTTGGTAAGCACGGAAGGGTTGAAGAATTAAAAGAATTGAATGAGAAAGGGTGAAAACAAATAGCCTCCATTTATTCAACCTTAGGGCGAAACCGGGTTCAATTCATATACTCTTGATGGTAACATCGGTATTGAAGACAAGGCGTCATGGACCCGGTGGCGCTTGCACTTCAACTTTCCAAACCACTCAAGTTCCTCTTAAAAGGACTTGTTTCATTCTCACGGGAACAGACATTATCTATCGACTTTCTCTTAGAGATGGTTGATATTGAAGAGGAGACCCTCTCCCTAGTCTCCGTTATAGGATCCAAATATGCACAAATTGAGTCTAGAGCCACGAGATCATCAATAAATCTCATTAGGACACTTTCAATGAAGACTCTGTTTCACACAATGTGGAAGAGATTATATCTTGAGTCCCACGCATTATCCTTGTGGTATTGCGAACATCCGAGTGATGTGTTTACATATTCACAATGAAGATGGAAAGCCTTACGGAGCCAACATCAAACAAGCTCTGGTAGGTGGCATGTGAGATCTATCATATAGATCAACCATGTGACAAGCTGAGCAGAAACAATGGGCGATTCAATTTCTTGAATCAATCACGGTTCGAGTTAGGGATTGACGGATACCTTTGAAAACCGGTCTTTGTGCTTAAAACTCTTTTCTTTAGCACATCGATTGTGTACTCATTTTCAAACCAAAAGGTATTTTATGATTGATAATTGATTTTCAATAAAACCTTCGTTGTATTGCAAAAACAATTTCTATTGAGCAATACGATTGTTTTCAAATCTCTTTTCATCAATCGGTGGACTTAAAATTATTTGGTTCACTCACTCCGTGTTGTCTTCTTTGAGATGTTCGGTTTGAGAACAGCTAGAACATACCGCGAAACCACATCAAGGAGATTCTTTGAATCCTACGATCACGGCGGTGCTTGTCTCGATCAGCGAGGCAAGTGGGCGTGTACCTCAATTCAACGAAAGTGATCAAAGACACTTTCGTGCGATTTGTTGCTAATTGTTGTATGCGAGTCGCCCGGCGTTTGCGGTGATCGAGAATGAAGCGGTCAATCCACGACCGCATGCTCACTTAACACATTCATCTCAAAAGAAATCATGATTAGTGCATCAATGACTCGATATTTTCACACCAAGCTTACGCTGTTCTTGCGCCAATATCATGATTCAACAAAAGCTTCCGCTACTCGATGAGAAGAAATCATGATCAAAATGTGAGCATGTCGGTCCCAAAGTCACAACACCACAATGGATGTCTCGGAGATTTTGATAGTGATGATCTCCAAAGATGGCTCAAACTTATCATCACGTGGATCGGTAAAGACCTCCACTTGGAATAACCAAACATGCATTGTGAAGAATCAATGACTACGAGCTTAGGAGCAAAGGACTACATCAAGAATGCAAGATCAATTGTTAAATGTCATATCTATTTGTATTCAATGTAATTTTGGTACATTATTGAGGTGACCTCCATAGGGAGATTGTTAGGAATTAGAAATTCCGGTATTAAAGAGTCGGTCACCTCAAGTATATGTAATCGTTAGAAAGCTCGTAGTCGTAGTTCTTTTAAGTTAAGTAGTAATTTAGTTAAGTAACACCGTGGAGGACAGACGGGTCTTTACCCCTTGTATGCACGATCCACACCCAAAGTGTGGCGAGTTATGTAAGACTATAAATACTCTCTACCTTCCAAGGTAGAGTTGGAACTCATAATAATATCTTTCACTTTCTCTCACTAAGTTCCTAAACCTCTAACTTTCTCTCTAGAATTCCATCTATTCGCCCTTGTGTTATGGTTTGATGTGTATGTAAAAGTTATATCTTACAAAAGGTTTTACGGTTTATTTGTATTAACAATCTCCCCTTTTTGTTGATGACAAAACATAATGTTATGATGAGTAAAACTTAAGAATAGATGTAAGTTTTGAAACCCTAAGTTTTACTTCTTCTCCCCTTTTGTCGAAACAAAAGTTAAACCTCGAAGAAATAAACAAACTTCTAACTCCCCTTGACGGTAGCTCCCCTTGTTTGGGCGTTGAAGAAAAATAAAATCCTTCAAAAGAAAGGTTAGTAACATGCTTATATAATCTTGTGGTTGCGAGAATCAAGATTGGGAGCCAAGGTATGTAAACAAGGCCTTGTAATAAAGCAACAAATTGTAGTGGTATGTATGCCACTTACAAGCATGTAAAAATAAGAACAAGACTTGTTCTTGAAAATGACTTCAAAAATAATACTTAAAAGTAGAAAAGTAGTAGTAGTAGTGATTCCTTCCATGCTTGCATAAGGTTATGGATGGAGGTTTTGATGAGTAATGGTATTGATGCGATCAAGGATGAGGTTGAGTATGAAACGCATTTCTTCCTAACTTCTATTGCAATTTCCCTAGTGGATTGGCAATGTTCACAATGTAAATGATGTGGGTGATGAGTGCGGAAGTTTTCCGGGTTGTTTTGATTTGAGTTATCACGGAAGTTGTGGTGGAAAAATAGGAAAATATGGATCAATATCCGGAATGTTAGTAAATGGTGGTGGAAAAGAACCTAGATGTTCTTGTGATGTGATGGGAGCTAATGGTGGTGATATTTCAAGATCTTGAAATATAGTATTTGGAGATGTGGGGGGGTGTTGAAAAGACTAATTCTTTTTCTTTAGGTTGATTAGATCTTGTTGGAGTCTTAAGGAGTTCCAAAAGAGTTATTTTAGGTGGTGATGAAGTTGGTGTACTTGTTGGTGATGAGGGTGGTGCTATAATGGAAGCATCTTGTGGTGAGTTATTTGTTGAGGATGAATCATTTGAGGTTGATTTTGCTAAACAACAAGATCGGATACTAATCCGTGCGGATATCCTAGCATTTGATTGTGGTATTTTGGATGGTGGAAGTACAAAGGTTTGGATATCATGATTGTTTGTACTAGATGATTCTCTAAAGGGTTTTGGATGACATGATGAAGTGTGTTGTGAGAAGGAGATGGAGTATGCAAGCATTTTGGGAGTTATATATATAGAAAAACAAAACATTGTAATGAATGCTTGACCCAAAATGTGGATTAAAATCTAATGATTAGATATGAATTCAAGGCATGTGATCATGAGAACACAAGCATTAAAGAGCATACTCCCAAAATGAAGCAAATGTGGATTTTCATCCAAAGTGAAAAATAGAAGTTGAAAAGCGACACATACACGGATCCCACGGATCCTTCCTTGAGGATCCGTCCGGCATGAAAATTTGGGATCCGTGGGTCCAGTGATTCGAGCAACACAAAATTTTCCTTTTGGAAACATTTTGCCTATTGTGTGCCTATATGCAAACTATTTGGAGTTGCGGTTTCTCGACCTCTAAAAAGAAAAGGAAAATAACTAGAAAAATAAATCCTAATTGAGATAACTCGAAAACACACATTTAGTACATAAGTACGTAATATTGTGTTATCAATGCTCCTAATTCATTTTGCTTAAATGAATGTACCGAAAACACATATTAGTTATATGTTCCTTTAGCATTCAAAAGACATGAGATGCAATGAAAGCGGGTTTTACTTTGTATTAATAATGAAAAGCGATTTGTCCTAGGCGTGAGAAATTGCTTTTGTGAAATTGATACGGAAGGTATCATTCTTTTAGAAAACATTTTGAAAGAGATTTTCTTTAAAAATGTGTATGTAGTTATGTAGAAAAAATTATAAATGGAAAACTTATCTTGGGTTTGAAAATTCCGTATTGTTTGTGAGTTGTGCGTGAAATAGGAATCCTAGACTCGGAAAGAAGAAGGCTAGTGTTTACATACCTTGTAGAGTCAATTAAGTTATGACGTTTGTTCCATTAGACCAAGACCAAGGCAAGTAGGTTGAATTGTTCCCGCTTCAACGGTTTGGTGAGGGCGTCGGCTATGTTGTCTTCGGATGCAACCTTCTCAATAGAGATGTTCCCTTTTGAACATTGTCTCTTAGGAAGTGATGACGAATCTCTATATGCTTAGTGCGAGAATGCAATGCGAATTCTTGCTTAAGTCTATTGCACCTTTGTTGTCACATAGAATGGCTATGTCGCTTAGATGGATGTCGTAGTCTACTAACGCTTGTTTCATCCATAGTGCTTGTTGGCATGCTTTGCGGTGGAGACGTACTCGGCTTGGTTGTTGATATTGCTAGTGCCGTTTGTTTCTTAGAAAACCATGATGTTAAACAACATCCCATGAAAGTACATACCCCACTTGTACTTTTTCTATCAACGTAATCACCTGCATGGTCGAATCGCATATACAATTGTTTCTACTCCCGTGCCCTTAGGATACCATAATCCTAATTGTGTTGTACCCTTAATATATCTAAATATTCTTTTATGGCTTCTAGGTGTGATATTTTAGGGTCTTCTTGAAACCTAGCACATAAGCAAACACTAAACATGATATCAAGCCTACTTGCCGTGAGGTAGAAGGCTACCTATCATGCCACGATATTTAGTATTATCAACGGATTCTCCGTCCTCATCTTTTGTGAGTTTGGTGTCGGATGACATTGGAGTCCTAATTGGTTTTGACTCTTCTAGACCGAATTTCTTTAACATCTCCTTGATGTATTTAGATTGATTAAAGAAGATACCATCTTCTACTTGTTTAATTTGTAGACCAAGAAAGAAACTAAGTTCTCCCATCATACTCATCTCGAACTCGTCATGCATGATTTTAGAGAAATCATCACACATGTCTTGACAAGTGGATCCGAATATAATATCATCTACATATATTTGTACTATGATTATATGTGACTCTCTTTTCTTAGTAAAAGTGTGTTGTCAACTAACCCCATGGTGTAGTTGTGTTTAACTAGAAATGACTTGAGTCTATCATACCAAGCTTTTGGAGCTTGTTTAAGACCGTAAAGGGCTTTCTTTAATTTATACACATGTTTGGGTTTTCAAAATCAATGAAGCCCGGAGGTTGAGCTACATATACTTCTTCATTTATGACACCATTTAGAAAAGCGCTTTTGACATCCATTTGATAAAGCTTTAGATCATTAGCACAAGCATACGCAAGAAGTATTCTTATAGACTCTAATCTAGCCACGGGGCATAGGTCTCATCAAAGTCTATTCCTTCTTGTTGGTTATACCCTTGAGCAACGAGTCTAGCCTTGTTCCTAGATATTACTCCGTTTGCATCTAATTTGTTTTATAAACCCATTTGGTTCCTATTATGGTTTGATTACTAGGTGGAGGGACAAGTGTCCAAACATCATTAGAAACAAATTGATTTAGTTCTTCTTGCATAGCCATTACCCAACTTTCATCTTTTATGGCTTCTTGTGTATTCTTAGGTTCTAAGGTTGAAACGAAACAAAACAAGCTACTTTGGTTTTGAACTTGAGACCTTAATGTTCGTTCGTTTAGTTTTCCTATGACTTTATCTACGGGGTGATCTTTGGACTCTTTAATGTTTACTATTTCATCATTTAGAGGTTCTTCTTCTTCACTTATCTTTTCTTTATTACTATGGCTTCACTTTCTATAATCTCGTCATCGACAAGAGGTGGAGAGGGTTTGGGTGGACTTTCATCAAATTTTATATTTAATGACTCTTCTACCTTCATTGTTTCTTTGTTTAATATGACGTAAGCTTTGCTATTTGGCGAATAACCTAAAAGATACCTTGGTTGATTTAGGATCAAATTTTGTAAGGTAATCTTTAGTGTTAAGAATAAAACATTTGCTTCCAAAGACTCTAAGGTGATTTAACGTAGGCTTTTTGCCTCGAAGTAACTCATATGGAGTTTTACCTAAGATTGGTCTAATTAAGACTCGATTGAGTATATCGTTGAAGTATCAATGGCATTACACCAAAACTTTTGAGGTATGGATTGTTCATTAAGCATGGTTCGACTCATTTCTTGTAGAGTTCTATTCTTTCTTTCTACTACCCCATTCGATTGTGGAGTGCGTGGAGCCGAGAAGTTGTGAGTAATACCATTAGCGTCACAAAAGCTCAATTGCACTTCATTATCGAATTCCTACCATGATCCGTCCTAATAGACACTATGGGTCTTCCTAGTTGTCTTTGGATCTTTTGCTTAATATTTCAAAATAGTTAAAGGTTTCGTTTTGTTCTTTAAAATTTTGTCCAAGTATACCTAGAGTAGTCATCCACTATTACCAAAGTATAGTAGTTGCCTCCATAACTTTGGATAGCGGATGGGCCAAATAAATCCATATGTAGTAATTCTAGACACTTAGTTGTGGACACCATGTTTTTAGCTTTATGACTCGAATGAGCTTGTTTTCCTATATTACAAGCATCACAAAAATGATGTTCATATTTTAACTTAGGTAGATCTCTTACTAGATCTTTGGATGATAGCGATTGAAGAAGTCGCATGTTGGCGTGACCCAATCTTCGATGACATAAGGTCGAAGTATCATCCATAGAGGTAAGACAAAGTTTGTCTTTTAGGTTCATTACCGATTTTAATGACATAGACTCCATGTTTCCTAATTCCTCTTCCTATGGTTATGCCATTTTAAGTATCTTACTACGGTTTGGTAAAAGTACATTGCACTTTTATCACATATTTGTCCTATACTTAAGAGATTAAAGTTTAGGTTTTCTCGTGACACACATCGTTAATGGTTAGAGATTTGTTAGAAATCGTACCTTTACCGATGATTCTACTTTTATTTCCAAACACCACATTACCTCCATTGAAGGATTCATATGTGGAGAATAGATCCTATTGCGGTCATGTGCCTCGTGCACCCGCTATCCTTGACCCATTCATCGGGGTCTAGATCGACCTTTAAGCACACCTAAAACAATAATAAACTCAAAGTTTGGTCCCCATTTGTTCATGGGTCCATTAGTGTTAAACATTCCATTCATGTTAGACATGTATGGATAAGATGAGTATGCATTCCATGGAGCAAAGTTTTGAAAAAGAAAACCGTTTTGCATGTTTGGATTCCATCCCATTTGATGGTTACTTTTGGATAAACGTTATTAGGTCTCCTAAATGAATTAGGTTTTGAAAAGATGGTGCTTTGTTTCTTGCAAAAGTAGGATTATATTTTGGAGGTGGTTGTCTAGTGGTGACATGAGTTGGTTTCTTCCTATTAACTATAACAAACTCGGTTCTAGGTGAGGAAGCTACGTTATTGCTATTGTTTGCTACATCGGATCCACGGATCCCTTTACGTACACTAGCCGGTTCCCTTTTAGGGGATCCGTGGGATCCGCCACAATGATGGCTGGTTTTTCTAGTTCCTTAACAAATTTTGTTTCTTTACTTTCACTAGTTGATGGATCAAGTTGTTGACTACCTAGACCCTTTTGATTGTTACGGTTTTAACACCTTGAGTATTGTATCTAAAGTGTTTGTACTCATTCTAGCAATTTTAGAATCTAAGTTATCCACTAGTGTTTGAAGTTGAACACAAAGTTCACATTCACCACTTGCTATTTTACCCTTTTCTAAACGTTTTAGTTTTGCTTTTAATTCTATGACTTCTTTATCTAAACGTTGATTTTGACTCTTTAAAAGCTTATTTTTGTTAACTAATTTTAAGCTAATATTGCATAGTTTATCATATTCATTATGCAATGAGTCGTCATCAAGTGATGAGCTACTATAGTATTCGTGACATACCTCGTCATTTGCCATGAGACAAATTTCTTCGTCCTCCTCGTCGCTCATTCCCCATGTTCGCTCACGAATGCCTTTTGATCATCCCGTTTGGGACACTTACTAATAAAGTGGTTTGGGTCCCACATTTAAAGCAAGTACGATCATCCTTTGGCTTCGTCCTTTTGCTTTTCCGAAAGCCTTTCTTATCGTCATACGGTTGTTTGACGTATCTACCCTTTCTTCTAAAGAACTTTTAAAGTCCCTTACCGCCATAGCGTACTCTTCGTCGTCACTACTCGAAGATGAGTTCTCCTCATCGCTCAAGCCCTTTTGGCTTTAAGGGCAAGAGATTTGTGTTTCTCTTTCACCTTTGAGGCTTTGGAATCTTTAGCAAGGACAAGCTCGTAGACTTTTAGGTTGCCTATGAGTTCATCGAGGTGAGGATTGTAAAATATTTTGACTCTTGATTGCCGTCACCTTGGATCTCCACTTGATGGAAGTGCCCTTAGATATCTCCTAACATGGTTACGGCTAGAAAAGGATTCATCAAGTGCTTTTAAAGATGTAATAAAAGTATTAAAGTTAGCAAATGAATGATCTATAGTTTCCTCATCCGATATTGAAAATTGTTCATATTGTTGAACAAATAAATCAATTTTATTATTTTTAACTTTATGGTTGCCTTGATGAGTTACAACTAAAGAATTTCAAATTTCTTTAGAGGTTTTAAGCATAGAAATTCTTTCGGATTCCTTTTTCGGTAAAGCATTATATAAAACCATTTTTGATTCACTATTTTTAGAAAACTTTTTCTTCATTTCATCATTTAGTTTATCATGAGGTATGTGAAATAAATTTCCTTTATCATCATTTGAGGTAGCCTCAAAATCACCTTCAACAATAATGTACCAAAGATCAATATCTTTAGACTTCACATATGTTTCGAATCTATTTTTCCAATATATAAAACCATTAGTTTCAAGTAGTGGTGGTCGTTGCATAGATTGCCCTTCCTTATAATTTTCAGAACCCATAGTGATCGAAAAGTTTTTAAAATACAATTTTATTTTAAAACTTTTATAAACTTAGCTCTGATACCAATTGTGGAAAACTAGAAGGGGGTTGAATAGTTTTGCCGATTTAAAGTTGATTTCAAAAACTTTAGATTCGATATTATGTGAAATCGTATGGATGTTGAGAACGTGTAGATCTAATGATAATGCAAGCAAATAAATAAAGTTAAGGGATAGAAATGACACAACCGATTTATAGTGGTTCGTTACAAGGTCACCTTCCTTGCCCTACTCCACTCCCGAGTCACCTACTCGAGAGTTCAAGCACTATGTCAACAAACTCCTTCACTTGGCGGAGAAGCCTTCACAGCGTTGCTTACACTTTTCGATACAAAGCTAGATACCGAGTCCGTAGCACGGTGGACCAAACCAACACAACTATTACACAACAAATATGTGAAATATCAAATACAAGATCTTCGCTATGAAATCTTGCGGAGTGACAAATCAATCAAGGACCCTTGCTTGGATGACTTGTAGAATGCTCGTGATCTCGCCTTAGAGAAGGACCTATATGAGGATCACAAATAGAAAGAAAGAAGAACAACTCTCTAGATCAAGTGATGTATATGTTAGAAGAGAATGAGAGTGTATGAGAGATTTAGTAAGAAGAGGGTAAGTTAGAATGAAGAAATGGCTCTCATTTATAGGCAAATTTCTTCACTGCTCACGGATCCCACGGATCCCTTCCACAAGGATCCATCTAGTGTAATCCTAGGGATCCGTGGAACGCTCCTCTTTGCCCATGGGTTTTTTGGTTATGGGTCATGGGTTGGTCCATGGGTTATATCTAGATTCAATGTATCTAAGTATACATTGTATCAAGTCTCTTTGGGTATGGGTTAAGATCCATGGGTTATGATATTTACCCATCCTAATAAACTATTACAACAAATGCTTAATTACTACATTTTTGTATTTAAATGGCTATATGTAAATGCTTTACAAAACTAACATGTATCCTTTATAATTATACTTAAGATAACATTATATTTGTTATCAACAAAACACAAAGAGATAGCAAAATATTAATAAACGGTTTTACGGTTTATTTGTATTAACACCTTCTTCTTGACGATACCCTTTAGCCACTAACCTAGCCTTATTTTTCAAAACATCACCATGCTCATCAAGCTTCACTTTGAAGATCCACTTAAGTGACATGATCATATACAATCTGGGCGGTACTAATTCCATACATCTATTCGATCAAACTCATGAATTTCATCTTGCATGGCATTGAACGGTTGTCTTCATTCATATCGAACTCATGTTTAACATCTTTAGGTTTGATCTTTGAAATCTTGAGTTAAAGAAGCACCATAAGGCATCGATGCAAGTTGTTTACAGTGGATACCGGACGAGAAGGTTTCCAATGATGTTATCCAATGGGTGATCATGTGTCCATTTTCTAAGATGTTCATGTGGTTGTGGTTGTGGAACCAAAAGTTGAGTCGATGTCTCGATGAAGATGGTTCAAATGATGATTCGAGAGCAAATATATTTTCAAATGGAGCATCTTCGGGAGTAGCAAAGGGATTGACTTCATCCATGAATCGAAGCATTTCCATGATGTACACTTGATGATTGAAGATTTGTTGATGAAAGCAGTTAGTCGATGTGAGCACTTCTTGGCTTAATGACATAGAAGTTAAAGGGTTAATTTCATTGATGAGGATAGAAGCGACTCTAGTGATTGAATTTTCATATCATTGTTACTTGGCTCAAATTGTTCATCAAACATTGGATCAAGCAGTTTCTTTAAATCATCTTTTGATGGAGGTACATATGGAGTTGCTAGAAGAATTTGGTACAAAGGATGAACCAATGGGACTACTTTTGAAGTGCGGGTCTGAATGGATTGTCCAGGAGCCATTTGACCCGATCGACTCATCAAACGTGACGTGAATTGTTTCCATAATATTTCGGGTTCTCTTGTTGTAGATTCGGTAACCTTTTGTGTTAGGTGCATAGCCTACAAAAACTCCAATGTCCGCTTTAGCTCTCAGTTTTCCTAAATCTTGACCATCATTAGTTGGATAACATAAAGCACCGAACACACGAAGGAATGAAAGATCAGGTTTTCTGTTGTGGACAAGTTCATATGGAGTTTTCCATGAGCGGTGTGAATCGGGGATCGATTTTGGGTGTAGCATGCGATGGCGATAGCTTCACCCCGGAGAAACATTGGAACTTTTGAGTAAATCGGCATAGTCCTTGCGGCTTCCACAAGAGTTCGATTTCGTCTTTCAACTACACCGCTCATTGAGGAGTTCGAGAACACTTCTTTGATGACCGATTCTAATACTTTCATAAAAGTCACTAATGTCTTTGTTAACAAACTCAATTCCATTGTCTGTTCGGATGATTACGACCGTTTTGTTAAGGCGAACTGCATGCTTGTTTGATGATGATATCGAGTTTCATCCTTTGTCTTTAAGAACTTTACCCAAGTGAATCTAGAGAAATCATCAACCACAACTAATACATATTTCTTCCCAAAGATATTCTACACTCTCATGGGTCCATAAGTCCATGTGAATTGTATGAAGAACACATAACCGAGTTTGTAGGTTTGGATTTATGGGCATACTACTTGCTTTTTCCCAAGTGGCATCTTTGAACAAAGATGATCCTTTTCATACTTAAGTCTAGGTAGACCTACAACTAAGTCCTTTCGGGAGATCATTGATGGTGCCAAAGTTCAAGTGATTGAGACGACGATGCCATAACCATGACTTTGTTTTAGAAGCCTTTGACAACAAGCAAATTGGAAAACTTCATCATATCTTCGATAGAGATGGTGTATAGATTTGAGCCACGTGAACCTCTTAAAAGTTCCTTACCATCAAGTTCTCTAACGAAACAAGTATGTTTTTGAAGGCTACTTCTAGATCAAAATCGTAGAATTGACCAGCAGAAGCAGTTATGACCAAGACCTTCCATAATATACCCCGAGAATATGATTTTCCAACAACATAATCTCCATAACCCTTAATAGCATCGAAATGATCATTCCGAATCTAACTATCCCGATGAATTTGCTCACGAAGTTCATGAGCGCGACCGGTCTCCAATCATATGCTTGGAACAACTGAGTCCGTGCACCTGTAACGATTTGAACGATCTGCGGTTGAACACAGACAAGAATGGATAGCTGGATATTTGGGATCCCCATGCAAGAATGGGTTCCATTTTGTTAGTAACGATAATTGGAACACCCACATCGAAATTGAAACATCCATATCGAATTAGAAGCAATGGAATCATGGGAATAGATGCGATAGTGGTATGCATTTGACCTATTCAAAGTATGTTCACTTCTTAAGGGAATAGTTCTACCATGAGGCATCCATTTTCTAGTGGGCATAGTCTTAGCGGTTTGAGGACAAAATTAAGATTATTCTTATGACCAAAAGGTATCCAATAATAACCTATCTTTATAAATGTTCTTCCTGTGGGTTTCACTGTTTTCTAACAATCTTCGTCTTTGCCTTTTAGCCTTCTTTTGCACGATTATTAGCATCAACAATTTTAGCGGGCATTTGACAAACATTAGACAAAGCATTCACACCACATTCATGATTAGTAATGAAATCAAGCGAGACATCATTACAAGGTTTGCAAATAGTATCGTAATTCAAATTAATTACAGTACCCTATGGCTAATACTAGAATCAACACGATTCGCTTTATTTAACTCAAACTTAGTGTTCTTAGGGTGATCTTCACTTTCTTCCAATGCACATTCTTAGCTTGCGAGGTCCTATCATCCTTGTATTGTCTTGAGAATTGACCGCTTCGCTTTAATGTCGCTATTTACTCTCGTAGAGGAATGGGAACATTAGTTGGTTTTGCTAATTTATGCATTTCCTATTTAGATGTGCTCGGATCGAACTATTTGAAGGCACAATAAAGTTCATTCTCTTATGAGAGAAGTGTTGGGAGTTGAATTCTAGAGGGCACACTCGAGTTCACATTCTTAGCACTATGATTTGGAATCTGAACTACTTGAAGGCACACTAAGGTTCACGTTCATAACATTTGGCATTGAATGACTTGCATGCTTGGCACTAGGCATTGAACAAGGTATCAAGGGATTGACTTGCTCACCTAAGGTTTTAAGGCACATTGTAATTAAGCATTCTAGAATTTCTTGAGATCGTTTGGCATATAAGCATGCATGGCCAATTGCATTATCAAGTGGTTTCTCTAACTTATCCTCTTCTACAATCTCGCGGAGACATTCTAGGTCTATCCTTAAGATATGAAATATGTTTGAATTGCCGGTTTGTTATTCCTAAGATGAGGAGGAACATATTTCACGATCAAAGCATATTTATTACAGACATGCACCTTTGAAGCACCATCCTCCCATTGGTCATTGGCATTTTCCCTTTTACGACTCTTGATTCTCAATTTCCTTTTTAACGAGGTTATTTTTTCGTTATTTTTGTTCCGAGTGACTTTAAATGACTCAAATAACTCATTGAAATGACGTTTAACCTTTTCATTTTCTTCTAGAAAACTCTCATTTTCCTTTTGTAAGGCATTAACCAAGTTTTGAAGATGAAAATTTTGAGAATTCGAGAATCTAAAGGAGGAGGCATTTGGGAGCCCGTCATATTGTTCTTTTCACCCTTTAATTGAGAGATTTGGGCTTTCAACTTTCGATCGTGTTACTGTTGAGCTTGAATCTGTTGCGTCACGTTTGTTTAGTTCAAAACGACATCAAACTCGAACATCCGAGGATATCTTGATGTTTGAGGTTTTAACATTTTCTTTAAGATGTTGATATTTTAGTTGCAAGTCAAAATGCTCAACTTCTAGCTTAGAAAATGTTTTACCAAATTATCGTGATCATCATGTTCAATTTTATCACTTAGTTTAGGTTTTTGATTTCAAGCTCAATGACACGATCATGGGAGACTTTCAACGCATAGCAGATAATTCATGAAATTGAGAAGCAATAATAGAGCAATTAGTAGCGATATAAAACACATCTTGAGAGATACATTGAAATCGATTCTCATTTAAGGTATGCAAGTTCTTCCTCTCAATTTCATTATATTTTAATGCCCGCTCATAGTCACTAACCTCAACTATCATTGCATCAAATTCCTTTTCCATTTCTTTAATGTCCGAATTCATTCCCTTTTAAGACTTTCAAAATGATCTTTTAGTTGTTTAAAGAAAGGCATGACTTGATTAAATAACATTCTTTTGTTTGCTCAAAACCCTTTCCCTTGATTATACCATGGGTGTGATCCTTTTCTTACAAGTTTTCTCAAAATCAACAAATAGTTGAAAATAACATATTGAGTGATTAAGGTCTTGCTTTTAGTGGCAATAGTCCTAGGAACTAAATGCATTGGTGTATTGGGAGGATACACGATCGTTGAAGGCATTTTCCTAAAGGGAGGGTTTGTTACAACAGGATTCTCGCTTTTGCTTATCTAAATCCTTTTCGAACACTTGTTCGGGTGTTAACAACGTCGAGGCTTAAACATGTTCAAGGAAATCAGTTCTCCTTCTTGTAATCATGGGGTGTGATATTTATTTTCTTCTCTTCTGATTAGGATCATCTAATTTCTTGTTCATCTTTTCCTAGTGACTTCATCGATTTCTTATGTTCCTCGATTGCACTCAGCGCAACTAGGTTTCTGTCTAGGTTTAAGGATTTTATTGCCATCATAAAGAACCTTATGAGCATTTCTAGCTTTTTAATGACCTCTGGATTTGGTTCCTCAACAAAGGGAATGCTATGCTTATCGCTTAAGACTCTATGTTTAGTGATTAAGTGAGATATCCGAATGGTATTTCCTTGTACATATAACTTATTTTCAAGCTTGTTTTTCAAGGTTTTTAGATTAGAAAAATCATTCAAAAGTTTTGATTCCTTGCATTCAATTCTTGCTTTAGCATTTTAACATTTTCTTGAAGTTCTTCTTTTGCTTAGCGATTTTAGAAAGCTTTTCTTGTAAGGAGTTTAACTCTTGTTTTAATACTTCTTCTCTAAACCTACTTTTCTAATAGTTGTACGCATTTGGTCATCCATCTCCTGCTCACGGGTGGTCAACTCAAACTTAGCACGTTGTTCATAAATAGCAACACGTTCTTTATAAGCATTTAGCTCGGAGATAACAAAATCATCGAGCACGGTGTATTCATCAAAATCTTAGTCATTGTTTCTTGCATAAGATGCATCACTTGGTACAACTTCACTTTCACTTTGTTTCACATATTGATCATATGGGACAACATTGATATTCCCATATTTTCAATATTTGATTCAATAGTTTCATTGTTTGTACTTTGTCATGCATCTTTTGCACATCAACATCATCGTATAGTTTTAATACCTCTAAGATGAGTTTGTCTTTGGATGGGCCAGCTTTTGGTGAAGATGAGACCTTAGGAGAAACCATTGGAGAAATGCTAGCCATAAAATTGCGTGTGCGATGGGTCCATCATCCACATCATAGTCGTATGCATCACAATCGGTGACTTGAAAGGCATTCGATGATTGTGACCTATCTCCTAAATTGGTCGCTCATCCACATCGCATCATAGGTCTTGGCATTGCCCTCGGCGAAACAACAACTCTTCTTCATCCAAAGTCGCACCATTATCCCGAGCTTGCACAAGCAATATCTTATCTCAAGTATTCGCATTTCGTGGGCGTTTTGGAGATGTGCGGTTCTAGCAATGTGTCCTTCACCACCACGGTTGTAGCATTTGATTGGCTTTGCTTGACCTAGTTTCCATTCCTTCCTCTATTTCGATTTGCGGCATAACCTCTACCAGCTCCACCTCTTGCTTGTTCAGATCGCCTTTCTTGTTGGTTGCACCATAACCTTCCCATCTCTCGACGGTGGCTTGATTGTGTGGATTAGATGCGTTCGAGATTGTTGTTGGTGTGTGGAAGAGAGTTCATGTTTTGACTAATCGGAAGAGCCGATTGATTAATGAAGTTTCCCGTGTGCATCGGCATCGCCTTGTTTGAACATAGGATCGGGAATGAGTTTGTGATTACCATTACCCATAGGTATGACTTGTGAGGCTTTGGTTGTGATTTCGATGTTTGAGTAGAAATTAGTTGAATCATTCGATGAGCTTGTCTCTCCATGGTTGGTTTTGAAGCGATTAAGAATCCTTTTTCAAACATAGCATGTCTCTCATTCTTAAGGAGGAAGGCATAGAGTTGCTCATAGTTTGTATTCTTCAATCCTTTGGTTAGCTTCTGAGTGACAAACTTGTGCCATTCGGGATTCATGTTGTTCACAAACTTAGAGTTCGGTTGAATGTTTGGCATGGTCATTCGATGTTCCTCATGTCATTAACAAGCTTGTGGAATCTCACATAATACTCATAGACACTCTCATCCGGTTTCATCTTGAAGTGCTCAAATTCATCATAGAGTTGTGATTCTCTGTCTTCCATAGTTAATTCGTAAACTGAGAGAAGCATCTTGACATTATCCCACACCCTTTGCTTCTTGTGTTGTGATTGATCGACTTGTAGATATCTTTTGGAAGACCTTGAAGTACGATGTTAGAAGCCACGATATCAATCGAATCTCTTTTCTCCTTATCATCGAGCTCATCATACGTCTTTGGTCCGTCTATTCCATAGATCATTGTTCCATCTTCACCAGTATCAATTAAGTCTCTAGTAGTCTCAACCCGATCGGTCCTTCATCAATCGATTTGAGAATGTTGACTCCATTTTCCTTTCCAAGGCAATACAATCGATTCTTTGAGCCCAAGAGTCGTAGTCGGTTCAATTAAGCATGGGTGGATGAGTATCGACCTGCCGCTTGAGCGTCCTCGACTCTGGAAGAAACAATAGTAGGAGCGATGTTTGCCATGATTACAAGTTCTACGGATTTTACAATTCTTTGATTAAACCGGAAATTGATTCTTTCACGAGTTTTACTAAACCAAAAGAACAACCGTAAGAATGTATCACGAAGAAGTGACAAGTCTAAAATTAGACAAGTAGTAAAACACACACAACTCGCTTAGTTATCAACTCCTAAACACCCAACTCGCTCAAGGAGACAACTCGTACAAACTTCAAAAATAACCACTTTATCAATAAAAACAACCAAACCACAAAGATTTAAGCCTTCCAATTCAAAACATAAACACATATAATTATCCTAAACACAAAAGTACAAGAAAAATTCAAACTTTAACACTAAAATTTGTCCAATGAATCAAACTCTCCTAAACCTTTAATACCCAAAACCTTATGAAATCCACCAAACAAGAAGCATGAGCGATGAGTGATCAAACCATGGCTCTTGATACCAATTGTTAGATATAGGATTTCACAAACACATTAAACCATAACCATGTGGGCGTTAACAATGTTTAGAGAGAAAGTTCTAGTGAGAGAAAGGAGAGAGTTGGGAACTATGTGAAACAAAGAAAAATAGTATTGAGCTCCAACCCTCTACCTTGGGAGGTAGAGGTATTTATAGTTTCTTACAAACAAGCGCCACCTACGGGTCGTGGATCAGCGTCAGGTGGGTAAAGACTGTCCGTCCTCCACGGTGTTACATAACTAAATACTACTTAACATAAAATAACTACGACTACGAGCTTTAACGATTACATATAATTGAGGTGACTTGAGGTGACCGACTCTTTAATACATGGAATTTCTAATTCCTAACACTTATCGATGACATGGTATGATTTCTCCTTAGAAATATCTCCAGTATCTTTGAGTAGGATCGCCTTTGGAACCCTCTTCACATTCTACGCCTTTGTGTGGTAAGTTAATGATTAAAATGCGAATTTAGGGTTTGTATTATAGGCCCGATCATGTTACGGCGTAAACGAATAATGTGGTTATGTCGTAACTTAAATATCTTTAAATATCAACTCTCGGTGTGATGATTACAGGCGTAACAGGAATAGTTATGTCGTAATTCCGTAACTCGTTGTAAACTCAATAAATGGCTATGCCGTAATCTTCAAAGATCCCATCGAACTCTCATAGTGTTGGTTACGTCGTAAGTCATCTTTGGAGGTTACGGCGTGGCCCGATGGAGCGAAATTCCTCATGACCTAGATGGTTCTGGCGTAACTCGGGTTGATAGTTACGCCATAGCTGCTGTTGACTTGGTCTTCATATACATAATCCTAGCTACGGCGTAAATGAGAGTGAGAGTTACGCCGTAGCTTCTTCCATGAAAGCATACTAAGGTATAAATCATTAAGCATATCTCCAAAACCACGTCGCTTTAGCTCCTATGCTCATATATTACCTGGAACCGAAATATAAAGAAATAAGAGTATAAATCCATATAAACACTACAAAATATGAGCATAATTAGGAAAAATTGACACTTAAAAATCAGGATTATTTGATTTTATCAAATAACATATGGCCATAGTAAGTTTTAAAAGAGGTTACGGCAATGATGATCATTCTAAAATTTTTTGTTTTTCAAACGAGAAGGACAACATCTATTTTTTCATAATAGTTTAGATTTAGATGATTAAAAAGACAGTATCTTTAATAAAATGTGCTTACCTAGAGAAATATGGGAAACAAAAGAGAATATCGCGAAACTTATTTGGTGCAAATTCTTTCACCATATATTCTTCTGTTTCCCACCTTTCTGTAGCTAAATCCATTTATTTTACTAGTCTTGGCTTTCTGATGATCTGAAGCTTAATTGTTCTCAAAGAATGGAATTACTCATTTTTCTTTTCAAAAGTGAGCAACATACCATTATCATCATCGCTATAATCTCTTTTAATATGATCAGGCACTGTTTAATGTGAAGAACGCAACTGTTGTATTTTATTGATGTTTCTATTTTTTGTTACAGCTCAAGTTATGGTTTGTTACTCCCGCTTGATCAAAAAGCTTGACAAGTTATTTATAGTTGGTGCACTTCTCATAAACAAGTCACGACTCACAATATCGTGTTCGCTCAAAGAGCTATGACTCTTTAGTAGTTATATGTGATTGGTTAGCAAATAGTATTTTGGTTTTTTTTGGTTTGTGTGCTATTTTTCGATTTGTGGATATGTGTTTGTAATTGTTTAATATTGTCATAGTTTAGATACATTTCATAACTATTAAATATAAGTTATTATCATTCATTATATTTACAAAAAATTTACTATTAAAATACACAGAGTAATATCATATAAAAACACCATGTCGCAATGCGCAATTTAAACTTCTCGTTTTAGGAAACACCATAATTATAAAGGCATAGAATATATATATATATATATATAGTTAGGATCAAATAAGAAGATTACTTAAAATAAGAAAGAAAAAGAAGAACTATAACCGCAAATTAGAGATGCCGACCAAAATTAGATGCATCCTATAATCTTATATGTATTATAATGCCATAGTGTGTTTCTAGCTTTTAACTAGATGCATATATGTATATTAGATGAATTTCATGATTTCTCTTGTTTTATGTTCCTTTTGCGTGCGAAATCATGAAAATCAATTTGCACCATCTATACATCAAATTAACTTTCGAAACTCAAGATGATACATCTATATGAATAGAAATGCATCTAATGCAAGTCGTTGCATCTCAAATGCGTGGTTTTGGTCACTTCTCACCACTTCTTATTTTAATTTACTTCTCTTTGGATCCTACTATATATATATATATATATATATATATATATATATATATATATATATATATATATATATATATATATATATATATATATATATATATATATATATATATATATATGTATATATATATATATATATATATATATATATATATATATATATATATATATATATATATATATATATATATATATATATATATATATATATATGTATGTATATATATATATATATATATATATATATATATATATATATATATATATGTATGTATATATATATATATATATATATATATATATATATATATATATATAGGTTTGAGTTATTATAAAAAGTTTCTTATAATGAAAAGAATGAGAAGGCATGTGGAGGTGACATGTGTCGCTTTTGCCACATCATCATGCCATCACCACATCCCACCCACCCCCAACCCCCTGAATAAAAATCCGCCAAAAAATTTTTTTGGGCAAAAATTTTTTTCCGCCAAATTTTCTATCGCATCACGGTTATAAAGTTAGTGCATCACAATCATTATTTTAGTGCATTAAGGTTATAAATTCGCATCACGGTTATAAAGTTCTTGCATCACAATCATGATTTTAGTTCATTAATGTTATAACCTTGATTTTAGTGCATCATAGTTGATGCACTTAACTATTAACTATGATGCGATAACTTATAATAAAGATACACCAAAACTTATTAGTGCATTAAGGTTATAAGTTCTTGCGTCATAATTATGATTTTAGTGCATTAAGGTTATAAATTCGCATCACGGTTATAAAGTTCTTGCATCACAATCATGATTTTAGTGCATTTAAGGTTATAACCTTGATTTTAGTGCATCATAGTTGATGCTTTGAACTATTAACTATGATGCAAGAACTTATAATAAAGATGCACCAAAACTTATTAGTGCATTAAGGTTATAAGTTCTTGCATCACGATTATAATTTTACTTCATCATAATCATGATTTTTGTGCATTAAGGTTATAATTCTTGCATCACAATTATAATTGTGATGCAATATTTTATAAGCGTGATGCGATAATAAATTTTGGCGGAATTTATTTATTTATTTTTGCGGGGGGGAGGTGGGTGGGTGGGGTGGGGTGTACATGTCACATGACATGGCATGGTGATGTGGCAAAGTGACACATGTCACCTCCACATATATATATATATATATATATATATATATATATATATATATATATATATATATATATATATATATATATATATATATATATATATATATAGGCGCATTCATGTGAGAAGGCCAAATTTGATGAGAACGCAGAAGAGATCCTAGCCATCTATCTAATCCCTCCCTTTTTTAATCTAATGGCTAAAATTAACCCCACCATTTACACTAACTATAGGGTATTTTTGTGAATACAATCCACACACTTAATATATATAAAAAAAACACACACAGTCTCACAATTAAGGTGAAATTAACTCGAGTCCTCTCTCCCATCATAACTGCCTTCATCATCAGAAATCAACCACCGCAAATCGCAAATAAAACCGCGACTACATCGTCGTTCAAACCACCACTAGACCGCCACAAGTATAGCTGTAATAATCGTTTAAATCAAAACCTACTATCACCGTCAATCAGCCACCGCATATTACCGTCATTCAACCACCACATATCACCATCGTTCAGCCACCGTATGTCATCGTAGTTCAACCACAGCAATCACCGCAATCGCACAATTATGAATGAAGAAAATGTGAATTTGGATGAAATTGAACATGAGGAAGCTGAAATTAGTGAAGAAAATGCTTTGTTATATCAGAGATTTCAAGTAATTCTTATACTTTTTTTGTTATTTATTTAATTTTTATAAAATTAGTTTAGAATTGTAAATTTTGATGCGTTTGTGCAAGAATGGTTTTCGAATTACGTGTTTGATGATCAAAGATGATTTAGATTGCATAAATCATAGATTACTTGATATAATGTATTTATTCACATGTGAAGAATATCCAGTTTAGCCATTTTTTGATTATTTAAGTATATTAAAAGTATCGCGAGTTAAGAATATCAGTAAGTAATGGAGTTTTGAGGTTATTAGCAGATTTAAGTTTAGTAAAATTATCTTCGCGCGTGAAGAATTTCAGCAAGGATTGAAGTTTTTAAGGTTATTAGCGGATTTAAGTTTAGTTAGGGTATCTTCGCATGTGAAGAATATTAGTAAGGAATGAACTTTTGAGAGTTTAAGCGGATTTAAAGTATAGTTAGAGTGTCTTCGCACGTGAAGAATTTCAATAAGGAATGAAGTTTAATGGTTATTAGCTACTTAAAGTTTAGTTAGAGTATCTTCACATGTGAAGAATATTTGTAAGGAATGAACTTTTGAGATTTTTAGCGGATTTAAGTTTAGTTAGGGTATCTTCACATGTGAAGAATATTAGTAAGGAATGAAATTTTGAGATTTTTAGCGGATTTAAGTATAGTTAGAGTATCTTCGCACGTGAAGAATTTCAGTAAGGAATGAAGTTTAAGGTTATTAGCTGCTTTAAGTTTAGTTAGAGTATCTTCGCATGTGAAGAATATTTGTAAGGAATGAACTTTTGAGATTATTAGCGATTTAAGTTTAGTTAGAGTATCTTCGCGTGTGAAGATTATCAATAAGTAATGAAGTTTTAAGGTTAATACCGGATTTAATTTTAGTTAGAGTATCTTCGCGTGTGAATAATATCAGTAAGTAATGATTTTTTGAGGTTATTAGAGGATTTTTTTTAATAGATAAGTTTAGTTAGAGTATCTTCGCGCGTGAAGATTATCAGTAAATAATAAAGTTTCAACGTTATTAGCGGAATTAAGTTTAGTTAGAGTATCTTCGCGTGTGAAGAATATCATTAAGTAATGAATTTTTGAGGTTTTTATCGGATTTTTTGATAAACCAAGTTTATTAAAATTATCTTCACGTGTGAAGAATATCAGTAAAGAGTAAAGTCAAGTTTAGGAAAATAAGAGGAATGAAGTTTTTGATTATTAGCAGGTTTGTTGACGATTTAAGTTTAGTTAGAGTGTATTCGTAGATGAATTGCAAATTTTAATGAGCTTGTGAAAGGATAGGCTACGTATTAGTTATTTTTTGTTCGTGATGATTTGATTGCATAAAACGAGTTTATTTAATATTATGAATTTGGTCACATGTGAAGAATATCGATATTAGTGTTTCTTTGATTAGTTAACTTTAGAAAGTGTATCTCGCGGGTGAAAGAAATCATCAATGAATGTAGTTTTGATGTTATTAGCAGGTTTAGTAATAGTTTTGTTTGCATGAATTGCAAATTTGATATTATGAATTAGGTAATTGTTGTATAGAGATGACTGAAAATAAATTCCTTTAAGCTGTTACAGTGGGTTAACGGGTCAATATTTTTGTTGGTACAGTTTGCCAAGCACCCCTTTAAGTGGTCACAGTGGGTTAACGGGTCAAAATTGTTGCTGTTATAGTTTGCCAAACACCTTTGTAAATGGCCACAGTGGGTTAGCGGGTGAAAATTATTGATGTTACAGTCTTCCAAACACCCCTTTAAGTGGTCACAGTGGGTTAACGAGTCAAAATTGTTGATGTTACAGTCTTTCAGTATCCGTATAAGTGGTCACAGTGGGTTAATGGGACAAAATTGTTGTTGTTACAGTTTGCCAAACACCCCTTAAATGGCCACAGTGGGTTAACGGGTCAAAAGTTCTTACAGTTTGCTAAACACCTCTTTATGATATTCATTACTGTTGTAGGTTTAGTGTTGTAATTTAAGGTTCATATTAGTGTATTTAATATATTAGATATGATCTAATTCACGTTTGACTTTTAAGGGTTAAAGATTTTGCTTTACAATTGCAAAGTTACTAGCATAATTTTGTAGCAAGTTTGACATGAAGTTTGTGTTTTTATTGTTAGTACTTGCTTTATGACTTATCATGTTACTAAAAATGTTCAATAGCTTTAGTCATTCTATGTCAAATTTAGAGTTTAAGGTTTACCCATTTGACTTTCAAAGTCTTCTTATATGGAGTATATATTTTTGTAAGTTAAAGGATTCCCTTGTTGTGCCTCAATTTGACACTGAGGTGGATGCACCAGATAATCATGTTTGGATGATGGAGAATGGTGATAAAAAAAACATTTACAAAGATTTACACCATCATGACCAACACACTTGAGGTGCCAATTGTAGGTGTATATGGATCTAGGAAGAGTGGCGAACCTATAATTGTAATGACAAATCAGCCGAAGAAGAAGACTATGAACTTTTTAAATATGAACGTAACCCTGGACAAGTCAATAATATTGGGATTTCTGCTGAACGATCCTCATTTTTGTGAGTTCCAAAACAATCTTTACTTATCTTCATATTGAAAGAAATATTTCATAGAGATCAAATGTAAGGTAGAACAAGATAATGGATTTTATTAGGATTTAGTTGGTGAGTAGCACACGAGGTGAGGTAGTGGCACGCTAGACATGAGAGCTAGTGCAACGCATATTTAGTTGATCTTGGATTATTCATATTTAGTCATCTTATCTCATTTTTCAACTTTGTTATAGAATATTTCGATATCTAGATTTTAATTTCACCAAGAGAAAGAGGATCTGACTTTTTACTATATAACTCTCAAGGTACAATGATATTGCTCAATTTGGTCTAACGGTTAACACTTGTCCTCACATCAATATGTTATTAAGAAGTATCTTTAGTTAATCCTTAGAAAAGATAAAGTAAACTAATAAAGGTATAAAACAATAATTTTATCATGACGAAACAAAGATGTGAACAATGCCCATTGAGTCGTACTAACTAACTTGGATGTCTCATCTCATTCCTTTTTAACTACTTAGGGGATGTTTGGTAGGAGGAAAGGAAGAGAAGAAAGAGAATAGAGGGTATTCCTTTGTTTGTTGTTTTTGAGAATGGAAAGGGGTAATCAATTTATGATTCTCATTCAAGCTCTTTCATTCTTTAAAAATTGTGAAGAAAGCGGGGAATCAAAAAGCTAAGACTAAAGCCATTCTTAGGTTGAATACCCTCTTGAATGTAAGACCAATGTAACAACGTTGGGTATAAAATAGAAATGCCATGTCCAAGTCACATGCTACTCGAATTTAACAAAAACACTTTAAAGCCAAGCCATATATATCCTCTCGTGATTCTTTACTTCATGATTACAGTTCATCTTCATCATAGCTGCTAAATATATTTTAGATCTTATTTTGAATTTCAAGAAATCATATTCTCTATTTGATGTTTGTTTGTCGCCGTGATAATGATCCCATAAATTAAACCCAGTTTTTTATCATCACATTTTTTTGGAGATGAGGTGTTTGATCTTATGCCACTGTGGGAAATCAATAAGGGTTTAAACCAAATCCATATTTAGAACATCCATCATTCAATCTCAAATCACTTTTAACATTCATGCATATCATTACACTACTCGATTATACAAAACAATATTGATTTGAAAATCTATATGTAGTAGACCTCCTTTCATTGGACAAATATGATTAAAATGACTCGATAAAACACAAAATTAATTTTCCTAACCAAGATTGTTGGAATCACTCCTAAACCTTAATTCGGTGTTTGTTACTCATATGTAATAGGTAGTTTATTATGGCCTTTATATTTGTTTAAGGTCTAGCTTATGTAGAAGGCCCATAAGCTTAGGCCCATGTCCAATAAGGAAAAGGGAAGGAGTGGGAGTGTTGCCTAGCTCCTTGCCTATAAATACTCTTGTAAACCTTCATTTGAAGGTTGGTTGTTCAAGTTTTCTTTCATTCACATCTTACGCGTAACCGTCCTTATCATAACGTGTGTGTGTGTGTGTTTGGTTTACTTGTTCAATCGACTTTATCTCTTTCTTGTAAGCTTGTGTTGTAAAACTAGTGACCTAACATGGTATCAATCGCCTAATAGTTGAGTGAATGTATTGTTTGAAGTGAGTTTTGGTCTCACGCTAACTTCGATATCCGAAACTTTGGCTTGATCAAAAACGTATTTTTACACTTTTTAATCCAAGATTCTTGTCCTTTCAACGTTATAAGGTGTTAAACTTCTTGTTTTGGCAAAAGTTTCGAACTTTATGTGTAGATCATTGTTTTCATCTAGTTTTGTGACGAGGGTTTCAACCTACGCACAACTGCTTTAAGAGCTTTGGATCATCAAGTTTCACACTTTTGTGTCTTTTGGTGTTATTGAAGCTATTTCATCACACAAAAGCGGTTTAGAAACATCTTTGGGCATTATCATTTTACGAGTAATCCTACGGCGTAGCAAAACCCTAAAACTACGCGTAAGATTATCCTTGGTTTGATCTTCGTTTCGTAGTTTACTCCGTGTTTTCTTGCTTGGATAAGCCCGAAAATCGTCGACTTTGGATATCTTTTGCCTTTGTGATAGTGTAAAGATCATTTAAATAAAACCCTAAACTTATGCATAAGCATAAAGCTTACGCGAGAAGTCCCACGATAAGATTCATCTTATGCCTAAGCCAAGTCTTACGCATAAGGTAATCCTACGCACAAGTTTCTCGCCTAACTTTGTGTCTCGCATAACTTTAGAGTCTTTTCCATACTTACAGCGTAGCTAAATTCTACGCGTAACTAGTGATAGTTACGCCTAACTTTGGTGTTTTTACGCATAAGTGCTACTTGGATAATTGTGATTTCTACGCCTAAGGATACTTCATCAACAAAGGTTCATTCGACTACAAAGATCCATTTTTATCAACACAAGTTTTTCAACATGTCACAACCACCATACTCTAACTATTTCCCTTACATTTATTCTCAACGACAACAACAAGTAAGTCCACAACATCAACAATGGAATCAACAACAAGCAATTTATCAACAACAATTTAATCAACAATATACTCCACAACTTGGAGCAATTCCTCCACCACAAATGGTTCAAACACCGCCAAGTCTTCAAGTTCAACCCTACACAAATGAATTCAATCAACATCCATCAAGGAACACTATGAAGGAACCCACTTGGTTTGCAAAGATGTGTGAAGCTTTAAGCGACCAACAATCAATTCATGAGGTGGATCACTTGATAGACCTCAATGCTCACTCCGAAACTACGATCAATGGATGATCAGTTCTTTAGATTTTGTGATTTGAAGAAGCCACATGGAAAGTTCTTAAAGAAGGTTATCTTGGAAGGTCCATTTTAGATGCCTCTCGTCATTGTGCCGGAGATCCAAATGCTATTCCACCAAGAGATGAACAAACGAACATTGCTCTTGTTGCATACTTGAATCCTCAAGAACTTCTACACTATGAGGCGGATGAGCTTGCAATGGAATATATCCTCTTAGGATTACCAAACCCAATTCTTCGTAGTGTTGATGCTCAAAAGACCGCAAAGAAAATGGGATCATATTCATCTTCTTATGGAAGGATCTCAGACTCAAGGAGGATTTGGAATCCAAAATTTACTTGGCTTATGAACACTTCATGATTGAACACGGAGAGACACTAGAGTCCTATCATCATCAATTTTCAGACATCATCAATGATTTGGATAAACACAACATCATCATGCCAAGAATTGCAGTGAATACTAAGTTCCTGAGTAGTCTTGGTCCTGAATGGGAGAAGTATGTCCTTTTTCTCCGTCAATATCTGAATCCGGCACGGCTCAGACTGTTCAAAATGAGTCATCTACATCTCATTCTGATGATTTTCAAATAAACCCCGTAGTTACATTTGATGATCAAGATAACCTTATGGTTTCCTTTGATAATCAAATTGTCTCCGTGGTTGTACTTGAGGATCTAAATAATGATCATGTTTTGACTCACGTTGAACAAGCCGAATGTTGTCTCATCAGTTTTGCCCATTTAATTAAAGACCATCAAATCAAAATGGAGGAATGTTATGCATTAAATAAGGACTTAAAAGCAAAATGCATCGTTAACCAAGGATTTTGAATGTTTAAAATGCAACTCAACTTTTTCAAAACTCAAGAAAACCGTGAAAAAGGTTTTGAAGCTTTGCAAAATCTCATCAAAATGAAAAATATTTAGAGACGGATCGTGATCTAGCCGCTTGAAGAATGCTTTGTTGTGCGAAATAGAACAAGCGAAACATGAACATAAAAAGCAAATTAACTCTCACCTTGGAAAATCAAAAGTTAAGGTTGAGTTGTTAACTTGTCAAAAACATTCTCCATACAAAAAGCATTCAACGAATCGAGTAGATGACCTTCTTGAAGAAATTATCGACTTGCAAAACAAACTAAAAGAGTTTAAAAGCTGCTTTTTACAAACATGGTGAATTTATAATGACTATTGAAAAGTTTACTTTAAAACCCGATCCAAAAGGATATGGACCAAATCCTGGCGATTACAAACCTAAGCTTTCACCAAAAGCTTTCAAACCAAATCTGAAGTTTCAAGGTCAGAATATAACATTAATGATATTGTTATGTTGTTGAATATCATCGTCAAGAGGAATTAGATGCGTAAGGCGAGTCGATCCAAATTAGCAAATGTTGTTTATAATAAACCTCATAACTATTCAAATGCGATCCCTTTTGTCACACCAACGGATTCTTCTAACACACCAAGGATTATCATAAAATCTTTTGAGTCTTCTAATGTTAATCCCAAAGCAGATTATGCAAAAACTTATGGTCCTTTACCTTCCATCGATTGAAGTAAATTCAAAACTCGAAAATCGCAAAATTCTTGATATTTTGATATTTTCATGGTGACCTCAAAACTTTAGAACATGAGATAGAATATCATTACGAAATCAAATTTCAACATTTTTAATCGCCTCTAGCGTGAACAAAGAAATATTTTTAGAAAAATCTTTACCTAATGTTAAAAATTTGAAAAGTTGTGCATTAGCTTTGGAGCGGATTTTCATAAGGAACTTGGAACAATGAAGGTCGTTGAGAAAAGTAAACATCTATTTCTAACACTAAGCGTAAAAGAAACTTTTAAGAAAAGATGTTGATCGACTCTTGGAAAATGTTATATGTCTTGATGTCCATAATATTGTGTTATTGAACTACGTGTCATATGCATCGATTATATCTCTGCGATATTGTTGATAATGTTGTAAATGTTGAGAACACCGATAATGTGCTTGGATCGAGTCTTTAAAAGTCGAAAATGAATGATTGATTAACGAACTTTCCTATGCAAAGCGTCGTCTTAATTGGTGTCAAAAGATATTCACAATCAACAACTTGTTTTCAAACCAAAATCGCTTCATTATGCAAAATATTCGATCCTAAACTTGAAAAAGCGGATGATCAAAGCGTGTCTTTGAAAACTCAAATCTCTAAATATGAACAAAAACTTGTAAAGTTAAACAGAATATGGTGTCATATTTGATTTACTCAATAAGACTCGTCATGAAGCATCAAACGAACTTGATCACTATCTTGCACACACTAGAAGTCATGAATTTTTTGGTAATATTCATTCGAAAATCGGATTTGATTCACACTATCTTTAAGTTAAGAAAATGTTAGGAAAGTATGAACTACTTCCGCCACCGTGATTAAGAGAATAGCACCGGTAACACTTAGTAATCATGAACCGAGAATCCCTATTACCAAATCACAAGTTGCTAACGTGCTTCCTTCTCATGAAGCAGAATAGTTGCGTCTTTTCCAAGCGTCCGCACTTCACAACCTAGGAGCACTCAATCGAAGAATAGGAAGTTGCGACCCAAGAAAAGATCAATAAGGAATGCTAAAGTGAAGAACACCCTAGGACTATGAATAAGACTCGCGTTGCCTCCACTATAGATATTGCGTCGGCAAATGTAATAGAAATAGTGATGTAACGAATGCTAAACCGTTAAGTACTTTTGATATTCATCGATGCAAACTTGTGTTATTTGTCGTAAAGTATGAATTCGATTGTCATGACAAATGTGTTGCTAAAGCTATAATCTCTCGCTTACGGAATCCTAAGAATCGAAATACCTCTAGGCCCACTAATCATTCTAAGTCTCAGGCTTGGTAGACCGCCTCTTTAGATTCTAAGGCATGCATTGTTGTCCACTGTAGCTCCAGTTTCACCTCCTAAGAATGTAGTACCACCTAGTGCATTCACTAAGACTAAAGCAAATAGTAGTTATAGATGGCAAAAATGGATATATAACACATTAGGATTTAAATGGATGCCTAAAGTTATTAATGTGTGTATGTCCGCATAGGAACCCTCTAACATTTTGGGTTCCACATCTACTTCTATTCCATCCGTGTCGTGCATGTGTGTAATGCGGGGGATGAGATCATTCTGGATTGTTGATAGCGGATGTTCCCTACATGAAAAGCAACCTTAAGCATTATCAAACTTTATTGCAAAGTTCATTGGCACTTTGTCAGATTCGGGAATGATCACTTGCAGACTATCATGGGCTACGAAGACTATATCAATGGGAACATCGAAATTAGCGTGGTTTACTATGTGGAAGGCCTCACAACTGCTTTCAGTGGGTCGGTTTGTGATGGAGATTTGGAAGTTGCTTTCGTGGAGAAAACTTGTTTCATTCGTGATACAAGGAAATGACCTTATGTCCGGCTCGCGTAATTCTAGTCTTTACACTATCTCTATGCAAGACATGGTTGCTTCATCTCCCATCCGCTTACTTTCAAAGGCAACATCAACAACCTTGCTAGACACAAACTAGTCATTACCAACCTTGCTCGACACAAACTAGTTGAAGGTCTCCACGATTTCGGTATTCAAAAGATCACCTTTGCTCACTGTGAACAAGGGAAAAGCACTCGTGCTCATTTTCCTTCAAAGGTGGAACACAGCTCTCGACATGTGCTTCATCTTCTTCACATGGATTGTGTGGTCCGGCGCGTGTGCAAACGATCAATGGCAAACGCTACATCTTAGTAATTGTTGATGACTACTCACGACGGACTTGGGTCTACTTTCTTAGATGCAAAGACCAAGCTCCACAAATGATCATCACCTTTCTCAAGAAAATACAGTTTAGCTCCGCAACACCGTCCAAGCTAATCGTAATGCAGGACAAAGGAACCGAATTTGTTAACCAAACTCTTCGTGAATTCTATGAGAAAGTGGGAATTCAAAGATCAAACATCTATTGCACGTACACACGAACAAAACGGAGTTGTTGAAAGAGCGAAACCGAGCGTTAGTGGAAGTCGCAAGAACAATGTTAATCAATGCTAAACTTCCAGATTACTTGGGGCGAGCTATATCTCTGCATGCTATACTCAAAACCGTTCTATGATCACAAAACGCCACAACAAAACACCTTCGAGCTTGTCCACAACCATAAACCGAATCTCAAACACTTTCATGTATTTGGATCCCTTTGTTATCCGAATAATGATCGTGATGATTTTGGAAAGCTCAAAGCCAAAGCCGACATTGAGTCTTTATTGGATATTGTGAGAATTCTAAAGGTTACTGGATCTAGAATCGTCGTACAAAAGCGGTGATGGAAACGATTCATGCTCATTTTGATGAACTCACGGAGATGGCTTCGAGTATAATCGGTTAGAACCGGTCACAACCGCTTAAACTTCCTCAACCACCATCATCACCGAACAAAGCCCCGACTTACTCATCAACAAATGGAAAGGTTATTTGCTCCTCGTTCGGTGAAGATATTGATGAACGTGCTCTGTGTATCCATTTGTTTCATTGCACAACCCGAAAATATTTCCTATACGATACACGCTACAACAACTAATGTTGAAGAAGCACCACCATTGACTCCACCACACAGTTGAACAAACCGCTCCAACAATGATGAACCGGTGATGATATTCGAATAAAGTACCCCACCTGCGATTTTGATCCAAATGTTCTTTAACCCGTTTGCTAATGACATCATGTTGCACCGTGTCGCGGAATCATCAACAAACCATTTGAATCCTCGAATGCACAATGTATACCAACATCAACCTCCACACATAGATGGACAAAAGACCATCCTCGGCAAATATTATTGGCAACCCAAATCAACGGTCGTTCTAAGAAAACGTCTTCACACGGATGGTGAACATTGCATTTATGCACTCACCGTCCGCCAATCTGAGCCTAAAAACATTACGGCCGCAATGACAAAAGACAATGGATTGAATCCATGCAAGAAGAACTCAACCAATTCAACGACTTGAAGTATGGAGGCGGTTGAAAGACCAATAAGGTCTCGTCATTGGTCTCAAATGGATTTGGAAAACAAATTGGATGCTAAAAGGAATGTAATCCGAAACAAGTCACGTCTAGTTGCTAAGGGTTATCGTCGGGAAGAGGGAATAGACTTTGAAGAATATTTTGCTCAGGTTGCTCGTCTTGAGGTCATTCGGATATTTCTCGCGTCATGCTCATATGAATATGACGGTCTTTCGGATGGATGTCAAACTGTGTTTCTCAACGGACAACTTGTTAGGAATTAGAAAATTCCATAGTGAAGATTCGGTCACCCCAAATGTTATCTAGCTTAATTTAGCTCGTAGACTTGTCGTTAGTCACGTTATTTAGTAGTTTATTTATTAGTTTGTAGCATAGTATAGCTTAGTGCAACATCGTGGAGGAAGGACGGTCTTTACCCTTGTAGATACCGATCCATGCAGTCGATAGGAGGTCGTTATGCTTGTAATTATAAATACCCTTCCATCCATGGAAGGGTGGTGCTCTCATTCAATCTAATATTCACTTTGTGTAAACCTCTAGCAAGAACACTCTCTCTACTTTCTCTTTCTAAAATAGAAAACATGTATTTTGATCATCCAAGACCACCCGAATCATCAACACAATAAATATTAAGATCCTTCAATTGGTATCAGAGCCAAGGTTATTGTGTTTATTTGATTTGTGGTTTTAAATACCATGGTTATGGTGTTGTGTTGGTTTATTGTTGTTTTGGATCTTGTAGCAAACCGTTTTGATATTTTTCATATCAATGTAATAAAGCAATATTACATGTTTTCATCTTATACCCTATCATTGGTCTCTTAAAAGTCATGGTCTTCTCACTTTGAAAGCAGTATACGCTTTTGTGTCCATTTTTTGGTCCAATCAATGACTTTTGTTATGCTATCAAACCGTGATGCTAAGTGGTCATAAGTCGGTTTATCGTGGTCAAATGTGGTCAAAACAGTTAAAATGCGGTTTTTCTTGTCACTTTTCCGGGTTCATCATAGCGAGTTGGGTTTATTTTGTCCGTGTTCTATGTATCCACTGATAGCGAGTTAAGTATGTTTTATGTGTAGCGACTTGTCTTTACAAGTCATTGCTACTTGACACAAACATGCTAGAGACTTGACTCAAACACTTTGCTAGCAACTTAGAAATATCTTTGACCTAGCGACTTGTATTTACAAGTCGTAGCGAATTATCATAGTGCTAGCGACTTGACATGACCTAGCGACTTGTCACATACAGGTAGCGACTTGGTTTAGTGACTTGATATTTATCAAGTAGCGAGTTGTTTTGAAAACTTTTGTTAGCGACTTGCTTTGATAAAAATCCTAGCGACTTGACTCATTTGGCTAGCGACTTGCAACAGAAAGGATGAAGAAGAAACTACCACTAGACCACGACCACGACATCAACAACATAAACCAAATACCAATGTCAATGACCTCAGTTATAACCATCATCAGTCCAATGGATCCAAACCAATACCGACTCCAAACAAAAACCAATCATCTAATCCCAAGACCTAGACTCACCCCAAGACCCTCACAATCACTCATCAACACTCATCAAAGACTAACTAAGACTCGAACTGAAAAGCTAACATCAATAAATCTCATATTCATTTCGTGGTGATTCAAAGGTCTATCCAACCACTAAAGGTTTTATACACGAAAAAATTCATCACTGATTTAATTTAGAAGCTTGTGCCTCTTTATTGACTATTCGAACTAAAAGGAAGAGGTTTATAACAACCATGTTATACCCTCTCCTTGGTTCGTTTAAGACGTGATAAACATGACAATTAATAAAACCTCACCCGAGACCTTGAATAAACAAGATCTTGAAGCCGTTGCATTAGAGAAATGAGGTAGGTGTTCGGATTAAACAAGATCTTGATGAAGTAGAATGGTTGATCAAAGGTGCTCGTGTATTTTGGGTTGATGATGTGAGACTTATTTGGTTTGAATCATCTTTATTACTGATTATTGGTGGAAGAAAAGGTTAAAATCTGAGCAGATGGAAGCGACAATATGTGAGATGGGGCGTGATGTTGTGAGATTATTTAGGGTTGAGATGGAGTTTAGGTGTAGATGTTCGAGAAGGGAAGGAATTTTTCGAGATATGAAAGGATTAGGTTTGTTTAGTGGGCGTTTTTAGGAGATATGTGAGAATGATGTTTTATATACCCGCCTATTAGGGTTGTGAGGTGTTAAATATGGATCGTATTATCATTTCATTTGGGCCTTGTATCAAATATGTTGGACGTGATATAGAGTGAGCGAACATGTATTTTTTGTGGGCAGTATGTGTCCCATATTGATGGGCGAGTGTAGCTATACCATGGGCTCACATCTACTTCGTGGAATTGGACAATTAATTTCGGTTGCTAATATTATGATAATGTCATGTGTGCTTTCGTTGGAGTGGTCGGATATTTGAGGGTATGATTTTGAATCGGTTCAAAGGTTCAATTAGGCGTCACAATGAATGAATTTTACGGGATCTTGATAATTTGAGTCGTGTTGAAGAGATTTGACGATGTGAGTTGATCATAAGAAATGAGTCATGAGATTTGGTATGATGCGATGATTAATGGTGTTATGAGGCTTGACACTTTGGTTATACAATTTCACGACTAATATTGCATGGTACTTTGGTGTATATTATGTCACGGCTTGAATCGATACTTGAACAAAGTTGACTACGGGGATGTTTGCACGGTATTTTTATTTGGATTTGAAGTGAGATTTTCCAAGCGTGTTGACTTATTTCGTTTTCTTACTTTCTACCATTCCGCGAAGATGATTTGTTTGGCGTTTATAGAGGGTGATAAAGACTTGGCTATTTAGTTACGTTTGTGATTCTTTCTCACTTAACCCACAACGTAGCCATCACTTCGGTGTCTCACGCAGTTGAGGATATGTAAAGAGGTTTTGTACATTGGGTACACCGTTTCTTTTTCACGAGGATTAGTACAAGTTTAAGTAACAAATCTGAGGAATTTCACTTCATGATCAAGTTTGGCATATCGGGTATACTTCTCCATGTGGCCATTGCAATAGTGACAAAATGCGTGAATGATGTGTTTACCAAAGTGTTTATTGGATGGTTGATGATGTTGTTGATGTTAGTTAATGAACCGTTCTTTGAATCACGTGCATGTTCCCTAAAATGATATTCACGAAACCAAAGTTGTCATAACACATTCAAGCCGACATTGTTTACGGTTTTGTCTTGATTTTGTAAAATCCATGAAGAACCTATTTCTCGGTTTAAATCATTGACTTGTAAAATCCGTGACAATGAAAACATCCCGATAATATTAAAGTACATT
Organism: Chrysanthemum lavandulifolium; assembly: GCA_022545495.1. NCBI lineage: Eukaryota > Viridiplantae > Streptophyta > Magnoliopsida > Asterales > Asteraceae > Chrysanthemum > Chrysanthemum lavandulifolium. The sequence continues at coordinate 112,539,029 of CM040245.1, read as the reverse complement.
TCGGATCTATCTTACGGTTTATTCTTGGTTTTGTAAAATCCATGAAAGAACCTATTTCTAGGTTTAAACCATAGTTGTAAAATCCGAATGATGGAACCATCCTAGAAAGGAAAGTGTATTTAGGGATCTCATTTGATGTTGGTGCTACGGTTTCGCTGAAGAAGGGATAAAGGTGTACTTCATGAATTGGATGTGTGTTTGGATATTCGTCATGGCGGTTTGGTTACTTCAAAGTTTCTTGGGTTATGCTCATTAAACCATGGTCGGGATGAAACCATTATCATAGTTCACTTTAAAAGTCAAAGAGGCTAGATTTGAGCTTTTAATCGGAAGATGTGACAACGACGTTAATTCAAGATTATTCATTTGAGGTTGAAGTGAAATATCACGCAGGAGTGTACTTAGTATCCGAAGGTATCGGGGATGGTTGGATGAAGATTCTTCAAGATCCTTGTTCGAGCTTATTATAAAAACGTAAGACTTGGAAATCTAGTTATTGTTGGGTGTCTTTACCTTTTCTTTTACCACTGGGGAATTAGCTCATACCACTACAAAATAACTATCACTTTAAGGAGTTACGTTGTAGTGCTCAATGTCACATTCAATTGTGGATTTTCAAGGCGTGATATCGTCTATTACTTGATGGTTGGTTGGTTGAAGAGTATAGAGTACTTAGACATTCAAATGGGCATGTAGTCTAAATCACGCTCTTTGTTACATATGTGCAAGTTTAAGTCACGAGTTCGGGTTAGTTTACTTGTGGTCAAATTCATCATATTGGGTTATCTCCATCACCGTCACTCAAAGAGCCTCTTGAATGATAATGGTGATTACATGTTTTGCCAAGAGATGATGAAAAGAGAGATTAAGACGTATGAACACAACAGTTCGTTGCCTCGCCCTAAAGAAAATAAAAGTGTACGTTTTAGTGCGCTTTATCTTCGTAAGAAGAGAAATCTTCTCATTTATGACCATTCTCATCAACATGCTTCATACTTTTTCCATGCGCTTGGTCTTCAAGTGAACCGGCTATCACCGATTGTTTTCTCATTCCACTTGCTCGATTATAATGAAGATGGCGACATCATGTGCCGATTTTGCGAGAGAAGTGTGAATAGAACATTCGGATGACTTTCACTTATTTAATCAAGAATGGCAACTCCGTATGCAATTCTTGAGGGGAGAAGAAGTGAAATTACCGCATGGTTGATTGATTTGAGAATAAATGGTCAAGCGGCTCCAAACTCATGTAAGAACCGATCTTCTTCTTATCGGGTCATCGTTACATGGAGTTTCTTTTATGGGCGTTAGTTGACATCTTCATGTCGATATGATTTTATTGACAAAGTGCTTCGGTTAATGCTTCACGTGCACATCAACATGATGATTCCGAACAACCTACGTTCTTGTTTGATGTGATTGTTTGCTTGGTGTTACCATTTCGTGTGTTCGCTTGGCCCGATTGTCGATTTCCTTGATGAACATCTTTACGTTCTTGTTTGATTGGGAGGGATGTTAGTTAAATGGATTTGCAAGATGTGTTAATTGGGATGCTTTTGGTGGGATTCTTTTGGTGTGAGTTGAAGATGTTAACTATCTATTCCCAACCGCACAATCTTGAAGAAGGTCGAGTCTACAGCCTATTCTACATTCTCTCGCTACATGTTAGAAGACTAAAGACGAGTTGCATTTAACGATCTAAAGACTTCTTCTTAACTGGCTTTTATCGAGCAGTTGTCGGTTTAGGGAGAGCACTAATCGGGAGATGATTATAATTGATTCAATCCCCAATTAGACTTGCTCATATTCTTTAGCAACGACTCCTCGAGACGCGTTGTTATTGACTATTTCACGTATTGGACATTTGAAACAAGTTGATTACTTTAGAGTTAATCATTTATCACTTATTTGAGATTGAAGTCGACTTTCAAAGGCGTGTTCTTATTTGATAACTTGCTCGGGCTTAAGAATTTGAGTTGAAGACTTGGTTTATCTAGTTACCGCAATGAGGTGGATGGTTGAAGACCGGTTAACTATCACTATTAGGAGTTACTTTGTTTTACTCAGTGTCACACGATATGACGGTGTGGATAATCGCAAGAGGTGTTATTGTCTCATACTTTGTTTGGGTGGTAGTACTTAGAGATTTGCTGAAGCATAATTTCTACACCGTTCTTCCATCATTAGTGCAAGCTTAAGATACAAATGTGGGAAGTTGACTCAGTTTCAAGTATGGTATATAGGGTTTTCATCGGTGGTCACTTCAAATTGTCTACATAAGGGTTGATAAAAATAGTCGAGAGAGTCTTCGCAAGTTGATTCTCACAAGAGTTCAAGTGTTCCTCTCATAAAGATTTCAAGTATTTGGGCTTATACAATGTTCTTGATTCGATGTGTCAAACCGAAAAGGGCAAGGAGACACACATCTAAACACAAAGCGAGTAAACTTGATGAACTTAATACTCTAAGAATCAAGATATCTCGAAGACAAATGTTATTACATGAGAGAAACTCAAGGTTTGACTCATGGCGAGTAAACTTGATGAGCTCAATACTTCTAAGTGATTGAAGATATCCCGGAAAACAAATGTCATGACCGAGAGAAACTCAAGGTTTTACTCATCAAGGCTTTTAGTGTTATTATTCCAACGGCGTGGGGAAGTGATGTAAAAGAAAGTTTCGAAGATAAAGAGGTACACAAGTGTGTGATTCATTAGTGGAGAGAAATTGTGTACATTGGGGATGCTCAAATGTTTCACTTGAGTGCTTAATCGATGATTGAGATATAATCACTTATTCCGTGTTGACATCCGCAGAGATTGTCACCCGCAGAGATAATCGATGACTTGGCCTACTTCTTCAATGTTATCGATTATTCATTCCTTGTGTATTGGTATACTTCAGATACTTGAGCTTCATACACGATCATCGGGGAAGAAAAATGTGAACATGGGGAGGTGTTTCATTCCCCCATGATGTGTTCGGGAGAGCTCTTGGGTATTGGTGTACTGGGTTCTTGAGCTTCATACACTATCATCCGGAAGAAAAATGTGAACATGGGAAGGTGTTTTCATTCCCTCATGATGTGTGTTCGGGAGAGTTCTTGAGCATTATACAAAGAAACCGATCGCTTCAATTCAACTACTTGGGGAATTGTTCTCTTGACACCTTTTGGAATGGATTGCTTGGACCTTAGTGGAAAAGAAATTTTAGAAGATTATTTATGTGTGGGATGAAACGTTGTTGATGTTCTATTGGATGATATAACCCGAATGGAGAATCTCGATTATCGGTCTTATAAGGAGCAATGGATTTATGATTATGGTGTGCTTCTTCGCACGCGTGGCTAAGGCAAGCTTGAAATAGAGCTTGAATCCTTTCACTAAAGGTTTTTCGGTTTGGGGGAAGTCGCCAAAGTCTCACTTTCAGATGGTTCAATTTCTTTCTTCTATGCAAGAGCCTTGGAAGCTTTGGTGGTGAATGTTTAAGAGATGACGATTTCTATCTTCTACAACGGGCTGCTCGATATCCTTATCTCGGTACTCGTATCATCATCTTCTTTTACTATATCATCTTCTATCATTGTATATATTTTTCAAAACCAAATACAAAATAGAAAACCAACAAAAAGAAAATAGAAATATAAAACCAAGTAAAACCCATAAAAATCGAAAATTTGAAAATACCAAAAATATGGTTTCTCATGACACGTCTTACGGTATCGATAACATCTACGGTCTTAGAAATGTCATTCAATAATGGCACGGGACCATAGATGAAGTTCGAGCGAAGGTGTAAATATTCTTTTCAATACATGTCTCAAACTATGGCTTACAGATTATTTCGGACCGTAACTGGCTTCAAATAATGGCTTACTGCTATTTGATTGTAACCGCGCTTCAAATAATGGCTTGCTATTATTTACGATAGCAACCCGCTCTTCATGAAAGGAAAGTGTTGCGCTAAACCAAATTTTCAAAATATTTCGTGCACTTATCCTAAAACAAAATGAGGAAAGTATGTCAAGGACATTGTTCCTACACAAATGTTTTCCGTCTAAAATTCTTGAAACATATTTGTTTTCAAATATGGTGGAAAATGAGTTGCTTGAAAAATCAATCGGGATCGAGTTTTCGATTAATTGCAGAAAACTCAATCGATGACTTCAAAGACTTTTAAAACTTTTCAAGAAAAATAATCATTGATTGAGGGAAGAATATTTTTCAAATTTACATCATCTAACGGACTTTCTTAATAATCCTACGTGCTTAATTAAAAATGATATTTGCCTGTGTCGAAGGACTAGGAATTTAGGATATGATTGTTAGGTTTAGATGATTAGAGTTTGATTAACACATTAACCCCATGCCTTATATGATCTGATTAATATGTTGAATTGACTGGTATTAGTCGATTGTTGTTTGGGTGATGTCGACCACCATATATTTGTATGTGTGTTCACTAACATATGCAGGTATATTGGTATAAAAGAATGTTCTCGATCCGGATCCCACAATTGAAGATGATTGGATGCCGAAAGGAAAGGGTAACTATATCTTGGGTTGACAAATGAAGAAACGGGGCTTAATTGGACTTCTATGAAGAGTTGGCATAAATGCAACGTAAGAGGTCTTATCGCATCGCCAGATGGTTTTCTTCTAAGTGATTGAAGAAGCGGAGCTTAATTTGACCTCGATTGGCATTCAAATGCAACGTAAAGAAGTCTCACTGCATCGCGAGATGGTTTTCTTCCAAACCCTCTGACAACAAAAACGGAAGCTTCTCATCCACCTAACGTATCTTTGTGTAGGGATAATAGTGATGATACCATTTTCTAAAACTTTGAATAATATTGTTTTTGAAAATGGAAAATATTGTTTTGAAAATAAATTGGACTAATTTTGAAAATCACCGGACTTCTTTTTATCAAAACCTAAGTCACTCAATTATCGACTTGGTCATCGATTGAGCGGAGAGTAATTTAAAATAAAATATTTTCAAACAATATTTCATCGAAGTCCGTTTATACGCTAAAATGTGGTGATCTAAAGATTTAATGTTATGTCATGGTATGGTTTCTTTAAAACTCAAAGATCTCAAAATGAAATTTTTTCATTCTTGTTTGATTGTAAAATTGTTTTATTTTATTTAAAGATCTCTTAAAACAATCATACGACACTCAACAATCTTTAATGTCTTAAAATGGTCCTTATCTGTCATTTTCAAAATCAAATCTTGCACGTCTCTCCCTAAAATTTTCTAAATAATTTAAATCTTTTGGGATTACAAATCTCAAATGGTTTGAAATTTTGATCATGGAGAGATCGTGATTTAAATCTCAAATCTGTTTTAATGGAATTGGTTTTAGTCCTTCAAAGGCACTCCGCCTCCATGTGCCAAACGATTTCAAATACACAATGCACATGTTGGAGGAGGATTTATCCAAAACCATATGAGTATTTAAACAAGGCCACATTTCTCCATGTTTTCTAAACCTAATTAAATCACTTGGATCCAAAATCTCAAAGGGTTTGATATTTTTGATCGGGAGAATTGTGATTTAATAATGAAATTTGATAAAGGTGATCGTTTTTATTTAGTTGTGCTGCGTGCTCGCTCATATGTGCTAAGCGCTTTCGAATCTTGAAGCACATATTGAGGGGAGCAAATAAACCATCGAGGTAAGAAAGCTTTTAAAGTGATTTATAAAGTACCTTGATTGTGTTTTCAAATGGTTTCTTAATGGCTCTTGTGATTGTGGATGTGCTTCAAATTAACTCTTGCCTCTTTGTGATAAAATGTTTTCAAATACCCTATGCACATATTGAGGGGAGAATTTACCAAAGAAAATCAAATGTTTTTTTCTATGAAAATTGTGATCAAAGAAAATATTTCAAAGTCCTCTTGCCTCCGTGTGCTAAACAATTTCTAAATCATATGCACATGTTGAGGGGAGGTTTTCTAAATGATCAAAACTATTAAGGTACAAAATGCTTTGATCTCGTATCACAAGTACCTTGATTGTTTTCAAATGATTTTCGATTGGTTTCATGAAGGAAAGAACAATACCAAAAGACCGACCAATTTACTTTATGCATGGTGTTATAAGGATGGTTAGGTTAGGTATTCGTTCCCATGATCCGCCGAACGGACGGATCTACCGGGAAAATCCACTAGATAGTGTAGAGTCCTTAGGTATGATGAAAAAGGAGAAAAATGAGAATATGGGAAGAGTGCGGAATGAGACGAGCTAAGTCTTGGAATAAACCCAACAAGGTTCTAGTTATGAAGTCTCGGTAAGCACGAAGGGTTGAAGAATGAAAAGAACTTAATGTGAAAAGAGTGAAAAGAAATAGCCCTCCATCAATTCAACCTTAGAAGCGAAACCGGGTTCAATACAAATGCTCTTGGTTGTTACTAAGGTAACACTCGGTATTGAAGATAAGGCGTCATGGACCCGGACGATCTGCACTAAACTTCCCAAGCCACTCAAGTTCCTCTTAAAGGGCTTGTTTCATTCTCACGGGAACCGACATAATCTATCGACTTTCTCTTAGAGATGGTTGATATTGAAGTAGGAGACCCTCTCCATAGTCTCCGACACAGGAACCAAATGTGCACTATTGAGTCTAGAGCCAAGAGATCATCCACAATATCTCATTAGGATACTAAATTCTTGAAGACTTGCTTTTTTACACAATGTGGAAAGTAAGTATATATTAAGAGTCCTACGCATTATCCTTGTGGTTTTGCCAGAACATCTGAGTGATATGTAACAATATTCACAATAAAGATGGAAATCCTTCTAGAGCCAACATCAAACAAGCTCTTGGTGGGTGACATTTGAGATCTTCTCGTAGATCAAGCTTGTGACAAGCGGGCCAGAAAGCGATGGGGCGATTCACTCATGAATCAACCTTGGTCCGGGAATGGAATTGACGAATACTTTTGGAAAAACCGTTCAATGTGCAAACCTTCTTTTCTCTAGTACGTCGAATGTGTATTCATTTCAAATTCAAAAGTATCTCGATTGAAATATACTTTTAGAAAACCGTTCGATGTGTAAATCTCTTCTTTTCGCTAGACGTCGAATGTGTACTCATTCTCTAATACAAAAGTATTTTGTTTGAAAATTGATCTTTCTCATAAAACCTTCGTCGTATTGCAAAACTCTTTCTTAAATCAATACGATTGTTTTCATATCTTTTTCATCAATCGGTGAATATCAATTATTTGGTTCACTCAAAGTGTTGTCTTCTTTGAGATGTTCCGGTTTGAGAACGGCTAGAACATCTGTGAAACCACATCAAGGAGATTCTTAGGAATCCTACATTTCATGGGCGATGCTTGTCTTGATCAGCGGGGAACCGTGGGCCGTGTACCTCAATTCGACGAAAGTGATCAAAGACACTTTCGTGTGTTTTATTGTTGTTGTTTGCGGTACATTTGGACGATTGCGGTGATCGAATTGAGAGTCAATCCAAAGCCGATGCTCAAAGATCCACACTTAATTTGAAGAAATCATGGTGGTGCATATCTACATAACTGGTTTTGATATTTCTATACTATGCTTCGCTGTCTTGCTGCAAATATCATGAACCGGTAAGGCTTCCGCTACTCACGATGGAAAGATGTCATGATCCAAAAGTGTGAGCATGTGGGTCCAAAGTCACAACTTCACATGATGGAAACACAATAAAGGGTGATCCGGAGATTTTACGTGGGTGATGATCTCAATGAAAGCTCGAAGATCATCAAAGATGTGGATCGACGAAGACCTCCACTAAAAGTACAAATCTATCACGCGACTTTGAAGAATCATGCTAAAGCACAAAGATTGCGAAATGAAGAATTCAAGTCTCTGAGCTCAAGAATGAAGTTAAAATAGAATGCTAGGATGCAAAATGTAAAACATGGGGTGACCTCCCTTAGGGAAGATTGTTAGGAATTAGAAAATTCCATAGTGAAGAGTCGGTGCTTCCGAATGTTATCTAGCTTAATTTAGCTCGTAGACTTGTCGTTAATCACGTTATTTAGTAGTTTATTTATTAGTTTGTAGCATAGTATAGCTTAGTGCAACACCGTGGAGGAAGGACGGGTCTTTACCCATATACACGATCCACGTGCCGATAGGAGGTCGTTATGCTTGTAACTATAAATACCCCTTCCATCCATGGAAGGGGTGGCTCTCATTCAATCTAATATTCACTTTGTGTAAACCTCTAGCAAGAACACTCTCTCTCTACTTTCTCTCGAAAATGGAAAACATGTATTTTGATCATCCAAGCCCACCGAATCATCAACACAATAAATATTAAGATCCTTCACAACTGAAAGAAAGCGGTTTATATCCCAACGGAAGGATTCGTTGATCCCGAGTTCCGAACCATGTCTACAAAGCGAACAAAGCTCTTTATGGTATCAAACAAGCCCTCGGGCATGGTGCGATAAGCTATCATCTTTCCTCATTGCTAATAATTTCACCAAAGGTTCGGTTGACCCAACTCTTTTATACAATATCACGGGCACATATCTTAATTGTTCAAATTTATGTGGATGACATCATTTTGGGTCTACACATAAAAGTTTTCAATCGCTTTTGCAAAATTAATGAAGAAAATTTTTGAAATGTCCATGATGGGTGAACTTACGTTCTTTCTAGGATTACAAGTTCATCAATCACCCGTGGTATTTTCTTGAGTCATTCAAATATGCCTTGAATTGTTAAACAAATTTGGAATGAAAACCTCGTGATACTTATGCCACACCAATGACTCATACCAAAAGCTAGATCTTTGATTTACATGGGAAATTAGTTGACCCTACCAAATACCAAGTATTATTGGGTCTCTCATGTATCTAACAACTAGCGAGACACTGATATTGTCTTTGCCGTTTATCTATGCTCCCGGTTATCGATCGCGACCAGCTGAAACCCACCTCTGCGAGGCTAAAAGAATCTCCATACATCAAGGAACTATTAACTTGGGGATCCGGTATCCAGAAGGATTATGGTTTTGAACTAATCGCTTTTTCATCACGGCGACCACGCGGGATGCTTAGACTCAAGGAAAAGTACTTGAGAGCACTACAATTTCTTGGTGATAAAGCGGTGTCACCGCAATCAAAGAAGCGAGGATTGCGCATCGTCATCAACCAAGCGAGAATATGTAGCCATGTCCGCGTGTTGTGCTCAAGTCATCCGGATGAGATCACAACTCAAAGACTATGGTTACGTATTTGAAAGAATCTCGATGTCTTTGCGACAATCGGTGCCATTCGATCTCGCTGACTCATTTCAAAGACTCGAAATCAAAGCACATCAATCTTCGCTATCATTTCATCAAGGACCACGTGGAGCAGGTAAAGTTGAATTATACTTAGGTGGAGTGCGAATACCAATTGACGGATCTTCTCACCAAAGCCTTGCCTCCCGCTAGGTTTAATGAGTTGGTCCACCAGATTGGTATGAGGTGTTTGACTCGAAGAGAATTGGATGACCTCCTAAAATGTCTTAAAAAACATCAAACACCAAAATATCTTTTGTAAATACATTTTTCAAAAAACAAAATACAAAAATATAAAACCTCATAAAACAACAAAAATATTCTTCTAATCTATTTTTCTTTCAATATGGCAAGTACATTTCTTCCATCAACACTATAATCTTTCAAAATTCATTATTTTTCCGATCAAGTGTTGAGGGGGAGAAAATTAATACCAAACTGTTTCAAAAACATTCATGTACTTGCATGTTATACTATACCGGCTATTTCTTTTACATGGTGGCAAACCTTTCTGGTTAAATGACACTCCTCGGACTAAAACTTATAATCTTTCATTATTTTCTTAAGTCGAGGGGATGGTAGTCAAATATCTTTCTTAAAATCTTTGTTTGGTAACAAAATGGAAGTTAAATGGCTTTGTATGAAAATGTAAAGGTGGAGGGACTAAGCGCAAAATGTTAAAGTCATTTTCATAAAAGATCCCACCTAACCGACTCTTCACATTTATTGCAAAACCCATCTCATCCTACGCTTAAAAAAAAAAAAAAAAAAAAAACGCTCAAGAAATCGATGTTTCGGATCTTCAATTTGTAAGTTTCTTTGTGTTTCTAACAAGATTACAAACAATGGTTTTAAATCGTTTTGAAAATTAACGGTTAGATTTTAAACTATGGTTGATTTTGTATTCTACGCGTATGCGTATGAATACATAATCTTGTTTATGTGTTTGTGGTTAAAAAGATAGTGTCAAAATATTTTAATAACATCAATGATATTTTTTCTATCCTCAAAACGAACCCAGAAACTCGAATTGAGTGATTTTGAAAATTAGGGTTCTTAAGTCGAATTGGGTGTTTTCAAATGTGAAGGTTCTTGGTCAAAAAGATTGTTGTGTGATGTTCATATCATGTTGAATTAATGATTTTCAGGCCCTATAACAACCCAGAAACACTAATTAAGTCAGAATTAGGAATTAGGGTTTAATGTTCTTGAGTTTGGGTATTTTTTATTCACCAGAAATTGGATGTTAAAACTTGGTTATTAGACTCTCACAACACCTAAGACCTACCAGAAATTGTTTGGTGCAAATCCTATGGTTAGAAATCATACGCGTAATTCTTAAACTCTAGGGTTTTGACCTACGCGTATGACTTTCTACGCGTAAATGTCTAACATGTTTTCATGCCATGATTTGTTGTATGGCGAATATATGTTAAGATTGATGTTATGATGACTTTATTTCAGGTTTGCTACGCATAAAACTCGAGAATCAAGGTCTTTGTTACTTCTACGCATAAGGATCACCCACGCGTGAAGCCGGTTATCTTGATAGAAATCCTACGCGTAACTATTACGCATAAGGTTCTACAATGGGACTAGCGTATCCTGTGAAGGATATCGTGAACAATGACCTCACGCATAAGGTCTACTCTTTCGAGTAAGCCTTACGCGTAGGGTTTATATCGCTTCTGCCGTAAGCTCCACGCAAGGTCCTCTTTTCCTACGGTAACATTTCTTACGCGTAAGTTAGGATCCCACACATAAGCTTTAGGTCACGGCGTATATCACTCACATTTCGCAGCGTAACTTTGCCAAATCCACGCCTAAGCCTTGATAGAGCTTCATTATGAATTGTTGCATGTACAAACTTGTTAATAAACAAATCATATCGTCACGAAACCAATAATGTCACTAATATACTTAAGCGTTTAATATGTTGTGAACTATAAGTGATAACATAAACTTTAAAACTTAAAGTTAACTAAATCACTAAACATTTCACGGCGTCATTGGACTATTGAACAAACAAGTGACTTAGGACTCGTAATAATCATTAATTGTGACATTCAATAATTAGACAATAAAACCTTTTGTTGACTAACATTATGTCTTTCGATATGTTGGTTCTTTTGGCTAATGTTATTTCGGATCCGTCATGGTTGCTTTCAAATGAATGTGGATGCACCGAAGTTCTCACAATTGTCGACATCTTCCTAATGGCTATCCTAGAAAGATTGGAAAGAACAACCTCGGGGTTGACTTTGATACCCTCACATGCTCGAGAATCTTCTTGCACGATTCTTTGTGGATATTCTTAAGAATCATCGTGGTGCGAACATGCTCACACTCTGCTCTTTTGTTAGGAGATCTACATTCAACAGTTTCTGGATTCAATGCAGAGGATCAGGGTCAAAGTGCATGTGTTGTAACTCTCAATCACAAACAAGTCACCATCACTCATGCGGACCTACGGGCTCTTTCTTCTCATTCAAATCGAGCCAACCGACTTCTTTGCCACACCTCTTGAGGAGGCAGGTTCTTGATTCGATTGATATTGGCTATGATGATGCTCAGAATTATCACTAAGCACTCTCATGTAGACTTAAGAACATTCCTCAACCGTGGAGAACCCTCTACATCATCATCACCAAATCGGTCTCGGTCGTGATAGTGGCTATTAGCATCCCAAGCTCATGGAACTACAAATCTTACGGTCATTAATCAACAAAAGGACATCGAAATTGAAGCCTTGTTATGGGAAGACATGATGTCATTTCACAAGAAACTTGGCTCAAGATTCCTATGTCGATAAACAAAGCTGATGATCGAGAGAGCACTTGGACTTAATCCGATATTCCACTGGAGGCTCAATGACCCGACAATCATGATATGTTGGTGAGCCTACCTATCACGAGAATCAAGGAATCGTCAACAAAAGCAGTGATGTATTACACGATCACCTTCATCAATGAAATCAAAAGCTTGAGACATAAAAGGTATCGATGCTTGTGAAGAGAAGGCAAAGTTGGTCATCTCGATGAAGAAATCTTGGAACACCTATAAGGAGAACCGAGAAAGGCGATGCGAGAAGTGCTAATGCTTGAAAGTCAAAGAAGTTTCCGGAGGAATCCTCCTCGTAAAAGGACCTGTTCCTTCTAAGGAAGTTGTTCCCATTCCGCACCTTAAATCGAACCGCATGAGAAAGCTAATTGACGAGGACTCGGAAGGTCACCGCATCGGAAGAAACGGACTTTCTACTGAAAGCTACTGAAGATGAAACCATATGATGATCTAAACCTCTAGTCCTCGGCTAAACATGGAAAAGGAAGACTCATGCTTGTGCCATATGAAGAAAAGCTGAAAGTGATGAAGAGCAACCGGATAAATCCTACAGGAAGAAGTTTAAAATCGTTAGACACCTTCAAAAGTGAAGAATTTGCAAAAGACCAAATGGGTGGCCAGGAGGATCAAGTGGTGTTGCCCGCCTAAACCAACTCGATGCGGTTAATCAACTCGATAAGGAGGCTGGTGCCGCAATCTTGTGCAACAACAAGCGCTTGTGGAGGATTCTCGATTATAACATTGAGGAATCGAGAAAGGATAAGGCGAGAAAGAAAATCGATGAAGAAGCTAAGACTCGAGACGGAAGAAAAGGCTAAATCGGACAAGATATGCAGAGAATTATGATGATTATCTTCTCAACAGTCTAACTCGTTCCAAGGAGGATACTTACGCACCTCGAAAAGGACCTCGAGCCTCCTCATGCCTCCTCCTCATCGATTAAATCATCTCGACTCCTCACCACCACCATCTAAAGATCAAACATCAACATCCGAATCGGTGAAGAAACCAACTCGATCTTGGATATCTCATGCTCATAAAGAATTGGGAATCTTTGTCAAACAAGTCGAAAGAAAGACATCCTCCAAAGGAAGATGAATTTATATGTTGATCGATTCTGATATATTCATGATGATCTCGACAAGATTCAAGATGAAGGGGTATGTCCGGGCTTCACGAAAGATGATCTTTAAGGAAAATGGATGAAATGATCAAAGGATACACTCACCGGTTCTTATGGAGGTCGTTCGAAACGGACAAAGGAGATATATAATGAACATCGTAGTCAAATCTATTGCATCTAGCTTGAACAAGCCATGAAATCAACTCGATGAATTTAAGCATCAATCGATTGAATCTACAATCTTCTCAGATGATGAATTAGTGAACCGGCTAGTTCTTGTGAATGTCGACACGCTTCTGCAGCGTTTGCCTCACCTGAAGCTAAAAGCATTTGAAGCTCTCTTTGGAATACCAACTCAGGTCCTCATTCAGAAAGAAGGTAGGCCCAACGCGTTTAAGAGATGATGAAGACAAAGATCGAGATAAGGATAAAAGAGCTGACGCACAAAGAAGTTCGATGTATCATCCTCTATTCAAGCTCGATGCAACCTCCACCACAATGGACTCCTACTCAACAAAGATCTTCTCCTCTATCTCTCATCGATAAACCTCGATTCTTCCGAATTACCACCAGACTCGAGAACCGGATCACTTTGAGCATACGGGTGGTGACGATAAGGAAGTCCGTGAGCCCACAACAACCCACCTCTCCGGGAAACAAGTTAAACCAGAATCCTCATCAGGCGAAACAAAGAAGAAGAAGGCCCCATGGTTGACGATCGTATCATGGTTAGATGATGATAAAGCAGAGGAATTTGAATGGTTCTCTACATTGTTAACCTTACCTGCGAAGGTCAAGATCGGCAGCGGTAATACATTGGAGCATGCTAGATTATGCAAGAAAAGTTCCATATGAAGAAGATGGCGAAATCCGAGTTGAGGCGAATCAAGAATGAAGCTTTTCAAGCGTGGAAAGATAGCTCGAGAAGATGCCACTGGTCGAATATCACCTTGAAAACATTGCTCGAGCTATGTCTAACAACATGGATTGGCTCAACCGAAGCAAACATCGACTTCACCAACGGGACAACCTTCCATACTACACGGTGGTCGAAACCTCTACCAACAATTGGCCAAACAGATGAACCTAGGATTTCATTGGATATTTCTTCAACAAAGACTTGGAATTTCTTCTACGGTGCATGTATGGATCATTCGATTTGTTGTGTTGCTTTTGGATAGAACTTCCATTAGTGATGATGTTGGCGTGAGCATGAGAAGAATCTGCCGCGATCATCCCGCTCCGGAGCTTCCATAAGAAAACATTTAAAACGGCAAGTAATAAAGCATTCTTCCGACTTTGTTGAAGAATATTTCCTGAGCCATCGCCACCGTGTGTAAGAAATTCCAAGTCTTTGTTGAAGATATATCAATGAAATCTAGGTTCATTTGTTTGGCCAATTGTTGGTAGAGGTTTTGACCGATCGGTGTAGTATGGAGGTTGTCCGTTTGGTGAAGTCGATGTTTGCTTGGGTTGAGCCAATCCATGTTGTTAGACATAGCTCGAGCAATGTTTTCAAGGTGATATTCACCTCGGCACTTTTCGAGCTATCTTTCCACGCTTAAAAGCTTCATTCTTGATTCGCCTCAACTCGGTTTCGTCATCTTCTTCACATGGAACATTTCTTGCATAATCTTAGCATGCTCCAATGTATTACCGCTCACGGATCTTGACCTTCGCAGGTAGGGAGTTGAGTTAATGTTGTATAGAACCATTCCAATTCCTCCGCCTTATCATCATCTAACCATGATACGACGTCAACCATGGGCGCCTTCTTCTTCTTTTGTTTCGGCCTAGATGAGGATTCGGTTTCAACTTGTTTGGGAGAGTGGGTTGTTGGGGGCCCCGGACTTCCTCATCGTCACCAACCGTGATACTCAAAGTGATCACCGTTTTCGAGTCTCGGTGGTAATTCAAGAATCCGAGGTTTATTTTGCGTAAGAGGAGGAGAAGATCTTTGTTGAGCAGAGTCCGTTGTGGTGGAGGTTGCATCGAATACTGAAGAGGATGATTCATCAGACTTCTTTATGCGTTTGGGCTCTTTATCCTTATCGATCTTTGTCTTCATCATCTCTTGAACGTTTGGGCAATAAACTTCTTCTCGAATGAGGACACGAAAGTTGGTATTCAAAGAGAACTTCAAATTTAGCTTGTGTGATGCAAACGTTCGGGCGAATTGACATTTGCGCTACTAGCGGTTCACCAATTCATCATCTCGAGAAGATTGTAGATTCAATTGATTGATGATTAAATTCATCGAGTTGATTTCATGGCTTGTTTGGCTAGATGCAATAGATTGGACTCAGAATAATCATTAACGCAGACATTCAATAATTAGACAATAAAAACCTTTTGTTGACTAACATTATGTCTTTCGATATGTTGGTTCTTTTGGCTAATGTTATTTCGGATCACGCCATGGTCGTCAAATGAATGTGGATGCACCGAAGTTCTCACAATTGTCGACATCTTCCTAATGGCTATCCTAGAAAGATTGGAAAGAACAACCTCGGGGTTGACTTTGATACCCTCACATGCTCGTAATCTTCTTGCACGATTGTTGTGGATATTCTTAAGAATCATCCGTGCGAACATGCTCCTCTTTCTGCTCTCGTTCGGAGATCTACATTCAATGGCTCGGAATTCAATGCAGAGGATCAAGGTCAAAGTGCGGTGGTAACTCTCAATCACAAACAAGTCACCATCACTCATGCGCACCTCACGGGTCTGCTCTTCTCATTCTGAAATCGAGCCAACCGACTTCTTTGCCACACCTACCGAGGAGACAGTTCTTGATTCTGATTGATATTGGCTATGATGATGCTTCAGAATTATCACTAAGCACTCATGTGGAGCTTAAGAACATTCCTCAACCGTGGAGAACCTCTACATCATCATCACCAAATCGGTCTCGGTCGTGATAGTGGCTATTAGCATCCCAAGCTCATGGAACTACAAATCTTCGGGTCATTAATCAACAAAAAGGACATCGAAATTGAAGCATCATATGGAAGACATGATGTCATTTCACAAGAAACTTGGCTCAAAGATTCCTATGTCGATAAACAAACTGCTGATCCAGAGCACTTGGACTTAATCCCGATATTCCACAGAGGCTCAATGACCCGCACAATCATGATATGTTGATCGAGCCTACCTATCACGAGAATCAGGAATCGTCAACAAAGAGCAAGTGATGTATTACCCATCACCTTCGCCTAATGAAATCAAAAGCTTGAGACATAAAAAGGTATCCAAGAGTGATGAGAAGGCAAAGTTGGTCATCTCGATGAAGAATCTTCGAACACCTATAAGGAGAACCAAGAAGCGATCTGAGAAGTGCTACAAGTCTTGAAAGTCAAAGGAAGTTTCCAGGAGGAATCCTCCTCGTAAAAGGACCTGCTCCTTCTAAGGAAGTTGTTCCCATTCCGCATACCTAAATCGAACCGCAGAAAGCTAATTGACGAGGACTCGGAAGGTACCGCATCGTAAGAATGGACTTTCTACTCGAAGCTGCTGAAGATGAAACCAGCGGTATCTAAACCTCCTAGTCCTCATTTAAACATGGAAAGTGGAAGACTCAGTGCTTGTGCCATGAAGAAAGCCTAGAAAGTGATGAAGAGCAACCGGATAAATCCTCGGGAAGAAGTTTAAATCGTTAGACACCTTCAAAAATGAAGAATTTGCAAAAGACCAAATGGGTGGCCGGAGGATCAAGTGGTGTTGCCCTCTAAACCAACTCTCGATGCGGTTAATCAACTCGATAGGGCTGGTGCCACCAATCTTATGCAACAACAAACGCTTGTGGAGGATTCTCGATTATAACATTGAGGAATCGAAAGGATAAGGCGAGAAAGAAAATCGATGAAGAAGCTAAGACTCGGACGGAAGAAAAGGCAATCTGGACAAGATAACGAAGAGAATTATGATGATTATCTTCTCAGCAGTCTAACTCGCTCCAAGGAGGATATACGCACCTCGAAAGGACCCCGAGCCTCTCATGCCTCCTCCTCGCCAGTTCATCATCCATCCTCACCACCACCATCAAAGATCAAACAAATCAACATCCAAATCGGTGAAGAAACCAACTCGATCTTGGATATCTCATGCTCATAAAAGAATTGGGAATCTTTGTCAAACAAGTCGGAAAGAAAGACATCCTCCAAAGGAAGATGAATTTATATGTCGATCGATTCTGATATATTCATGATGATCTCGACAAGATTCAAGATGAAAGGGTATGTCCTGAAGCTCATGAAAGATGATCTTTAAGGAAAATGGACGAAATGATCAAAGGATACACTCACGGTTCCTTATGGAGGTCGTTCAAACCGACAAAGGAGATGTATAATAGACAATCAGATCCAAATCTATTGCATCTAGCCAAACAAGCCATGAAATCAACTCGATGAATTTAAGCATCAATCCGATTGAATCTACAATCTTCAGATGATGAATTAGTAGACGGCTAGTTGCGAATGTCGACACGCCTCAGCGTTTGCCTCACACGAAGCAACCGCTTTGAAGCTCTCATCGAATACCAACTCAGTCCTCATTCGAGAAGAAGGCGTTAGGCCCAACGTTTAAGAGATGATGAAGACAAAGATCGAGGATAAAGAGATCAACTGACAGCAAAGAAGTTCGATGTATCATCCTCTATTCAAGCTCGATGCAACCTCCACCACAATGGACTCCTACTCAACAAAGATCTTCTCCCTATCTTCTCGATAAACCTAGTTCTTCGAATTACCACCCAAGACTGAAAACCGGTGATCACTTTGAGTATCACGGGTGGTGACGATAAGGAAGTCCGTGAGCCTACAACAACCCACCTCTCCCAAACAAGTTAAAGCAGAATCCTCATCTAGGCGAAACAAAGAAGAAGAAGGCGCCCATGGTTGACGCCGTATCATGGTTAGATGACGATAAAATGTAGGAATTTGAATGGTTCTACACTTGTTAACTCAACTCCTTACCCGCCTGAAGGTCAAGATCCGGTGACGGTAATACATTGGAGCACGCTAAGATTATGCAAGAAAAGTTCCATATGAAGAAGATGGCGAAATCCGAGTTGAGGCGAATCAAGAATGAAGCTTTTCAACCGTGGAAAGATAGCTCGAAAGTGCCATCGAGGTCGAATATCACCTTGAAAACATTGCTCGAGCTATGTCTAACAACATGGATTGGCTCAACCCGAAGCAAACATCGACTTCACAAACGGGACAACCTCCATACTACACCGATCGGTCGAAACCTCTACCAACAATTGGCCAAACAGATGAACCTAGGATTTCATTCGGATATTTCTTCAACAAAGACTTGGAATTTCTTCTACGGTGGCGATGGATCATTCATCTGTTGTGTTGCTTTTGGATAGAACTTCCATTAGTGATGATGTTGGCGTGAGCATGAGAAGAATCTGCACGATCATCCCGCTCCGGAGCTTCCATAAGAAAACATTTAAAGCGGTAAGTAATAAGCGGATTCCGCACTTTGTTGAAGAATATTTCCTTGAGCCATCGCCACCGTGTAAGAAATTCCAAGTCTTTGTTGAAGAAATATCTCGAATGAAATCCTAGGTTCATTTGTTTGCCAATTGTTGGTAGAGGTTTTGACCGACCGGTGTAGTATGGAGGGTTGTCCGCTTGGTGAAGTCGATGTTTGCTTCGGGTTGAGCCAATCCATGTTGTTAGACATAGCTCGAGCAATGTTTTCAAGGTGATATTCGACCTCGATGGCACTTTCTCGAGCTATCTTCCACAGCTGAAAAGCTTCATTCTTGATTCGCCTCAACTCGATTTCGCCATCTTCTTCACATGGAACATTTCTTGCATAATCTTAGCATGCTCCAATGTATACCGCTCACCGGATCTTGACCTTCAGCAGGTAGGAGTTGAGTTAACAAGTGTATAGAACCATTCCAATTCTCCGTCTTATCATCATCTAACCATGATACGGCGTCAACCATGGGCGCCTTCTTCTTTTGTTTGGCCTAGATGAGGATTCGGTTTCTTAACTTGTTTGGGAGGTGGGTTGTAGTGAGGCCCACGGACTTCCTCATCACACCACCCGTGATACTCAAAGTGATCACCGGTTTTCCGAGTCTCGGTGGTAATCGTAAGAATCTGAGGTTTATTTGCGTAAGAGGGAGGAGGAAGATCTTTGTTGAGCAGTGAGTCCGTTGTGGTGGAGGTTGCATCGAATCTTGAATAGAGGATGATTCATCGACTTCTTTATGCGTTTGGGCTCTTTATCCTTATCCCGATCTTTGTCTTCATCATCTCTTGAACGTTTGGGCCTAAACTTCTTCTCGAATGAGGACTGAGTTGGTATTCAAAGAGAACTTCAAGCAGCTTTAGCTTCGTGTGAGGCAAACGCGTTGAGCGTGTCGACATTTGCGCTACTAGCCGGTTCACCAATTCATCATCTCGAGAAGATTGTAGATTCAACTGGATTGATGATTAAATTCATCGGAGTTGATTTCATGGCTTGTTTGGCTAGATGCAATAGATTTGGATACAATTGTTTGTTATGCATTTCTTTTGTCGGTTTGAACGACCTCCATAAGGAACCGTGAGTATCCTTTGATCATTTCGCCCATTTTCCTTGAAGATCATCTTTCATGAGCTTCGACATACTCCCTTTCATCTTGCATTTTGTCGAGATCATCATGAATATATCAGATCGATCGGCAGAGAAATTCATCTTCTGTAGAGTATGTCTTTCTTCCGACTTGTTTGACAAAGATTCCCAATTCTTTTATGAGCATGAGATATCCAAGATCGAGTTGGCTTCTTCACCGATTTGGATGTTGATTTGGTTGATCTTTTAGATGGTGGTGGTGAAGAGTGAGATGATGAATCGATGAGGAGGAGACATGAGGAGGCTCGGGGTCCTTTGAGGTGCAGTATCCTCCTTGGAACGAGTTGGACTGCTGAGAAGATAATCATCATAATTCTCTTCGTTATCTTGTCCGATTTAGCCTTTTCTTCCGTCTCGAGCCTTAGCTTCTTCATCGTCTTTTCTTTCTCGGTCTTATCCTTTTCGGTTCCTCAATGTTATAATCATGAGACTCCTCCACAAGCATTTGTTGTTGCACAAGATTGGTGGCACCTCTCCTTATCGGGTTGATTAACCGCATCAGGAGATGGTTTAGAGTGGGTGCACCACTTGATCCTCCGGGCCACCCATTTGGTCATTTGCAAATTCTTGACTTTTGAAGGTGTCTAGCAATTTAAAGTTCTTCTGTATGAAGTATCCATTGCTCTTCATCTTCATCCGAGCTTTCTTCAGGAAGGAAGAACGGGGTCTTCCCTTTCCTAGGTCACCGGAGGACTAGGAGGTTTTGCTATTGAGGGAGGTGGTTCGATTGCAGATTGAGTAGTGAACCTCCTCGTCGATTGTGTATCTTGAGCTTTTAGTCCAAGAGCTTTCTTGGTGGTTCGGGTGTAGGAATAGAACGACTTCACGAGAGGGAACTTTCTTCTTAGGAGCGGGTTTCCTCTTTGGGACATTCCTTTGACTCTCAGGCCATCGTGACTTGCAAGACTTCTCTTACGGTTCTCCGAGTAGGTGTTCGAAGGTTTTTCATCGAGATGACCAACTTTGCCTTTCATCGCTACCCGATACCTTTTATACGTTTCAAGCTTCTTGATTTTGTTAGTCGAGGGTGATCGTGTAACACAAGACCTGTTTCTTTGTTGACGATTCCTTGATTCTCGACTGATAGGGTAGGCTCACCAACATATCGTGATTATGCGGGTCATTGAGCCTTTGTGGAATATCGGGATGAAGTCCAAGTGCTCTCTCGATCAACAATTTTGTGTATCCGACATAGGAATCTTTGAGCCAAGTTTCTTGGGAAATGACATCATGTCTTCCCATAACGAAAGGCTTCAATTTCGATGTCATTTTGTTGATTAATGGCCGAAGATTTGTAGTTCCATGAGCTTGGGATGCTCATAGCCACCGTCACGACCGAGACCGATTTGGTGATGATGATGAGGGTTCTCCACGGTTGAGGAATGTTCTTAAGCTCCACATGAGAGTGCTAGTGATAATTCCCAAGCATCATCATAGCCAATATCAATCAGGAATTTGAGCCAAGTTTCTTGTTAAATATTTTATGCGTAGAAAGTCATACGCGTAAGTCAAAACCCTAGAGTTTAAGAATTACGCATATGATTTCTAGCCATAGGAATTGCACCATAGTGTTTACGGGAGTTATAAGAGGCATATAGAGTATTTTTATCCAAGTTTTAACATCAAAATGTCAAGAATCAAAAATACCCAAACCGTATGAATGTAAACCTAAATTCCATTGATGATTCATTTGAGTTTCGGGTAAAATCTGGGCTAGGATATGTTCAATTCAACTTGAATACAACCTTATATAACAATCTTTTTGACCACAAACATACACATTTGAAAACACCCAAAACCACGCATAAACCCTAAATTTGAAAAACCATCAATTCGTGTTTCTGGGTGGATTTAGAGGATAAAATTAGTATCATTGATGTTAATGACACGTTTTGACACAATCATTTTAACCAAAAACACCCATTCTTGATTATGAGTTCATACGCTTATGCGTAGAACACAAAAACAATCATAGACAAAAATTTGACCGTTGGATTCGTGTAAAAATCAAAACCTATGTTTGTAAACATGTTAAGATCATGAAACAACTTACAAATTGATGATTAGAAACACAGATTTGAAGAACGAATTTCGTGCGTAGGATTGGTTTGGTTTATGAGTAATAAATGTGAAGTGAAAGAGTTAGGTGGGGTGTTTTATTTAAAATAATTTTAAAGCTTTCACATTTTTGGTCCCTCCACCTTTTCCTTTTTCATCCAAAGCCATTTAACTTCCGTTTTGGTTATCAAACAAAGATTTTAAGAAAGAAACTTGACGACACTCCCCCTCGACTTAAGAAAATAATGAAAGGTTATAAATTTTAGTCCGAGGAGTGTCATTGAACGAGAAAAATTTACCACCATTGATAAAAGAAGCAAATGGATATGATAACATGCAAGTACATGATGTTTTGAAGCAGCTTAAGTTATAATTTTCTCCCTCAACACTTGATCGGGAAAATACGAATTTTGAAAGATTAAAGTGTTGACGAAAAGAGATGTACTTGCCATGTAGACAGAAAAATAGATTAGAAGAATATTTTTGTTGTTTTATCGTGTTTTATATTTTTGTATTTTGTTTTGAAAATGTATTTACAAAAGATATTTTGGTGTTTGACGTGTTTTAAGACTGTTTTAGGAGGTCATCAATTCCTCTTGAGTCAAACACCTCATACCAATCCGGTGGACCAACTCATTAAACCTAGCGGGAGGCAAGGCTTTGGTGAGAATATCTCGCCAATTGGTATTCGGTACCACTTAAGTATAATTCAACTGCACCTGCTCACGTGGTCCTTGATGAAATGATAGCGTAGTTCGATGTGCTTTGATTTCGAGTCTTTGAATCGAGTTGCACGAGATCGCAATGGCACTCACGATTGTCGCGAGACATCGGGATTCGTCAAACACGTAACCATAGTCTTTGAGTTGTGTTCTCATCCGGATGACTTGAGCACAACACGGACATGGCTACATATTCCGCCGGTTGATGACGGCGATGTATAGTCCTCGCTTCTTCGATTGCCAAGACACGGTTTATCACCAAGAAATTGTAGAGCTCAAGTACTTTTCCTTGAGTCTAAGCATCCTGCGTGGTCAAGGTCTCGAAAAGGCGATTAGTTCAAAACCGAATCCTTCGGATACCGGATCCCCAAGTTAATGGTTCCCTTGATGTATCGGAGGATTCTTTTAGCCTCCGAGAGGTGGGTTTCAGCTGGTCGCGATCGATAACGGAGCATAGATAAACGGCAAAGACAATATCAGTCGCGCTAGTTGTTAGATACATGAGAGACCCAATAATACCCAAGATTTTGTAGGGTCAACTAATTTTCCATGTAAATCAAAGATCTAGTTTCTTGGTATGAGTCATTGGTGTGGCATAAGTGTCACAGGTTTTCATTCCAAATTTGTTTAACAATTCAAGGGCATATTTGGATCGACTCAAGAAAATACCATTGGGGTGATTGATGAACTTGCGGTCCCGTAAAGAACGTAAGTTCACCCATCATGGACATTTCAAAAATTTCTTCATTAGTTTTGCAAAAGCGATTGAAAATTTTTATGTGTAAACATAAAAATGATGTCATCCACGTAAATTTGAACAATTAAGATATGTGCCCGTGATATTGTATAAAAAGAGTAGGGTCAACCGAACCTTTGGTGAAATTATTAGCAATGACGAAAGATGATAGCTTATCATACCATGCCCGAGGGGCTTGTTTGAGACCATAAAGTGCTTTGTTCGGTTTGTAGACATGGTTTGGGAACTCGGGATCAACGAATCCTTCGGTTGGTGACATAAACCGTTTCTTTCGGTTGTCCGATTGAAAACGCGGTTTTGACATCCATCCGAAAGACCGTCATATTCATATGAGCCGCGACGAGAAATATCAAACAGCCTCAAGACAAGCGACCGGAGCAAAAGATTCTTCAAAGTCTATTCCTCTTCACGGCGACAACCCTTAGCAACTAGACGTGACTTGTTTGGATTCGTACGCCCTTCAAAGATCAATTTGTTTTCCAAATCCATTTGAGACCAATGACGTAGACCCCGTTGGTCTTTCAACCAGATTCCCATACTTCAAGACGTTTGAATTAGTTGAGATCTTCTTGCATGGATTCAATCCAATTGTCTTTTGTCATTGCGTCTTTAATGTTTTAGGCTCAGATTGGCGAACGGTGAGTGCATAAATGCAATGTTCACCATCGTGTGAAGACGTTGTCTCGTAACGACCGGTCGATTTGGGTTGCCAATAATATTTGCGGAGGTGGTCTTTGTCCATCGATGTGTAGGGTTGATGTTGGTATACATTGTGCGATTCTCGAGATTCAAATGGTTTGTTGATGATTCCGCGACATCCAGTGCAGCGGTGTCATTAGCAAACAGGTTAAAGAACGCATTTGGATCAAAATCTGCGGTGAGGTACTTCATTCGTAATATCATCGGCGGTTCCTCATTGTTGAAGCGGTTTGTTCAATGTTGTGGTGGAGTCAATCGGTGGTGCTTCTTCAACGATGGTTGTTGTAGCGGTGTATCGGTATAAGTGTATTATCGAGGTTGAGCGGCGGATACACCGAGCACGCTCATCAATATAAATCACCGAACAAAGGAGCAAAT
The DNA here is from genome assembly GCA_022545495.1 of Chrysanthemum lavandulifolium. Classification (NCBI taxonomy): domain Eukaryota; kingdom Viridiplantae; phylum Streptophyta; class Magnoliopsida; order Asterales; family Asteraceae; genus Chrysanthemum; species Chrysanthemum lavandulifolium. Next base: position 112,514,522 of record CM040245.1, on the reverse strand, counting down.
AACCTTTCCATTTGTTGACGAGTGAGTCGGGGCTTTGTTCGGTGATGATGGGGATGAGGAAGTTTAGCGGTTGTGACTGGTTCTAAGTCGTTATACTCATAAGCCATTTCCGTAAGTTCATCAAAATGAGCATGAATCGTTTCCATCAATTGTTTTGTACGCGATTCAGATTCGGTAACCTTTAGAATTCTCACAATATCCAATAAATACTCCAATGTCGACTTTGGCTTTGAGCTTTCAAAATCATCACAATCATTATTTGGATAGCAAAGGGATCCAAATACATGAAAGTGTTTGAGATTCGGTTTATGGTTGTGGACAAGCTCGAAAGGTGTTTTATTGTGGCGTTTTGTGATCATAGAACGGTTTTGAGTATAGCATGCGAGATACGACACGCCCACAAGTAATCTGGAAGTTTAGCATTGATTAACATTGTTCTTGCAGCTTCCACTAACGTTCGGTTTCGTCTTTCAACAAATCCGTTTTGTTACGGTGTACGTGCAATAGATGTTTGATCTTTGAATTCCACTTTCTCATAAAATTCACGAAGGGTTTGGTTAACAAATTCGGTTCCTTTGTATGTTCTTATTAGTCGACGGTGTTGAGTGAACACTGTATTTTGTGAAAGGTGATGATCATCTTTGGAGCTTGGTCTTTGCTTGAAGAAATTAGACCCAAGTCCGACGAGTAGTCATCAACAATTACTAAGATGTAGCGTTTGCCATTGATCGTTTGCACGCCGCATCGGGCCACACAAATACATGTGAAGAAGATGAAGCACATCTTTGAGAGATGTGTTCCACCTTTGAAGGAAAATGAGCACGAGTGCTTTTCCCTTGTTCACATCTTTGAGCAAGGTGATCTTTTGAATACCGGAATCATGCGAGACCTTCAACTAGTTTGTGTCGAGCAAGGTTGGTGATGGTTTGAAAGTTTAGATGTGAGGCGAGCGGTTCCATAGCCATGATTTTGTTGATGTTGCCTTTGAAAGTAAGCATATGGGAGATGAAGCAACCATGTCTTGCATAGAGATAGTGTAAAGACTAGAATTGCGAGCGGACATAAGATCATTTCCTTGTAGATCACGAGATGAAACAAGTTTTCTCCCGAAGAAACCTCCAAATCTCTATCACAAAAGCCCGACCTCACGAAAGCAGTTGTGACTAAGGCCTTCCATATAGTAAACCACCGCTAATTTCGATGTTTCCAATGATATAGTCTCCGTAGCCCATGATAGCTACTGAGTGATCATTCCGAATCGACAGTGTCAATGAACTTTGCAATAAAGTTTGATAACGATTTAAGGTTGCTGTCGTGTGTCGGGAACATCCGCTATCAACAATTTAGAGAATGATCACATCACTGCATTACACAGATGACACATATGGAATAGAAGTAGATGTGGAACCCGAAATGTTAGAGGGTTAGGAGGCGATGATAGTAGACATACACACATTAATAACTTTAGGCATCTATTTAAATCCTAATGTGTTATATATCCATTTTCGCCATCTATAACTCTGTTTTCTTTAGTCTTTGTGAATGCACTAGGTGGTACTTGATGAGTGTGTAAATACTCATCATTTTAGGTCAATCTGAGCTGCAAGCGCCTAAAATGCTCAAAATGCATCAAAATATGAAAATATTCCAAAATTGCATTTTATATGTTTCGAGATGCAAAATGTTTAAAATCGGATGAAAAATGAGCAAAGTTTGCATAATTGGCGGTTTAGGTCCCCAAGTTTCTAAAATTGTCGAGAAATAGTCCACGAGCCCTAATTTCAAAAAAAAAATCACCAAAGGTCCTTTTAAAAATCATAACTTGTCAAAATTAGTCCTTTGGTGAAAAATATCAAAAGTTTTGAGAAATTACAAAATTAGTCCTTCGAGTTTGAAATTTGGCAAAAATGGCCCCTGGAAATTTGAAAATGGCAAGTTTGGTCCTTGTACTTTTTGAGAGTGTCACTTTTAGTCCTTGGAGCAACTTTTCAGAATTGGCAGAAAAGGTCCCTGTATTTTCAGAAATTGCAACCTAGGTCCTTGCCATATAAGCCTTTATTAAACCTTTGGACCCTATCACTAGCCATTTGGACCCTGCCACCCATTGTGACCCCTTCAGTTTTGACCCCCTTGCATTATTATATCCAGTCAAACACCCTATGCGCCAAAAACTCTATCCCCTTCCCAACTGCTTCTGCAAGTTCCCTGCAACACACAACCCCCCTCCTCCAGCTCATTTTCCACCCACCTTATCACTCCAAACATAACAATCCAAGATACATTTAATGGTTTATCCCTTTGCACTCAATCTCACCTAATCGCTTAAAACCTTTTTCCCTTAAAAGCCATCAATGGCTAAAACCACCCAACTCATCCAAGGGTCGGGAAAATGATGGGATATGCTCGGAAATGAGAGAAAGGAGATGGTGTATAAAAGGAAGCAAGAGAGAGATGGAAGGAGAGTAGAATTTAGTTTTAAATTTTCTTAATGTCGTTTTTCTTATCAATGTATTAGTTTAGCTTAAAACATGTAATCTTTTGTTCTATGATCCAAACTAAAGTTATTTCATCATTGTAAACTGCTTTTAAGAATCAATTCCAAAGTTTGGTTAAAAGTCTTGTTCTTATGATTCTTGTTGAGAATTTCAATTTCATGTTCTTATATTTAAGCTTCCAAAAGCATAATTTCTCATTCAACCAAGTTAACTTAAGCTAATTATAGCTTTTGATGAGCTTGGAAGGCGGTTCAAGTAGTTTTGATAATTAGTCAACGAAAGTCAAGCGTGATGCAAAATTGGGAATGGTGATGATAATAGTTGATGCAGAGGTGGATTTGGGTTAAAATAGATTAGGTTAGATTAGCTTTGGGTTTGGTTTGGCTGCAACACCATTTGGACACATGTGGTGAATTTCTCATTTTCCAATTTCAAGTCAATTTAGGTCCTTGTTTGTACATGTATCCGTGGTTACCACTAGTTTATTCTTGTCTATTTAATGATAATTAAAGTAGTTAAACTCGGTTTGAGTGTCTGCTATAGCTAAATCGTGAGTTGGTTGAAATCCATTTGCAAAGCAGTTAATAATAGATTGTTTGGTTTAATCGCATTATCCGTGTTATAGGCTAAGTCGGTGGTAGTTTCTTGTTGGTCCAGGCTTGTGTCACTATTTTGAACTCATTTGGGTCAAGAAATTGTGCTTGCTAATGTACCATAGTCAAAATTTCATTAATCAATCTCTAGTTGTTTAGCTGTTGAGCTTTTGCAATTCAAAAGCTTATTTTGTGTTCAAAATTCATAGAACTAGCTTGCTTGCTTTTATTTCATCATAATATATCATTTTCCGTTTACAAATCTTGATCAAATCTCATTAAAGTCAACTTTTCATGTTTGCTTCAAAAGTCAAAATGCAAAATTCCGTTTTCATCCAACCTAGAAGGATTTTTCATGGACTCATTTCTTGGTGTATTCGGTTGAAACTTGTTGTATTTCGAACTTATATCTGGTCTATTTTCTTATGTCCATTTTAGCATATTTTGTGAATTTTCTAAAAGCCCCAAAAGGCTTGTCAACATGGGCATATGTGCCTGTGCTAACCGACTCGATTAACACCGAGTGCCTGACAGAGATCTTGCAAGGTCTCTGACAGGGCTCATCTTGGCTCACCAAGGTCTGGTATTTGGTTTAGACATTCTCAACCAGGTCTAGTTTAGGTTCCAGTTGTTGGTTTTAGTTTCGACTTATTCAAGTGCTTATTCTTCATTTCAAACTTGGTACCTTTTCACTTTGTTTTAGCCCAAGCTCTTATCCTCAAATCTGTTAAGCTTGATAATCAGAGGTCAAGGCTTGTTAATACTTGTTTCATTTTAGCTCTTTTAGCATTATATAGCTTGTGTATTCATTTGGTAGCTTTTGGTGCCCATTTGCTTATTTCAAGTGCTTATCTTTAAGCACTTTGCACATCAGTTTCAATTTCCTCCACACAAGCTCCTGGTTTTCCATTTTTCCTAGATTCCTAATATTATTTTAAGCTTATCTTGAATTTTTCAGATTTTTCTAGGCCTGTTTGTTATTTTTCTGCATTTAAATCAATTTTTAGCACTTTTTAAATAGCATTTAATACAATTAATTAAGAAAAGTTTCAAAAAATCATTTTCATTTTCTTAAGTTAAGATAAACATAAAAAGACAAAAAATATTTTTCTAGATTTTCTTAGTTAAATTTGTATTTTAAGTAATTTAATTAGTTTTAATAGTTTTAATTCCTAGAAAATAGAAAATAATCGTAAAAATACAAAAATAGTTTTGAAAATTCTATTTTGATATTTTAGATTTTCTAAGTCTTAATTTTGTTTTTCTAGCTTTATTTCCTATTTTCTTGTATTTTAGGCTAATATTAAATAGTTAAAATAGTTTTAATTAATAACAATTAGATAATTAGTTATAAAATAATTTTCTTTTTCTATAAATTTTATTTTATCATTAGGTTTGTAAAATGTCATTTTCATATTTTTATGACTTTTATTTCTTAGATCTCACTTTTTATTTTGTGCGTTTACGTAATTTTATTTAAACGTAAGTTTTAAGTTTTAAACGCTCATCAATTTTAAAAATAGTGATAGCGTTTATTTAATATTTTTATCTTTTAAATTTCCTTTAATTTGCATTTAAGCCCTATAATTTGTTGGCTTTTCCTTAGTTATAATATTCAAATCCTCTTTTCGTTGAAATCTCGATCACTATCGTTTGGTGATCCATTGCATAGCTCATTGGGACATAACGACTGGGAAACACTATACTCCCTGGATCTTCATTGCATTCGTGCTTAAGCCGTTTTAAGTTTCTTCTGATCGGCCATTCACAAGTGGTCGGCTTGCGCGAGAAAACTTGACGGTTTAGCACGGATCAAATTTTGGCATTCTTGCCGGAGTCAGTCTTGATTATCTTCCGTCTAGCGATTATTGATTTGGATACTCACTCATTGTTCATACCATACAGATGTGTTTATATTTTCTTTAAAAATCAAAACCCAAAAAGATTTTCATTCTTTGTTTTTACATCATGTTTTCAAAATACCAAAAATATTCATCTTTACCCTCCTACCCTTTTGATTCTTTATCCCTTTACCCTCTATCCATTTGATTCTTCTTCTATTCTCATGGAATCTCTCGAGGACGAATTCGGACGAAGTTGAAAACTTCGACTTTATCGCAAATGTCAAGAATTCGTGTTGTCCGTGATGATCCATTAATTTCGCTGAGGGAAATGGAACGAGAAACCGGGGTGACAAGGACCGGTACTTCCCTCCGATAATGGAAGTGCCAAACACGTCCAACCTACGGTTATCCAAAGACCTAACCTCAATTGCTCTAAGCCGTCTAAAATTGATTCTAAACTTTCACGATTTACGGTTAGAAGCAAACATGCGTAATTTAGACCGGTGACTAGCAAGAATGACTTGCCTAATCTTCACGTCTCTCAAGAACCGAACACGAGACCATAACTAAGTGGTGGAAATTGCTAGCTCTCGAGCACACCACTTGTCCCACCTCCGGATTTTTCAAAGCGTTCTTCGAGACTTGATAGTCATTCGAGATCACCATGTTGGTTTTGTTGATTCTTTGAATAAACCGATTCCTTCTCATAACTATCAAACGCAATCGCTTATTCCTTGTGTCGGTTGTGGTGAACCTCTCTTTGGTTCACCCCATCGTTGGTGTACGTGTACAATGTGGTATTGATATTCATAACGGAGTTGTTTGTTTTGTGGTTCGAGGAATTCATTTGATTATGATCCTAATCAACTCATTTAACGACCCTCAAACTTTTCCAATTACCCACCACACCCGACTTATCTTCATATAATCAACATTGTTGTAGTGAATTTTGTGGAGATCCTCACCAAGGATTTGAGTGTCAATCCGGAAACACATTTGTCTATGAGCAGTTTCCGTTGATGCTCGGAACTTTGGTTATAACCAAAATCCATATGATTCACCAAGATGAGACTCAGCTTTTTCTTGTTGTGAGTCTTATGGAGGTCCCACTTCACTCGATTGTCAATAGGAATCCATTTCCTTGTAACAATCATGACTCTCACATATTTGACAATTTCCAACCTCCACAAAGACCATACGGTTTAAACTCCACGAGCCGTTGTCTCACGAAATCTCCCAAGATTTTGAAACCACAATGAAAACACTTGATGATATGATTCAAAACTTTAAGAATCAAGTGAGTGGTGAAAGACCATGGGAGAATTGCTTGTCAAGAGCGAGAGGCCCAGTAAATCTAGGGAAGAATTATTAGTCCTAGAGCATGCGGCTCTAAGGCATTCCCAATTTCTTAAAGCAACTATATGATGATGACGAGGAGAGTATTTCTTTTAAGGATATTATTTCTCAACTCCTCGGTCCGGTTAATATCCCGATTGAGATTCCATCTCAAACAAGCGCTATCACACCCAAAGCTCCCACTCACTCTCCGAGCATGGGGACGAGCATCTTGACCTGTTCACGAAAAGGAATCGGACGAATTCATAAAGTCTAGTGTTGAGGACCTTGTCCCAATCCCGAGAGAGTCACAGGGAACTTTTGACCATATGTGTGATATCCTTTCCCCTCTTGAGTGTTCAAAAGATCATTTTGAAACTTTCTCCGATTTTAGCGACGATTGTACTTCTTATGAAAACATCGAGTATGTTGAGGCATCACTCCCATAGTCTGATCCCCTTCTTGAGGAGTTCACCGATGAACTCACTCACATCAATCCACTCTTTGATTTGAAGCCGATCGGGGAGGCGAAAGTCTCCTTGATAATGATCGCTCACTCACTTCTTATCCCAATAGTCCAATAGAGAATGTTGATCACTTTGTTCCCGAAACATTCAAAGCTACTTTCACCAATCCTCTATTTGAATTCAACTCTGAATTCACTTTAATTTATGAAAATCCACTCTTTGATACTCAGATTGAGGATAGTGATGAGCCCACAATGGAACAAGAGTTCACAATTTCACTTCATGTGAATGATTCTTTTCATGAAGAGCTCTCCGGTGAACTCTCTCATGACATATCTCCTCCGGAACATGATCATTTCTATTTTGATCTTGAGGATGATATTGGTGCGGAGGAAGGTGTACTCTATCATATGAGTGTGCTTATTAATGATACTACCCTCACCCTTCCTCCCATTATGTCTACATTTGAGGATGAAGAATGGATCTTGATTGTTATCAAAATCTTTCTTCCTTTCCTCAAATATCTTATGATTCTCTTCATCTTCACTCCTTGGTAATGAAGACACTATCTTTGACCCGGCATTTTCATTTATCATTTTGAGCGGTTCTATGTATATCTCATCGGTGTGGAACTTTCACGTGCTTCAAATGTTTGTCCAAACATCTTGAAGGAAAGTCCGCTGGAGATTGTTTCTTCCACTTACTTCCCATGAACAAATGAATTGGGTCGAGTCAAGCTAGCGACTCGGTAATCAAAAACAAGAGCTAAACATGGGTTTTCACCCATGTGTTCCACCCTAGTGTGGGGGTTGCCCACATGTTGTGTATATAGTAATCTTATAAATATATATATATATATATATATATATATATATATATATATATATATATATATATATATATATATATATATATATATATATATATATCTTCTAAATAATGGCCGTAGTATTTTGCTTTACGTTCTTTGTTTCGCATAACCGCGGTACTTTGAATATTGAGGCAATATTCATTTCTAAGTGTGGGGAATTCTCACGAATTTTATCATGTAATTATACCACTTAATTCCCGTTTTGGCCAAAATTTGTTTTTGGAGTAAGTGTTTGCACTTACTCAACTTATAGTTATCATTCGCCATGTCTAAAAACAAAAGGATTGGCTAATCCAGAGCAAACGGCTCTTGGTAAAGATATCTAAAACCGTTGACGACTTGCAATTTGCCCAAAATTGTATGGTATTCACCACCATATCCTTAAAAGTGAAGAGTTGGCTAGCCCAAGTTTATGGCTTGTGGTAAAGGCAAGTGGAAAACCATAATTGGTAATCACTCACCAAAGATAATGCTAATAATTTATCTAAGAGTTGGCTAGTCCAGAGCAAACGGCTCTCGTAAAGACAAATCAAATCCGTTGGAAGTCGGTGGTTTGCTCAAAATCACATGGTTATCGGTGTACCATGGTTCTTACTTGAATTAAAACATTTGGCTACTCCGAGTAATGGCTTTTGGTAAAGAGATTCAAATCCATTAAGTTTTTCTCAAAAGATTGCTAGGGACTAGCAATAGTTTAGTAAGGGGATTGATGAGTGTGTAAATACTCATCATTTTTGGTCAATCTGAATCTGCAAAACGCCTAAAATGCTCAGAATGCATCAAAATCTGAAAATATTCCAAAATTGCATTTTATATGTTTCGGATGCAAAATGTTTAAAATCGATGAAAAATGAGCAAAGTTTGCATAATTGGCGCTTCAGGTCCCCAAGTTTCTAAAATTGTCGAGAAATAGTCCCCGAGCCCTAATTTCAAAAGAAAAATCACCAAAGGTCCTTTTAAAAATCATAACTTGTCAAAATTAGTCCTTTGGTGAAAAATATCAAAAGTTTTGAGAAATTACAAAATTAGTCCTTCAAGTTTGAAATTTGGCAAAAATGGCCCTTGGAAATTTGAAAATGGCAAGTTTGGTCCTTGTACTTTTTGAGATTGTCACTTTTAGTCCTTGGAGCAACTTTCAGAATTGGAAGAAAAGGTCCCTGTATTTTCAGAAATTGCAACCTAGGTCCTTGCCATATAAGCCTTTATTAAACCTTTGGACCCTATCACTAGCCATTTGGACCGCCACCCATTGTGACCCCTTGGCTTTGACCCTTGCATTATTATATCGGTCAAACACCCTATGCGCCAAAACTCTATCCCTTCCCAATACGCTTCAAGTTCCTCGCAACACACAACCCCTCCTCCAAACTCATTTTCCACCCACCTTATCACTCCAAACATAACAATCCAAGATACATTTAATGGTTTATCCCCTTTGCACTCAATCTCACCCAACTGCTTAAAACCTTTTTCCCGCCAAAAGCCATCAATGGCTAAAAACCACCCAACTCATCCAAGGGTCAGGAAAAATGATGGGATATGCTCAGAAATGAGAGAGAAAGGAGATGGTGTATAAAAGGAAGCAAGAGGAGAGATGGAAGGAGAGTAGAATTTAGTTTTAAATTTTCTTAATGTCGTTTTTCTTATCAATGTATTAGTTTAGCTTAAAACATGTAATCTTTTGTTTCTATGATCCAAACTAAAGTTATTTCATCATTGTAAACTGTTTTTAAGAATCAATTCCAAAGTTTGGTTAAAAGTCTTGTTCTTATGATTACTGTTGAGAATTTCAATTTCATGTTCTTATATTTAAGCTTCCAAAAGCATAATTTCTCATTCAACCAAGTTAACTTAAGCTAATTATAGCTTTGATGAGCTTGGAAGGCGGTTTCAAGTAGTTTTGATAATTAGTCAACGAAAGTCAATCGTGATGCAAAATTGGGAATGGTGATGATAATAGTTGATGCGAGAGGTGGATTTGGGTTAAAATAGATTAGGTTAGATTAGCTTTGGGTTTGGTTTGGCCTGCACACACATTGGACACATGTGAGTGAATTTCTCATTTTCCAATTTCAAGTCAATTTGCAGTCCTTGTTTGTACATGTATCCGTGGTTACCACTAGTTTATTCTTGTCTATTTAATGATAATTAAAGTATTTAAACTCGGTTTGAGTGTCTGCTATAGCTAAATCAAGATTGGTTGAAATCCATTTGCAAAACAGTTAATAATAGAGTGTTTGGTTTAGTTGCATTATCGTGTTATAGGCTAAGTCGTTGGTAGTTTCTTGTTGGTCCAGGCTTGTGTCACTATTTTGAACTCATTTGGGTCGACAAATTGTGCTTGCAATGACCATAGTCAAAATTTCATTAATCAATCTCTAGTTTTCTTAATCGTTGAGCTTTTGCAATTCAAAGCTTATTTTGTGTTCAAAATTCATAGAACTAGCTTGCTTCAGCTTTTATTTCATCATAATATATCATTTTCGTTTACAAATCTAGATCAAATCTCATTAAAGTCAACTTTTCATGTTTGCTTCAAAAGTCAAAATGCAAAATTAGAGTTTTCATCCAACCTAGAAGGATTTTTCATGGACTCATTTCTTGGTGTATTTCGGTGAAACTTGTTGTATTTAGAACTTCATTGGTCTATTTTCTTATGTCCGTTTAGCATATTTTGTGAATTTTCTAAAAGCCCCAAAAAGGCTTGTCAACATGGGCATATGTGCCATAGTAACCGACTCGATTAACACCGAGTCTCGCGAGATCTTGCAAGGTCTGCACAGGGCTCATCTTGGCTCACCAAGGTCTGGTATTTGGTTTAGACATTCTCAACCAGGTCTAGTTTAGGTTCCAGTTGTTGGTTTTTAGTTTCCAGCTTATTCAAGTGCTTATTCTTCAGCTCAAACTTGGTACCTTTTCACTGTTTTTAGCCCATAAGCTCTTATCCTCAAATCTGTTAAGCTTGATAATCAGAGGTCAAGGCTTGTTAATACTTGTTGCATTTTAGCTCTTTTAGCATTATATAGCTTGTGTATTCATTTGGTAGCTTTTGGTGCCCATTTGCTTATTTCAAGTGCTTATCTTTAAGCACTTTGCACATCAGTTTCAATTTCCTCCACACAAGCTCCTGTTTTTCCATTTTTCCTAGATTCCTAATATTATTTTAAGCTTATCTTGAATTTTTCAGATTTTTCTAGGCCTGTTTGTTATTTTTACGCATTTAAATCAATTTTAGCACTTTTAAATAGCATTTAATACAATTCATTAAGAAAAGTTTCAAAAATCATTTTTCATTTTTCTTAAGTTAAGATAAACATAAAAGACAAAAAATATTTTTCTAGATTTTCTTAGTTAAATTTGTATTTTAAGTAATTTAATTAGTTTTTAATAGTTTTTAATTCCTAGAAAATAGAAAATAATCGGAAAAATACAAAAATAGTTTTGAAAATTGTATTTTGATATTTTAGATTTTTCTAAGTCTTAATTTTATTTTTCTAGCTTTATTTCCTATTTTCTTGTATTTTAGGCTAATTTTAATAGTTAAAATAGTTTTTAATTAATAACAATTAGATAATTAGTTATAAAAATAATTTTCTTTTTCTATAAATTTTATTTTATCATTAGGTTTGTAAAAATGTCATTTTCATATTTTTAGGACTTTTATTTCTTAGATCTCACTTTTTATTTTGTACGTTTACGTAATTTTATTTAAACGTAAGTTTTAAGTTTTAAACGTTCATCAATTTTAAAAATAGTGATAGCGTTTATTTAATATTTTTTATCTTTTTAAATTTCCTTTAATTTGCATTTAAGCCCCTATAATTTGTTGGCTTTTTCCTTAGTTATAATATTCAAATCCCTCTTTTCCGTTCAAATCTCTCGATCACTATACGTTTGGTGATCCATTGCATAGCTCATTTGGGACATAACGACCGTGGAAACACTATACTCCCGGATCTTCATTGCATTCGTGCTTAAGCGCGTTTTAAGTTTCTTACGATCGGCCATTCAGTGGTCGGCTCGTGAGAAAACTCGAGCGGTTTAACACGGATCGATCTACATTCGTAGGAGGTGAAACCGAGCTACGGGGATGACAATGTTTGCCTTAGAATCTAAAGAAGGCGGTCAAGCCACGGACTTAGAATGATTAGTGGGCCTGAGGTATGCCGATTCTTAGGATTCCGTAAACGAGATTATAGCTTTAGCAACACATTTGTCATGACAATCGAATTCATACTTTTACGACAAATAACACAAGGTGCATCGGTGAATATCAAAAGTACTTAAAGGTTTAGCATTCGTTACATCACTATTTCTATTACATTTGCCGACGCAATATTTATAGTGGAAGCAACGTGAGTCTTATTCATAGTCCTAGGGTGTTCTTCTACTTTAGCATTCCTTATTGATCTTTTCTTAGGTCGCAACTTCCTATTCTTGATTGAGTGCCCTAGGCTCTGAAGTGCGGACGTTTGGAAAATACGCAACTATTCTGTTTCGAAGAGAAGGAAGCACGTTAGCAACCTTTGATTTGGCGGTAGGGATTCTAGGTGCACGATTACTAAGTGTTACCGTGCTAATCTCTTAATGATGGTTGGCGGAAGTTGTTCATACTTTCCTAACATTTCTCTTAACTTAGAGATAGTGTGAATCAAATCTTGATTTTAGAGCGAATATTACCAAGAAAATTCATGACTTCTAGTGTGAGCAAGATAGTGATCAAGTTCGTTTGATGCTTCATGACGAGTCTTATTGAGTAAATCAAATATGACACCATATTCTGTTTAACTTTTACAAGTTCTTGTTCATATTTTGAGATTTGACTTTTCAAAGACACGTTTTGATCATCCAGTTGCTCAAGTTTAGGATCGGAAGATTTTGCACGCAACTAAGCGATTTTCTTTTGAAAACCAAGTTGTTGATTGTGAATATCTTTTCACACCAATTAAGACGACGTTTTGCATTGTAAAGTTCATTAAGTAATCGTTCATTTTCAGCTTTTAAAGACTTGATCTGAAGCACATTATCGTGATTCTCAGCAGCTACCACGAGTCAACATTATCGCAGAGATATAATCGGATGCATGTGGCAAAGAATAGAATAACACAACATTATGAATATCAACACGGATAACATCTTTCAAGAGTCAATCAACATCTTTTCTCAATATTTTCTTTTTACGCTTAGTATTAGAAATAGATTTTTCTGCTTTTCTCGAAACGACCTTCATTACTCCAAGTTCCTTATGAAAGTCCCGTTCCCAAGACAATGCACGCTTTTTCAAATTCTTAACATTTGATAAAGATTTTTCTAAAAATGTCTCTTTGTTCTCGCGCGAGGCGATTGAAAATGTTTAAATTTGATTTCGAATGATATTCTATCTCATGTTGTAAAGTTTTGAGGTCACCATGAAAATGTCAAAATATCTAAGAATTTTGCGATTTTGTGTTTTGAGTTTACTTCATTGAAGGAAGGTAAAGGACCATAAATTTGTGCATAATCGGTTGGGGATTAACATTAGAAGACTCGGTGTTTTGATGATATCCCTTGGTGTGTTAGAAGAATCCGTTGGTGTGACAAAAGTGACCGGTTTTGAATAATTAAAAGGTTTGTTGTAAACAATGCTTTTAATTTTGATCGACTCGCCTCTTCTCGCATCTAATTCCTCTTGACGATGATATTCAACAACACTCATAATGTAATTATCAATTTTATATTCTCGCACTGAAACTTCGAGATTTGGTTTGAATGTTTTGGTTGAAAGCTTAGGTTTGTAATCGCAAGATTCGGTCCATATCCATTTGGATTTGGTTTAAAGTAAACTTTTCAATAGCGATTCTCGACTCACCATGTTTGTAAACAAGTTTTAAACTCTTTAAGTTTGTTTTGCGTCGATAATTTCTTCAAGATGATCATCTATTCGTTTCGTGGAATGCTTTTTGTATGCAGAGAACTGATTTTTGGCAAGTTAACATTTCACCTTTAGTTTTTGATTTTCCAAGGTGAGGCGTTAATTTGCTTTTTATGTTCATGTTTGCTTGTTCTATCTCGGACAACAAAGCATTCTTCAAGCGGCTAGATCACGATCCGTCTCTCTAAATATTTTTCGCTTTGATGAGATTTAGTAAAGGTCGCTTCAAAACCTTTTCACATTTTTCTTGAGTTTTGAAAAAGTTGAGTTGCTTTTGTAAACATTCAAAATCCTTGGTTAACAGTGCATTTTTACTTTTTAAGTCCTTATTTAATGCACAACATTATTCAATTTGGGATTGCTGGTCATTGAGTAAGAGAGCAAGATCTGGATGAGGCACAACATTATTCAACAGAAGTCACAACATGATCATTATTTAGATCCTCAAGTATAACCACGGAGTCAATTTGATTATCAAAGGAAACCATAAGGTCATCTTGATCATCAAATATAACTCTGAGGTCTATTTGAAAATCGTCGGAATGAGATGTAAATGACTCATTTGAACATTCCGAGCCTTGCGGATTCGGATGTTGGCGGAGATATTAGATCGAGATAAATATGGTTTGTTCGGCACACGAGACAAGCCATGGTATCATACATTGGGCTGTGTCACTCATGTGTAACTCATGCATATTAGCCATCAACATAATCGCTACATTGGCCTCGCAAGTCCTCCATATCATCATCCGAGTCTCGCATTTGCCATAAAACTCTGTTTTGTCCGTGAGAGATCCACCACTTCATCCTTAAGAGCCAAAAGAAGAGCCTCTTTGAAATAAGCACGCCCCTAGTCCTCGGCTTTGGGCATGCATTAGCCAGTGTCCCTTCTCATTGCGCTTGTAGCATCAAGACCATTCAACCCATTTCGAGCATTTCCTGCTCCACCACTAGAGCTCTGTTGTTATTCCGACCCACAAGATTAAACCCTTGACCACCGCCTATCTCGACGACCATAACCACGATTCGAACTTCAACTCGTCCATTGTTTACAACACTGATTTCGTGTGTTAGATGAGGAACGAATCGATTGTTGGATTTATTGGTATAACGACCAAAAGCATTAGCAATCATAACAAATCCTTGTTGCAATGCTTCGAACGGATCGATGTCCTCATTAGCTTCACTGACAATTGGTTGAGCATTGTTGTTGTTGTATGGAACCAGTTGATTTTGTTAAGATTGTTGCTGTCAATGATTGTTTTGTGTGACAGAGGCGGTTGGTTGAGTTGCTTGTTGAGGAGGATAACTTTGTTGAGCATATAAGGCAAGTTGTTGATTTTCCGGATGTGTAGGTGAGGCAATTTGAGCACGGATAATCCTTTCCCGATAAACTTCCTTTTCATGAGGCTTCAAGTAATCGTACAACAATCCATATGTAGAATGATGCATATTCTTCGCTTGACGGAGAAAATGACATACTTCTCCCATTCGGGACCAAGACTACTCAGAACTTAGTATTCATTGCAATTCTTGGCATGATGATGTTGTGTTTATCCAAATCATTGATGATATCGAAAATCTATGATGATAAGACTCTAGTGTCTCTCGAGTTCAATCATGAAGTGTTCATAAGCCAAGTAAATTTTGGATTCCAAATCCTCTCGATTAGTCTGATCCTTCCATAAGAAGATGAATATGTTCCCACATTTCCTTTGTATTCTTTTGAGCATCAACACTTCAAGAATTGGGTTAGGTAATCCTAAAAGGATATATTGCATTGCAAGCTCATCACTTCATAGTGTAGAAGTTTGTTTGATTTAAATCTGCATGTGAGCAATGTTCGCTTGTTCATCTCTTGGTGGATTTACATTAGGATCTCCGGCACAATGACAAGTGGGCATCTCAAATGGACCTTCCAAGATAACCTTCTTTAAGAACTTTCCATGTGGCTTCTTCGATCACAAAACCTAAAGAACCTTATCACCCATTGATCGTAGTTTCGGAGTGAGCATTGAGGTCTATCAAGTGATCCAACCTCATGAATTGATTGTTGGCGCTTAAAGCTTCACACATCTTTGCAAACCAAGTGGGTTCCTTCATAGTGTTCCTTGATGGATGTTGATTGAAGTCATTTGTGTAGGGTTGAACTTGAAGACTTGGCGGTGTTTGAACCATTTGTGGTGGAGGAATTGCTCCAAGTTGTGGAGTTGTTAAATTCCCTTTTATAACCTTATCACGTATACCCACCTTCACACACGAGTATCACATGAACCAAACACAAGATATTATACGAGAATAAAAAAGAAAAGAATAGAAAGAAGGTGACTTGAATGATAGATCGTGTATGTATATAGAGATAAAGGAAAGAAGATGAAAACAATAAGTTGTATATTGCTTCTAGGAAACACACACACACACACACACACACACTCAAGCACACCCCTCAAATGACATACTTGAGGGGTATTTATAGTACAAGTAGAATATGCCCTAATGGGCTTGGCATGGGCTCGATTGGATTGGATTGGACATGGATTGATATAAGGCTATCTTAACATAACTTCTAACCAATTAGCTTAGCCCAATCCACGAGCCCGTTGACTATTCTATCACGATATCTAACACGCGTTACAAAGTTCCTAAACGTGAATGACCATCACTTCTAATAAAAACTATTAAGGCTTACAGGGGTGGTCATTCAAAAGATGCTCCACTTGATAAGATCTTTACTTTCCTTGAGCTTGAACTTTGCGTGTAGATATAGAATAGTCTTGAGTCTTTGTTCCTTCATGCTTTGTGATCAGTTAATGTGGTTGTCTGCCGTTGTCAACTTCGTTGCTTAGGTGTCTCCACGCCTTTCTCCACCATGCTCACACTTCCATTTGACTTTGAATTACCAATGATGAAGTTCTCGAGTCTTTAAACTTTGTAGATTCTTTGACATTGACGAAGAATCATCTTTAACTTTGAGTAGCCTTTGATTTTAATGAGAACTTTCATGTGTTGTTGGTATGAGCATGTGGAGAGTCTGCACGATCAATCCGCTCCGGAGCTTCCATAAGAAGAAAACATAAAAACATGTTAGTAATAAGCGGATTCCCGCACTTACAAGTTTGAATTTCGAGGGTGTTAACAAGATAGTGTGAAACACGCCTCTAATTCTCAGAGGCCGCCTCGAACCTGGAGTCCCACAAGTGAGATAACGCGATATACCAAGTACATCTATAGCCGTATGAGTCGAGGTACATCAAGCATCACCTCACGATCAGACCGTTTGAGACACACTAAGCGTAATCCACGGAGAGTTACCAAGCGACTACCGCCGTGGTCGCTTGATGTTGACCCGGCAGAATTTCATTCAATCATCAAGAATCACAAATGTGAAACTTCTCATAAATGTTCGGCAGATTGCTAAGATCTCGTGAGACTCTAGAATATATCACTTGTGTCCTTATTGATGAACAACAAGCGATGTCATGTCAAGTGTTCCTATGAGATCTTTTGATGAATCTCGTGGCTCTAGAATCAATAGTGCATTTGGTTTTCTGAGCGGAGACTGGGAGAGGTCTCTTCTTCAATACCAACGATCTCTAAGAGAAAGTCGATAGATTATGTAGGGTTCCCGGTGAGAATGAAACAAACCTTTTGAGAGGAATTGAGTGGCTAGAAGGTTTAGTGCATGCGCCTTTGGGTCCATGACGCCTTTGTCTTCAATACCGGTGTCATCTAAGTGACAACCAGATGGCAAATGAATTGAACCCGGTTTACGCCCTAAGGTTGAATATGGAGGGCTATTTTTTTCACCCTTTCTTTTACTTTTCTTTTAATTCTTCAACCCCTTCTTTCTCCTTTCTCACATTAATCCTTTTTTCAATCATTCCTAAGGACTTCTAATACAAACTATTTGTGATGTCCTTGGGTGATCTCTCGACTCTGGCGGATCATAGGACTAATTTCCTATCCTTAGTCACCTTATAACTCCATGACCGTCCTAATGTTGCCATAAAACTGTTTTTCATGAAAATCTCTCGAGTGTTTATGATAGAAAACATGTTTGCAACACTCCGTGAGTTTTGTATTTTCGAAACACTCCCCTTCACATGTGCTTATAAGTTTTGACATAAATCTACGGTGAGAGTAGAGTTCGACTTTTGAATTGATCGACTTTAAATGAACAAGACCGATTCGAGACACGCTTACATCACTAGAGAACTAGCTTGAAATTATTACCCGTCTGGTCAAGTCATAGAAAGTTTCTCGAGATGGTACATGATTCCTCGTCAATTCATTGGTTTCAACTGAGTCGAGCTCTTTTGAGAATCAAACAACGATCATTAAACTTTTGGATCACATTTTAATCACGTTTCACCCCCTCAAAAATAGCATATCCATGATTTTTTTGAAACAAAATGATTAAAAGATATGTTTTTCGAAAAACATTTGGAGAAAAACTTATTTAGCATGAATTTTGGAACAATTTTGTTTACTACTCCCCCTTAATGAAAGCATATTTTTCATACAGAAAAGTTAGAATCAATTAAGGGTTTAGAGGGAGTTATCTTGGTACAAAATGTGAGAGATTTTGAAAAATCTTTTTGGAAAATTTCGAATCAATGGTACGCAAGATGAAGATTTTAAAATTCTTTTGAAGATATTGAAGAAGAATTATCTTCATTTGTTTTAGGATAAGTGCTCGATATTTATGTAAATCGATTTTGCGTAGCACTTTCCTTTCTTTAAAGATCGGGTTGCAAGCGGAAATACTTACAAGCCATAATGTTTTTAGGAATAGTGCTTTGAAAAATAGTTACGACCTTTGATTGGTTAAGCACTTTCCTTTCTTTGAAGTTCGGGTTTCGTACTGAAGTATACGAAAGCCATTATTGAAGAAATTTTGAGAAACGACATGTTTTAGAAAACATTTAAAGAACTCTCGCTCAAGCATCTGTACATGCCCGTATCATTGTTGAATGACATTTCTAGAAACGTACAGAATATTGATTACAAGAGACATGCCGTGAGAAGAATATTTTTAGATTTTTGATATTTTATATTGTTTTTGTATTTTTTGAAAAAAATTCTATTTTTGTATTTTGCTTTTGTTGGTTTTATAAAAGAAATGGAAAATCAATAATAGAAGATAGAAAGAATGATGAAGAAGAGTTTATGTAATTGGAACCCTCGATGAGTTGGGTTCGAGATATTTGATTCACCTGCACCAAAGAAGAAGAGTTTTCACAAATAATGTTGTTAGAAGTACAAGATTCCTCACGGTGCGGGTGATCACTATCAACGGTTGTAATGGTTTCTACTTCCTTATCCCGATGAGTTTCACTATTATTTGTGTTGGTGCAAGTATCAAAATCTTTCCAAAGAGGGAATCCATCTAAGACCTACTTTGTTGAAAACTTTTCCCATGGGAATCCACCTAAGGTAAGATCTAGGAGTTGTTTTCTTATCGATGCGGAAGACTCGGTTTTAGAAAACTACGTCACCAAGAGATCCACCTATTAGGTTTCTTTTGTTTGACATTTTATCAACGGGCTTGTTTCTATTTGGTGTCTTAGTGGATTGTGCCTTGGCACGAGAATTATCTTTCTTGAGATATTGTGAGACACATGCCCCATGATTAATCGAAAAGACACATTTTTACATGTAGTATGTACAAATTCAATATTCTTGTTTAAAAGCAGACTTTAACTTTGTCACTACGTCTTTTGAAATTGATTCTTGTTCGAAAAAGACTTAGAATTCCTAGTGTTGTTTTCTAAGGGCATAACATTTTCATTTGCGAAACTACTCTTAGATGCAAGCCAATCCCTAGTCTTTTGTAGAGTGTTCCTAGGTAATGGTTTACTACTACTAGCAGTGCCTTGAAATCTTGTAGAATTCATCACCCTAGATGTTGCACCTAAAATTCCGTCTTTTCGAGTCTGTGCCTTTTTCCTAGCTTCTTCTAGATAGTGATTGTTGACCATTTTGTTAGAACCAATAGATTCTTTAACTAGATTTGTGGTCACATTCCGTTTACTATTCCTAGAAATGCCATGAGTAATCACCTTTTCTTTATCAAAAACAGGTTTTTCAAAACCTTTGACAATTCTCTTTTTAATAAGCGTGGACTGTGGGTATTATTTTTGACAAATCATTTTTCTCATTGACTCTTGTAGGAGGTCGAGAAATAGACATTTTGGTTTGAAAACCGGTTTTGGAACATTTGTTTTCTCCTCACCAATGGTTTTGCAAACTTAGTATCCACACCTTTCCTTTTATAAATCCCAAATGAGCTCTCAAAAGATCATTTTGCTCTTGCATGTCCTTGTAGGCAAGCTCATACGACAGTTTGTCTACTTGCATTCCTCGTTTTTCGATCAAGTCGCTTAAAATAGGACACGTTTTCTTTTTCAAGTTTTTCAAGAGCATTTTCATATTTTGAAACAATTATGGAGGTCTCGATCTGAGTCTTTCATGATCTTCAATGTAATATGTTTGTAAGATAATGGACATGATATCGGTAGTCATAACATCTTCGAAGAGAGAATCATTTAGATTTTCCAAAATGTGGATGTGTTCAACACTGTCATTAGCTTGCTTTACCAGGGATTTATAGTCCTTGACAAAGTCAGTTGTTTCTTTCAAAAATGCTTGTTCAAAATGAATTACCCTTGAGTTGATGGCATTCAGCTGAGGGGCAATTTCTGTTTCAAAAAACTTTCTTAGTTCGATATCAAAACTAGAGAACCAGTTGTTAGGTGTAATAGTGGTTTTAGTTTTAACAGTCTCTTGAAGTCCCGCAATTCTAGTTTTCACATTTTCTAAAATACTTCTAGCATCACTTGTGTTAAAAGGATTGTTTGAAGACATTTGTTCAATGTTTGAAAGAGAATTTGAGACAACTACTGGTTTTGAAACAGATTTTGAAACAGGTGTTGACGCTTTGTTTGAAACACTTGGTGTGATGGAGAACTTTGACTTTTCTTTTGATTAACAAAAGTAATTCGTTAATTTTGTTCCATTTGTTATTATCAATTGGTTTGATTTCCGAATTTTTTGTTTCATTTTTGATCTACTCTCCTCGAGATAGTTCTAACGCTTCAAGAGAATCACGAACAATTATGGGTTCATGTAAAACATTTCCATTGTTTAACACATTCGAGATTTCCGAGCTTTCTTGAGGAACGAAGAGGGTCGCTACTAAGTGCCATTCTATTATTAGTATGAAAACGATGATTTACTTGATTAGAAAGCATCTTGATTGTTTGAGCGAGAATGACCCGTTTAAGAAGCAAATTTTCCAAAGTTTGGATTTTTTCATTTTATCAAGAATTTCATTAAGAAGAGAATCTTCTCGTTTGGAAAAATCAGCAATCAACTGTTTCTTCTCTTTTTCAAGATTAGAATACGTTGCTTGTTGTTTAGAAAGTTGGTTTTGAAGATCAGAAATTTCCTTTTTTAAAGATTTTATTTTCAAGTTTAAATTCACATCAAGTGTGTTATACTTGATTTGCAATTCTTTTTCTCTTAAAATAGAATCTCGATAACCAATTTCTAATTCTGACTCTTTGTTTTTGTGTAATTCAAAAGCTTTTGCGTTCTCCTTGTAACTCGCAAGCTCAGCGGTCAATTTCTTATTCGCGGCCTTAACCTCGCGACTGACCTTTTGGACTTTCTCAATCTCAATACCACAATTATTAATTAATGTTTCAAAGTAAGCACGTGTTTCCTCATCATTAGCACCATTCTGCAACTTGACCTCCATTAGGATCCATATATGGAGTTTCGAGTTAACATTTCTATTAACTTGCTCCCCCATATGTGTCATAATAAGGTTCGGAGACACAAAATGCGGCTTCTCATGAGTAAACAATTAGCAACATTACTATAATTTGGTACCTCATTGAGTGGATCGTGTCGTGATGGAGGTGAGTCAAAAGTAGCACTTGATGTTGTGTCCTCTTGGTTGACTGATGACAGAGTTTGCTTTATCGTCTGTCCGGATTCATGAATTCAGATTCTCATCACCAACTCAATTCCGACTCTTCTTCTCGTGCTACAAAGAACATGTACTTGAGCCTTTCAAGCTTCGTCATTGGTTTGACACTAGATTCGAATCAAAATAACCTGAATTTTGGCTTTGAGGTTCGGAGGTAGCATTCGAGTCAAGTCATAAAAAGCTTATTCCCATTTTGATATCCCATATTCGATTCACAATCGACCTCGTGATGTCCAACAAACCGTCCCGCATATTGCATCCGATTCCCCATTTGTATACCCGTAGCAAATCCATTCGATTCCCAATAACATCAACCATTTGTCCTCCTTGACCCATATGCATACTCGGTTGAGCAAACCTGCGGTTTATCGATGAAATCCATTGGTTGTTGTTATCCGTGTAGTTGGACTAATGTTTAGGTCATTGAAGAATGAATCAAAGAAAGCGCTTTGAGACGATCCGCCGAGTTGCCATTGAGGAAGGTATGTATGATAAAGTTGATGTAGGATCGATTCAATGATAAAGGAGTTGTGGTTGATGAAGATTAAGCTTGGTTGAGGTTTTTTTGAAAGTCGTACTCGTAACCTTGGTTCTTAGGCGTAAAAAATTTTTCTCCCAAAATTTGAAATTCACTATAAAAATCAATTCTAAGATCGTATAAAAAGTTTGAGTTATGACAATTTTGACGCCAAATTTGACCGAAAATTTTGAATTTAGGCCTAAAATTTGAATTTTGACCAAAATTTTCCAGCTTATACCAAATTTTGAATTTCGTAAAATTGAACATTTAGTCTCTCAAAATTTAAATTTTACTCAAAGTTTACTTAAATTTTATTTATTTTTTTTTATTTTTATTTATTTTATTTTTTAATGAAAATGAAGAGCTTAGCGAGAAACACGGGTTACTTAGTAGATGATGCTTAGGCGTAGGATCTTATGCGAGGAAGCTTAGGCGAGGATTCCTTAGGCGTAAACAATATCTTACGCGAACCTTAAGCTTATCGAGAGACAAAAGTTACTCGTAAACCTTACGCGAATTGTGAAGTTATGCGTAGAGTTACTCGTAAGCTTTTAGCTTATGCGTAAACTATGGTTAAGAACCAAAATCCTTTACACCGCCACAACAGTAAGGGATATCCACTAGTCAAGTGTTCCACACACTTATCCAAGTGAGGAAGCAATGAGTAATCGTTATAGCTCAAGATTCTTCACCATAATGTTATGCGAGAAAACTCGGGTTTTGACTTTTGACTTCACACGTAAGAAATTTCCAACGATTCAAATGATTTCTTTTGCACAGATAGCCTTAAAAACACTCGAATAACCCAAAAATGTTGACCTTTTTCACCCAAAGTGCTTAGAAAAGTTACGAGTAGAAATGACGAATGAACCAAAACGAGTTCAAAATGATTTAAAACACGTAAAGCTTGAACTTTTGCAAAAACTGAAACTTTAGCACCAATAAACCTTAAACCACAAGAATCTTGAATTTTAAGTGCAAAATTAAAGCTTTAAGCGTGGCAAATATGTAAAACGAGAGCTTTATGCGTAACCCTTCAAAACAAACACAAACACTCCTAAACCATTGTTAGGCGATTGATACCAATTGTAGGACCACTACGATATCAACCTTATCACTTTACCAAGCAAACCCAACACACGTAACCCAAGTTACGCGTATAAAACGTGAAACACAAACACAAACAAAGCTTAGAAATAAGATGAGAAAGATGGTGACTTGATGTTATATTCGTGTATATGTGTAGAGAAAAGATGAACAATAAGTTGTATATTCCAAAGGAGAGAAAATACACACACACACACACACTTTCAAGCACACCCCTCAAATGACATACTTTAGGGGTATTTATAGTACAAGTAGAAGATGCCCTAATGGGCTTGGCATGGGCTCGATTGGATTGGATTGGACATGGATTGATATAAGGCTAGCTTAACATAACTTCTAACCAATTAGCTTAGCCCAATACACGAGCCCGTTGACTATTCTATCACGATATCTAACACGCGTTACAAAGTTCCTAAACGTGAATGACCATCACTTCTAATAAAAACTATTAAGGCTTACAGGAGTATGTTGTTGATTAAATTGTTGTTGATAAATTGCTTGTTGTTGATTCCATTGTTGATGTTGTGGACTTAGTTGTTGTTGTCGTTGAGAATAAGTGTAAGGGAAATAGTTAGAGTATGGTGGTTGTGACATGTTGAAAACTTGTGTTGGTAAAAATGGATATTTGTAGTCGAATGAACCTTTGTTGATGAAGTGTCCTTAGGCGTAGAAATCACAATTATCCAAGTAGCACTTATGCGTAAAAACACCAAAGTTACGCGTAACAATCGAGAGTTACGCGTAGATTTAGCTTACGCGTAAGTAGGGAAAACTCTAAAGTTATGCGTAGACACAAAGTTAGGCGTAGAAAGTTAGGCGTATGATTATCTTATGCGTAAGACTAGGCTTAGGCGTAAGATGAATCTTATGCGTAGGATTTCTATGCGTAAGCTTTATGCTTATGCGTAAGATTAGGGTTTTGTCCAAATGATCTTTTACACTATCACAGTGTAAAAGATGTCCATCCAAGCAAGAAAACACGGAGTAAACCACGAAACTGAAGATCAAACCACAGATAAAGTTACGCATCAGATTAGGGTTTTGATACGTAATCTTACTCGTAAAATGATTATGCCCAAATTTGTTTCTAAACCGATTTTTGTTATGGAATAGCGTTAATAATACCAAAATAACACAAAAGTGTGAACCTTGATGAACCAAAATGCCTAAACGGGTTACGCGTAGAACTTCACCCACCTAACAAAAACAAGCTTAAAAACTTAGATCCACGCAGAAGTTTGAAACTTTTGCCAAAACAAGTATTTTTAACACCTTAACATGTTGAAAGTACAAGAATCTTGGATTAAAAGTGTAAAAACAAGTTTTAAGCGAACCAAAGTATCTTGTTATTCTACGGCGTGGGACCAAAACCCACTTCAAGAAATAACGATTCACCCAACTAGTTAGGCTCGATACAACTGTTAGGTCACTAGATTTACAACACAAGCTTACTAGAAAGAAATAGAGAAGAGAAAGATTGGTTGAACACGTTAAACACACACACGCGCGTAAGAATATTAAACCGGTTATGCGTAAGGTGAAAGAAAGTGAATAAAATGAACAACCAACCCTTAAGTGAGGGTCATTACATAGTATTTATAGGCAAGGAGCTAGGGCAACACTCCCACTCCTTCCCTTTTCCTTATTGGACATGGGCCTAAGCTTATGGGCCTTCTACATAAGCTTGACCTTAAACAAACATAAAGGCCATAATAAACTACCTATTACATATGAGTAACAAACACTTGAATTAAGGTTTAGGAGTGATTCCAACATATGCTTTTTCTTTAATGTATACCAACTTTTGTATGAAAGTCTTGCACCAATATTGTGAAAGTTGTGAACTTTATTCGCTGAATAGGAAAGTAAATTGTATCGTAGATTTACAACACAAGCTTACTAGAAAGAAATAGAGAAGAGAAAGATTGGTTGAACACGTTAAACACACACACGCGTGTAAGAATATTAAACCGGTTATGCGTAAGGTGAAAGAGAGTGAATAAAATGAACAACCAACCCTCAAGTGAGGGTCATTACATAGTATTTATAGGCAAGGAGCTAGGGCAACACTCCCACTCCTTCCCTTTTCCTTATTGGACATGGGCCTAAGCTTATAGGCCTTCTACATAAGCTTGACCTTAAACAAACATAAAGGCCATAATAAACTACCTATTACATATGAGTAACAAACACTTGAATTAAGGTTTAGGAGTGATTCCAACATATGATTTTTCTTTAATGTATACCAACTTTTGTATGAAAGTCTTGCACCAATATTGTGAAAGTTGTGAACTTTATTCGCTGACTAGGAAAGTAAATTGTATCGAATCTTCACATGTGAATAAAGGATATCGAATACCCTTAACATGTGAAGAAATTTCCATTTATATCTATTTGTGTTGCATTATCTACTAAATTGAGTCAAATAAATGCAAATTTTCCCTTTTTGGAAAAGATTTATTCCATTGTTACCACTTTGTGCATTAGCATTACAGAAAAATTACGATAGCATTGAATTTGATTTGTAGGATAAAGCTATGTTTTCACACTTTGATCTGTAGGATAAACCTATATTGTTATCATATATTGATAAATATCGTACGAATGGTCAAAGAAACAGATGTCTAGAACTATGCACCTAGTCAAAAGTTGTATTCATTTTGGAAGAGACATTGAATTATGGATTCCGATGGGTCAGGTTCGAGAGGGTTTCATGGAGCCCTGATGAAAGTCACATTGCTTATTTAGATGTCCACAATCCAAAATTTAATGATATGGGCTACAAGAAAGATGGTGGTTCAAATTTGACTCATAAGGATTGTAGCAAGTAGTGAGTCACTCTTATATTTCTTCTTGTGTCAACACTAACAATAACTTTAATTATCTAATAATTCACGATTCCGTTGCGCTTGTAATTTAATCTATCTTCCAACGCGTAGTTAAATTTATGGAGCTGATGTTTGAGTGTTTGCAGCTTGATGGACTTATAGTTCATTTGTTTATATACTTTATCAGCATTGCTAAGTAAGAACTCTTGTTTCCTTTCCAAAAGTTATATTTGCAGTTGTGATTTAGCATAATGTCGTTTGGTGGAACACTTTAGAGCTCAACTGAGTTTGTTCTTTCTTATTCTGGTTTTTAAGCTCGAATTCATCTGCTGTTGTGTCAAAGATGAAGCAAATTGTGACCTTGATCATGGGCGAAAGTAAGGACTTGCAAGAGCTTGTGGGGCTCCTATCATCATTTGCTAATGTTCATCAAAATAGGTTCTCTGCTCATCCTTAGTTACATGTTATACTAGTGATGTTCTTCTTGCAGATTGCTACGCCTGTTTCGTGTCAATTAGGGGAAAAAGTTCTTAAGAACTGTGCTGCTCGACTCAGCAAACCTCATCGCCCAGATATGGTACGTTTTGTGAGCTTAACCTATAATGGTTAGAATCGATGTAATTAGTATTCACGTTTCACTATTATATGTTTTCTTTCCAAGTTAATTAGATAATCGGTTGATCGAGTTTCACACAAACACTTGAAACTGGTTGTCTTTTAATGTAAAAGTGCAATATTCAGTTTGTGAATGCAATCCCAAACATCCCTTAAGCATTGTCTTTTAAGAGTTCTAAGCAATAGTGTATTATAAGTATCCTTAATTTACAGTATTTTGTTTTTAATTAAAAAATTTATTTACGATTCCTAGTTATGCATGATCTTAGAGATGCGTTCATGACTTCATGCTGTTCTTAAGACTACCAAAATAGTTTCATGAATTACAGGCACGTTAACATATTTACTTAAAGCGGTTCTCTATATATTAATGTCTGATAAATGACAATAAACATCAAGGACTATAGCACAATAAAGTAAGGCTGTGAAGTGTGCGTAAGTTGCCACCCCCTTGAGATTAACATTATTGTGCCAGGAGGATTACTTTTAAAGTTGTGGAGGACATGAGTGATTAGTTTGAAACATAAGTTAAGTAACGTTTTGGCCTTTTTTAGGCACTTGAATTGTGCTACCCATAAGATATATATATCATCTTTGCGCTTTGTTTTTCCGTGTTCACCAGACCTCGTAGTGTATTCAAGAACCCGATGAGTAGCTATTGTCAGGAGAAGGTCAGTATAGACCAGTTTCGTAAGTAGATGAAGCTTGAAGGAAGTGCACAAAGAGGCTTACTGTAAAAGAAATTAGATGGGGTCAATGAAATCACCAATTGTTACGGTGTTTAGAACTGAGTTCTGTTATCTTTGGCACGTAGGACTGCAGTAGAAAGACAAGGGAAGGAGATACATAGGAAAAGAAAGAATGACAAAAGGGAATCTCGGAATGATTTCTTAAGCACATGTGCAATTTTTTTAAGTTATCTACTACTCGTATATAAAATAAGTGCTAGAGGAAAAGAAAGAATGACAAAAGGGAATCTTGGAATGATTTCTTAAGAACTTAGTTATGTGCAATGTTTTTTATATAAAACTAGGTGTTTGATGAAATGTGTAATTTCTTCACATGTGCAATTTTTTTTTAAAATGAAATTATGTGTTTGATGAAATGTGTAAGTTTTCTTCACATGTGCATTTTTATTTTATTTTATAAAATTAGGTGTTTGATGAAATGTGTAAGTATTCTTCACATGTGCAATTTGTTTTTTATATAAAATTAGGTGTTTGATGAAATGTGTAATTTTCTTCACACGTGTAATTTTTTATTATTTTTTTATTTTTTATTTTTTGAAATTAGGTGTTTGATGAAATGTGCAAGTTTTCTTCACATGTGCAATTTATTTTTATATAAAATTAGGTGTTTGATGAAATGTGTAATTTTCTTCACATGTGCATTTTTTTTTTTATAAAATTAGGTGTTTGATGAAATGTGCAAGTTTTCTTCACATGTGCAATTTTTTATCTATTTATAAAATTATGTGTTTTATGAAATGTGTAAGTTTTCTTCACATGTGAAAAAAAAATTATTATTTTTTCATAAAATTAGGTGTTTGATGAAATGTGTAAGTTTTCTTCACATGTGCATTTTTTTTGTAAAATTAGGTGCTAGATAAAGTATATATCATTTCTTTTCGTCTTCAACACGAACGTACACACACATCATCTTATACTAGTAAATAGTTATGAATATGATTGTCATGTGTAGATCTTAGCTGAAAGGGCTTCTTTGTTTGATTATGAGCTCATAGTTGGAGACGAAGGGAAAAGGTTGCTTGCATTGGCAAGTTTGCTGGTAGAGCTGGACTTGTGGACTTCTGGAGTGGATTGGGGAGAAGTAAGTATCTTTAAAATAGACTAGCTAGTGATCACTTTTCTTTTTGTAATTAAGCTATATGAACAGGACATGTACTCTTACTTCACTGGATCTGAATCATTCCTCTGAGGCTAATTAGTTTGATTCAAGGGCCACCGTGCATCGTAAACGGTCACATTTATTGCAATTGTTTATCATATGGCTAAACAAGGCCGTGATGTATTTTTTCTTCCGTGTTTGGAAATGGATAATGCTCATGTCAATGCATGAAGCACTTAAATCACGTTCTGGTGTGTGCTCCAAGCAATGTGGCTGTGGACCAACTTGCAGAGAAGATTAGTGCCACTGGCTTAAAGGTAATTGTTATGCAGCCTTCAGCTTTATCATTAGTGAGATGGTTTGTTTTACACTTCACTAGATTTATACCTCCAGTGTACTCCTGGCATCTGATTTATCTTACTCAGGTGGGGGGATGATTACTTTCTTGTTTCTTAAAAATGTAGTCTACCTTTTTAAATTTGTATTCTCCTAGAATGTCACACACATAGGTGTAGTGCGTATGCTGGATACTTCATATCCACTGCTGCTTATATGGTTGTTTAGAATATAATATAATGACTGTCAACATGGTTCTCATTTTAATAATTAAGAGTATGAGGCTTTCTGTTTTATATAACCATGCAATTTTAGATGCTTCATATAGGATAACACCATATGTTACACGGTGCAACTTGCACTTTGTTGTCATTTTGTATTGACAATCTGCTCAATGGTGCACATGCATGTATGTATACCATGCATTGCCTTTTTGTGTTTTATAGTTGTAGAATGCTAGCGATGCTCTCTAAATGACCACCGATTTGTCGTTACTTTTATAAATAGTCGGTAGATTCTTCTTCAATAGGTAAAGTGAAGTAGTTTACTATGGTCTGTAGGTTTTATTATTAATGCCAAGATCTATTTTAATCGGGTTGTCGGTGTGTGCAAAATCAAGGAAGTCATGAGCTCACCGTTGAGCATTTGACACTTCATTATCGTGTTTTTGTCTTATAATGCTTCAAATCCATCTATTATTAGTATACTTTAACACATGTCATATTAAAATATCTTATCAAGATGAACAAGCTGCAACAATTGAAAGATGAAAAAGGTGAGTGTCAAGTCCATCCTCACCCCTATATGCATGTGGATAACAAGTTATCTTATGTGTTTCTTAGTATTATAATTTAGGCAAATAATAGAACCTTGATGTGGCCACACCAACCTTCCCAAAAGGGGAGGGTTTACCCGGTTTGTGTCTGTGTGATGGTGGACCCAAAGCCCATGGATTAGTCGGCCAAAAGGTCGGACCTTGGTTACCAAAAATTATCTATGTTAAATTGGTACACAGATGAAAATGTTAGCTGTAACTTGAACCTTCAAAGATGGAGGTTTGGTTATCGCAATAAAAAGACAACCTCAATATATTACTAGCCGAAAGAAGAGTCGACGAAGCTTTGGCTTCCCTTGATGAAGGAGAACGGGTCGTAAAAGAACAGAAATCCAACGAGTCGATGACACCATCCATGCTCTCTTCATTACAATCTGCTATCACTGCACAGAGACAAAATTAGCTTATCAAATTGCTAAGTCAGCCAGCCAGCCTTCTTCTAGTGGTATCGAGCTTCGGGCATCTGTTGAAATAATCAAACGACTTGGTAATGGTCCACGTGCACATACCTGAATCGTGAGGCCAATGTCCAAGACGCAGTCCTTTAGTCCATCCTGGAATGCTTCAAAACCTTTCCTGGAGATGCAACTAAATCTGTGCATATCCAAATCTATATCTCCATATAGATTTAGACATAACGAGGCTGTCAAGGGCACATAAGCTGTCTTTTGTTTTACCGCGTACTAAGGCTACTTTTTCTGGTACAGAGATTGTTTACAGGGACATTACGACTACATTCCCAAGCTTTGTATTTCACTCAAGATTTGAAGATATGTGAAGGAGCTTCAGCGTTTGTGCATATGGTTAAGCCATAACAGTTGTAATGAGAATTTATTTCCATGTTTTTGATGCTACAAGCTAATTTGTGACTTGATTTTTCTTCTTAATAAAGATAAAAATTTTGTTCATTGAAATTTGTTAGACATTATTCAAGAAATAAGATTTTGTTTTCCTATTGTGGCTTTGTGTGATATAATACATCTGCACCGTGTCTCGATATATAAGCTTTTGCCACGTTACTTTCAAGCCTTTAACTATGAATAAGTGCTTATTGCAATATAAAGAACGAGTAACAATTCAAAACATTAAACATCGTTGATGCTTAAAATAAAGATCATGAAGAACAAGTTAATCTTAATAACCACTAGGCAAAACATTTAAAACTTACTAGTGATAAAGTTTATTCACACACTAACAAGTTAATTATAATAACTACTTGCATTGACTAGTAAAAAGTTTATTCACATGCGAAGAAAAAAATATATGCTCATTTATAAATGTGCGTATATTTACTAGTGAAGAAAGTTCATTCACACACGAAGAAAAACATATACGCTCATGTATAAAAGTACATGTCTTTACTAGTGTTTCTTCACACGCGAAGAAAATATATATATGCTCATGTATAAATGTACGTGTCTTTGTTAGTGTTTATTCACACGCGAAGAAAAAATTATATTCTCATTTTATAAATGTGTGTGTATTTACTAGTGAAAAAAGTTTATTCACACGCGAAGAAAAAATATATGCTCATGTATAAATATATGTGTATTTACTAATTTTATTCACAAATGAAGAAAATGTATATGTTCATTTATACAAAACTTTAACTTTTAACAATTACAAAGTATCAAATTCGATTTATCATATACACAAGACATCATCTTTTCACGAGCCAGTCACCGTGTAAGTTGATTTACTCAAGCACAATATCAACTTGAATGTGGCAATGGATGTCAATTTTAACCAAGACACATTGTTCCCGCAACAAGTTATAAGAAAAAATGAGAACATTTGAAGATTTCAAAGGCAATGATGAGAGGTTTCTTCTGGGTTAGAATAAAAAGAATCAATAGTATGAGATATTAAGACTAACATGCCACACAAGATGACAATTACATTTCGCATATTTGGAACTACATTCTATAGG
Organism: Chrysanthemum lavandulifolium; assembly: GCA_022545495.1. Taxonomy (NCBI): domain Eukaryota; kingdom Viridiplantae; phylum Streptophyta; class Magnoliopsida; order Asterales; family Asteraceae; genus Chrysanthemum; species Chrysanthemum lavandulifolium. The sequence goes on along the minus strand of CM040245.1, from coordinate 112,482,991 downwards.
TTGGACATACAATAATTTTCTTCGAATATATAGAAGTAAATTATTCAAACTTCAAGGAATGTCCATTATGAACTAGATGTCGGCTCAAAAATATGAAATAGTGGCAATGGATAAAAGAGGTCCTAAATATTAAGTGCCCAGAGTCATCACAAAGAAATCCTGACACGATCATCCAGTTAATATGATCTCAAAGAACACAAATCCTCCAATATGTTTATAAGAGCTGTTAATTCATCATGTTTTACAGACAACAATCATTCTTGCCCATTAGTATGTAAAAGCACATTGCTGCCAAAAAGTTACATCCTGGGCACAGAAACATGCAGAAGCTAAAGCCCATGCCTCGAGCAGCCTGTGCAACAAGATTTTCGCAAGCACTAGCAAGGTTATAGCTCGCCCTCTTACATGCACCAAATTGTACTATAAAGACATCCTTGATAGCGTGAAAAACCTTTTTAGCATCTGGGTGGTGGATTTTGTGACACCACATTATAAGTTTTCTTAATGATTGTTTTAGCAACACTCTCCTCCACATTCATTCTTGAATAGTGACTTGATCCATTCAACGCTTTTGTCATGGCCATCTCAAATTCCAGACATAGAAGTAGAGGAGGGTGTTGATACAACAATGATTGTGAAAAAAAAAAGAGGTCACTCAAGATCCACCCTGACAAAAATAGCCACCTTGATGATAAAAAAGAAGGCTTTCAACGCTATTATTGATCCCCTTAAAGAGCTTTTAATCTTTGAAATTAGATTGAGTTATGACCTCGGTATTGACGGTGAAAATTAAACATTAGTAGTGAAACATGATCCGCCATCGATGGGACACTTCACATATGAATCTTAAAAAGAAATGCTCATTTCCGATTTGCAACCACTACATGCTCTAAACTAATAGTCCTAAAACAATTTTTCAAAAATAAGATGTAAATGCTTACGACGAAGATTTTCTTGATTTTCAAAGCAATACCAAAGTCAACATCAACATCGCCTTAATATATTCAACATCTCCATGACACACCAAATAACAAATCCGCATTTAGTAAACCTAGTCGCAAGATAAAAAATCAAGACCTATCACTATTGATTGGAAACCCGAAACAATGAGCTAGTTTATGGGCTTACCTACATGCATTACTCTAGTTTCCTATGTTTAGGCAATGCATATGCATTGATCACAAAACATATTTTCTATAAGTAATAATCATGAAACTATACGTATTACACAGTAGATTTGCATAAAAGTAACATTCTAAAACAAGCAAACATCAAATATCACGAACTATCTCAAAACACGTCAAACAACAATAATCAGAAACTTATATAAGGAGACCACTCATCCGTCTTTCTATGAAAATGAAGCACCGAAAACTCATCAACAGTCCCATCTCCCCTCACCTTATCCTATGCAACTCCCTCAAAATACTCGCTCTGCCCCTATACGAAAACTCATCCCTTTAAACTTCCCCCACCCATCCGTCCTCACATTCACATTAAACTCCAACGATTCTACGATTTTATAGTAACAACAATTAACAAGTTGGTGTTCTTTTAACTAATAAGCTGAATCATACCTCTTTATGCTTCTAACAAAGCTTCCCTCAAGCTCAACAACGACATCTCTTGGACTAAAACCACTGCTCGTAGGAGATCCCGGTCTTACCGGTTAGAGTAATAATTACTTGTTATACCGTGAAAATGGTACATAATCATGGACCAAGAATATTGTAGTGACTTTAGCCTTCCAAACACACATATTCATTCTCCGTAGAATGAAAACTTTAAAATAGATTAGTAATATCGATTCGTGGTACCACATAGTCGTATTGGCTATGTTAGATTCCTAGTACCAATCAAGATTTTAAGTTCATCTTTTGTTGTTGTAAAAGTTCACATATTTTGATAAGCATACATGCTAAAAATTATTTTCAGTCCAATAACAAAAGTCGCAGAAACAAAGAAATTAACAAAGTTTTCATGTGTTACACTATAGAAATATTACAATAATAAAAAGAAGCAAACCGTGAGCACAAGAACACCTTTGCCCTTTGGTACCATCAGGGAACAATACAACTTTTTCCTTGAGCTAAGCAACAATCACGTCATTTAGATCAAGCATTTTTGGACCAAGCCAAGGTCGCACAACTCTTGTGCATAATAAATTTACGATAATTTAGTCAATTTTTTAAAAAGACTGTAGGGTCTTTTAAGTTCTACCTCATGATGTTAGTCAAATTGTGAAAACAAAAAAAAAAAAAAAAAAAAAAAAAAAAAAAAAACAAAAAAGAACAAAAACAAAAAAAGACAAAACCTATTCCAAATCTCCGTCATCACAAATAATGAAGATTCAGATCTAGATTTTAGTTTCGTAACAGATGAGCAACAGAGACAAAACCACTACCAAGGTTCAGATGCGGATTTTAGTAAAAGAGCAAAGAGAAAATCACTACCGATTAACATCTTAAAGTTCTATTTCTTTCTAATAAATATTGCTTACCGTTTTTGTTTTAAAATGCTCTATAATCTTGAATACAGAGTCAATTGATACAGAAAAGCTCAATCCATCAGCTTCCGACACTTCATGATGGGTTAAGACATATAACTTCACCATCGCTATTCACAAGGGGTCCACATGAATTACCCTATACCAACAAAATCACAAGAGATTTAGAGTCATTTACAAATTCAAAACAGATGAGATAATGATAAAAAGAAAGTTAAGGTACAACATTAATAGCGCAATCAGTCTGTAAATACTCTCTCCTCATTCTTCCAAGACCCAAATCACTGCTCTTACGATCAACACAGCTGAAGACATGCATAAAAATATTTGCACAACAGTTATAAGTTTAATATTTCCATCACATTTCCCGCCAATAAAAAATAAAATAGTTAAAGTAGATTATTGTACACATAATTATGGAGAATTTTATTTATCTTACCTTACAATACCAGCTGTGATTGTGTTTTGAATAGATATGGAGCAACCCATGCCTTCTACCCAATCACCAGGACGTGAACACCCAACTTTTCAGTTGCGAGTGGAGTTTTAGAATTGACCTTGCGATAGCAATATCACAATGCAGATCTGCATTCACCACTGTACCATCAAAAATACGGCCATCTTGTAATGTCACATCTACCTGCAACAGAATATAGTAGTAACTTTACAACTGGTACATGTTTCAAACGGTATAGTTTTATGCGGGGTTTTTTTTATTTTTGAAAGGTTATGAGGGATTTATATTACCGTAGGTAGGGAGATATTGTTTCTCAATGAAAAATTGTTATGGTGTCTCCTACTCGCTCTTTTGCGACATTGCATAGTCACACAAGCAATGTGATACTAACCGCAGACTATGGGGATGTTTGGATGTGCATTTAATATCGATTATATGATAGGTGCAATAACTCAACTTATAATAGGTACCAATTTTAAACTTAAGCTAGTTTTCACATATGTACAAGTGTGGTATGTGAGGCCTGTTAGTTTGAATTTTGTTCTGCTACATTCTAAGTTCCAATACATAAGGAATTTTTCATTCCAATTTCTTTCCTGTATAAAGACTCCATACATAGCAATAGCAGTCTAGTTGATGCCATAACTTGAGCAGTAATGCATTATCCTAACAAATAGAAATCGAAATCCCATTACAATATAGTTGATATATGCAAAGACGAAAAGAATGCGCTCTTGCATAGCGCATCATGTATGGTGATTGGTTAGAGAAATTGTATTTGGTAGTGCTTAAGTTTGTTTAGTTTTACGGGTATATGTTATAAAGAATAGGGCTGCTACCAATAAAATTATGTGTCCTACCTATTCAACCACTCTATCATCAAACTCATAGTCATAGATGATCTTGGGTGCAGACCAAACACACCAATCTTTCGCTTACGTTAACCATAATTCCAATCCAAATTTTAGCCATAAAACTTCAGGTATAAATCAGTCCCTACCAAATCAACATTTTCTGACACTAATTTAAAGAGCATTCAGTTCAAACAACAATTATCTTTAAAATTTTCCATTCCATTGAAACTCAATCACCAAAACACCAATGCCTAACTCACTCTAATTAAACTTTAGTAACCCTAAATCAGACCATTACAATCAACGCAGACTGAATTGACCTAAAACTCTTCTGCATTCATAACTTATAACCTTCTCAAATATTCAACTTCTAATCTAAGTATTATGTTCATTTACGTTTAGCTAATTTTAGGAACTTCATCTAAAAATAATGTTAATGCAACATTTTTCTTCACAATCTCTACATTAGCAATCCTTTCAAACAACCATAGCTACTGATTTCTTCACAATCTTCACATGTGAAAAAAAGGAAACATATCTAAGCGTTCAACTACATAAAAGCATAATACTTAAGATGAAATTAAAAGGCAACATCAATCAAGCCTACTAGAATACAACTAACAGGACGGTTAATTTCAACTAATGTATAAAACCATGACTTAGTATCGTGATGAAATGTAGAAGATATATGCTCAAATCATCGACACGAATCGAAAGTTATAAGAAAATTTATTCACACGCGAGGTATTCAATACCTTATTTCTTCATGTGAGATTCGAATATGAACATAAAAGCATAATATAAAACCATAAAAGGAGACAAAAAGATAACATATTTAATCGTTCAACTACATAAAAGTATAACATAAAATCCTCGCATGTGAAAAGTTACAGTACATATAAATCAATGCAATACCTAAGCTCAATCTAAATTTCAAATTAAAAATAAAATTAAATGGAAACAACGATAATTCCTAAAAAAACTAACCGGAGACCACAGTAAACGTTGTACATTAAGGTCACAACTAACTGGACACTAAATTTCAACTAAAAATCAAAACAAAAAGGCGACATATCTAATCAAACAATTACATAGAGAATTATATAACATCTTGACATGTGACGCAATAGATACACAATACACAACACATATTTTATAACTACAAACAGTAAAAATATCGATTAGTTGAAAACAAGTACCAATATTAGTATTCAAATCCACAGAACAATGTTCTGAATGATTAACAGACGGATTCATCATGAAAAGATTGTTAAAAAGTTAAAATTTATATGAAATTGAGTCAGAAAACAATCAATTACCAAAGTCAACATCGTAGTCAACGCCGGAGATATTTGACGGCGAATAGATGACGGAGATGACTATTAATAACCGGCGAGATGAAGTTGAAGTGTGATTAATAACTGGTGAGACGAAGATGATGTGAGGTTGGTGTGTGTGTGTTTGCGTGTGTTTTGTTTAAGGAGAGAGAGGAATTGAGATATTTGTTTTGGGGTGGGAAGCAAATGAAAATATTTCGCTTAGACCCCTCTGATTTTGGGGCAAAATTACGAAAATGCCATTGCGCCCAAAAACATACTAAGATGAGATTTATTTGACCTAACTGCTCAAATCTCTTCTCGCTTCTCATGAAAAAAACCCTTCTCATTCAACGCATATATATATATATATATATATATATATATATATATATATATATATATATATATATATATATATATATATATATATATATATATATATATATATATATATAGGGAAGGATCCAGAAGAAGAAAAGCTAAAATAAAGAATAAGAAGAATTTACACCACACATTTCAAATAAGGAGAGATTTTGAGGGAGATGCATCTATTTTAATAGGTGCATCCGAAACGCGCTTGTGGCTTTTCTTATCCTTCTCATTTTAAGTTTCTTCTTATTCGATCCTAACTCTATATATATATATATATATATATATATATCAAATGGGAAAAAATATTAAAAATTGAAACCTTGGTGTTCATTTTGTAAGTAACATATATTTTAGGGTCAAAATAAACATCCAAAAGATAAAGTCCTTCCTTCTTTCAGAGGCAGGCAAAATTAATCAATTTTGTATCCATTTGGGTATTAGGGTTTGTGAACTACAATTGATGCAATTCATTAACTCTGCAGGTAATTAAGTTTATATTGCCTAACAATTTGTTGTAGCTTTGAATTTGCATTGACCACTTTACTGTACAACTGAAATCTGTATATATTATGTATAGGATTTGTATCTAATTTTATATTTTATTTGTTGTTTATTAGAGTTTATTATCATTGATGTGATTGTGATAAATTGGTACCCATTGTTAGGATTTCTTAATTAGAGGGTGAGTCTTTGGCTCAGATTTACGCGGCCTAACTGCGGTACATAGTGTGGGGTGAACCCGGTACCCATTGTTAGGATTTCTTATGGCTGTAGACAGTTTTATGCTTTTATAGTAAAAATCAGCGTGAAGAATGAAAAACGACATGTACATTGCGAATTATCAAAATGTTTGAGGAAGAATTATTCGAAGTTAGCTGTAACATAGACTATGTTTGTAAAATGATGATTTTGATGATTTTTCTTTTTATTTTGAATTGACTACATGAGGTTGAAATTGCCTACATAAAAAGAGATCGATACAAGGATCTAGTATGATGGGCATGGTTATGTGGATATAGTTATATAGGGAATGTTTTTTCCTTCTTGTGGATTCAAGATGAAATGAAATTAGTCACATCTTGTGTATAAGATTTAGTGGGTGGTGGCTGTGTCGAGTTGATGGTGTCTCATGAGTTGCGTTTGCAATTTGCTTTGTTGCTCTTAGTACAATGGAGTGTAGAAATTCAGAATTATCCTAGGAAGCCAATGTCTTAGTTTGACTAGATCAATAGCCCAGATGGTACATAAACCGTAAATGGTGTCATTAGTGGGTCACTGGTTCCATTTCATCACAATTTCATAAAATTTTTCATAGAGCGCGCTTTAAAGTGCATTAGGCAATTTGGCTCTGAAGGGACAAGATTTGGAATGCAAAACAGTTTGGATCTCTGATATTTTTGTCATCAGCCAATCAAATTTGGTACTGTGTATATCCATTAGGTGCTCTAAACGCTCAAATGAAAATTTTGGGTCTCTAATCCCTTGTCCATGAGATTCAATGATGTGGGTGTTGAGTAATTGTTTTTTGATCTTCAGCGAGGTGTCGTTATGGGGTGTTTGGGGTTCTGTTTTGTTTTTCTTGGTTTATTTTGTCGTCCATCTTCGAGGCCTTGTGGTCAGTTGTATCCCTTGTTTTTGGGGGGTAATAGATTCTATGCTCATCCAAGAAACCCAATGTCTTAGTTTAGTTGGGTTTTGTGTTTGGGTTAAGACTCTATTTTGTTTGTTATAAGGCTTGTGCTTTTAGCTAGTTTTAATAAAATTCATTTTGTGCTGCTAAATAGAATAATTAAAAATTATATCAAGATTCATTTGACCTTGATCATGTTCTTTAAGGGGTGATGGGAGTATAAACTGAAGAGACATTATTCTGATTACTGATTCATAGCTAGTTTGTACTATTAAAGATGAATATTCGTGTTAGGTTTTTCTTTTTTCTTATTTTCTATTCTCTATGCAGGATAATATTTTTATATATACGCTAGACATTTGAAATGGTGACAACACAAAAAGAAGACAACACAGATTCTCTAACACCTGGAATTTATGAGATACCTGGTGAACCTGCTACAGTTATCAATGGGGTGCCTCCTGTATGCGACAATAGTAGTCTTCTTGCCAGTGAGGTTGAGAGTGACACTGATTTGAATGTAAACCAGTGTTTGAGTGAGTGGTTAGAAGGCAGAGATGTTCAAAAGTTATTTGAGGGAAAGTTTTATAATGGGAAAGTTACCACATTTGACAAGGAATCGGGTTGGTATAGAGTCGTTTACGAGGATGGTGATTTTGAAGATCTTGAATTGCATGAGTTGCAAGAAGTGCTTCAACCTCTTGATGTCACAATTTCATTAAAGACATTAGCATCAAAATATATCAAGAAGAGGCAGAAACATGATAAAAAATCTGGGAAATCTGCGACTAAACCCCAATCCACCAACATAAAAAATTAGAATCCGGTGTCGAGAAAATGGAGGTGTAGAAAGCAGGCGATAGGAATTTTGAAGCCGTTTACTTTTTCTTAGATCATTTGTGAGTCAGTGACTGTTTGGTCGCAAAGTAGCCTGAAGTCTCTTATGACAGGACCACAGCTAATGAAAGATTTCAATATGGTTAGTCCTCATCTTAGTTTAATATCTTTCATGTACTTGTGTCATGTGTGAGTTTTGTCTACATTATAAGAGTATAAATTTACTTCTTGTGCTTGCATCGTGTTGTAAGATAAAACAATCCCGATTAGCATTGTTGTAGTAATTTTCTTCAACTCTGTTTGTGGCACTATGTATTTTGTATTTTTGTTCATATGAGTCATCTGAATGACAGGATGATGTATGAGACATGTTCTTAAGCGCATAGAGGTATAGAGCATCTAAAGAAGGAACAATCCACATGGTTAGCATCAGAGAGCAATTTAAAAACCTGGTTGTCATAGGTTTTTTTATAGAAATTTCACACCTGCTATACATATGTGGGTAATATGTGAGAAATAGCAGCATACTTCCCCTAAATTCCTTATTAGCAATCCATGAGGAACTTTTTCATTTAAAAAACTTATTACTAACCTTCTTAGTTATTCTTTGTTGGCACAAGGCGAAGTGATAATTTCTTAGTTATTCTTTGTTGGCACAAGGCGAAGTGATAATTTCTTACTCAAAATAAATGAACACTACTCTTGCATGTTCAAATTTTCTGATTTTGGAACTTCCCAATCAAACCAGTGCAGAAGGTTTGATATTTTGAACTCTGTAGCTGCAAGAGTCGTGTTTGTTGCTGGGCTTGATCTTCGCCCACCTTCCAAAGGGGAGCATCTCAAAATCAACCTCAAGATTCTCAATCCTTTCTGGATACAGTAGAAGTTACCGTGTGCTCCCCCCATATGCTTGGATTTCTTCCCATCCCTCTCCATGTATTAACTTAAGCGCTTGTCCTTGGAAAGATTTTATAACCACCAATTTGTATATCCATTAATGATAAGACAAAAGAAGGGGACTAGTGTTGCAGGTGGGGTTGGTAGTAATTATATTTAACGACGTTTTGTTTTAGGTTCATCCTCCTAATGGCAAAAATATATAAAAAAAAAAAAAAAAAAAAAAAAAAAAAAAAAAACTATCAAAATGCTAGAATACTCAAAACCAGATAAAGGAGCTCACCCAGAAAACACCCCACGACACCGCAAGACCTAGGACGTAATAAAGGACAATACATGATCTAGACACAAAGAAGCGCATCTCAACTAACAAAATTAACACCTGAAATAGAGGCCGACCTAAATAACACCTCATAAGCACCCTGGCAAGCAAAAACTCCACATAAACTACATATCCATGCGCCATTTGATGTCCCAGTATATATAAATATATGAACAATAAGCTTCAATAGGTAATTTATGCATGCATGATATATTGATATGGACTCAATGAGTTGAGACAAGCTAAATAGTGAACCCAATTAATCAACAAGGGAATGAAGGTTTGAATTTTGATAATAGAATTCAAATGCCGACATGGAAACAGCTGGTAACATCATTCATATATTAAACCTTACCCTGTTACATGAATTGGCTTATATAGAAGCTTAGCATTGAGCCATACATATTAACGACCCTTAGTCGACCACAGGTAGATAATGTACATTTTACTAAACTAGGCGAGTACCCGTGCCTGGCGGCAGCGGTTCCTAGCGGCAGACAATTAACGATACACGATAGTAGAGTGGTGCGGTGGTGTAGTGGTCCGGTGGTGGAGGAGTTTTGTGGTGGTAAGGATGGTGGTTGATGAGATGTGTGGAATATTAAAGCATTTTGTATGTGTTTTTGAGTGAGTTGTGACAAGAGAGTATTGCATATACCTTTACATATGTCTCTCTCTCATTTGACCATTCCACTTTTTCACTTTGACTGTTTTTCCATTTTATGTAGTATAGATATAAATGTGACTTATAAGACCCGTTACTGGTGAAACGTGACAAACTAGATCGATACTTATAACTGGGCCCATAACGTATCTATATATATCTATGGCTATGTTTGGCACACAAGATTATGGAGAGATTATGCTTATTTTTTCAAAAAATAAGCTACTTAAAAAATAATCTTTGTTCGGCAGACATAGTTATAAGAGATTATAAAAAATAATCTTTCATAATCTCGAAAATAAAGGTTATTTCATGTAGCTTATAAAATAATCTATTTTATAATCTTTTAAGCAAAGACCAAGATCAAGAATAACACCAAAGATCAAGACAATTTATTTTTGCCAAACATACATATTTATGCTATTTATAATGGAAAAACCCATTTTATTGAAAGTGAAAAGTGAAAACTGAATCTATTTAAAGAAACAAACTAATACACGGCAGGAAACTTAATTATGTACCTATTAACGGAAATGATTCAATCATTATAATCTCGGAAAGTATTCAATCATATAATGTACACGGGTAAAAACTTATGTCACTATAACATTCCGCTGTTGTGCATGGGTGCTCGTCTAGTTTAATAAATCAATACTTCAACTTACACAAATATTCCTGAGTCATAACATTTAGGGTTCATTGCACATATTATTCTTAGATGTTGGTAATTTTAGTGCACTTGTGGGATTAGTTCACACGGTTTTGGGTTAGGAGGTACGGATGTACACCCGTGAGGTCCCCGAACACCTCGACTCAACTCAAGAGTGGTTTCAGATCGCTAGTGTATTGGTTACTACCGATTATGTAGTAATTGATGGTTCCTACCGATAGTGTTATGGTTCCCGCCGCTAGTGTAATGGTTCCTATTTGGTAGTGTATGGTTCCTGCTGCTAGTGTAATGGTTCCTCTTGGTAGTGTTGCGTTGATTAATTTGTACTTTGACTCATTCAATTGATTATGATCGCTTTATGACCACATTTAATTGGTCATGTAACTACTATTTCTATGATAATGGAGGTTTATTATGGGTGATTAATTGGCCGGTGATTAGTGTTGAGTGTTCTCTACTATAAATAGAGATTGTCATCTTCTGCTTGAAGACACACTGAAAATAACAATACCAGGAGAAACAAACTGAAAGCATAAACACTTGAAAGCGAAGGGTTATTGATTTGTGCCTAAATCAATAACATACATTTGGTCTTATCCCAAGTAGATATTAGTGATACCCAGGCATTAGGGTCGAATAGTTTACTTTGGAAAGTGATCACACGATTCCAAGTGATATCCAGAACCACCTAGTGGTATTGCAATTGCTCTCGATTGTCTTAACCCGCTCGGGAACTAACCGCCAACAATCAAAGTAAACTATTTGTGATAATCAATGGTGCTCGCCGTAATGAAACACATGGCTTCAAACTTTGCTGTCGGACAAGTTTGAAGGAGTGGACTTTAGGAGATGGCGTAAGAAGATGCACTTTGCTTTCCAAAGATGAGTGTGGTTTATGTGCTAACCACTCCTATTCTCGATGATGGGGATGATGCTACGGTGAGCGAGATCACGAGAAGGAGCAAATGGGAGAATGATGACTACATTTGCAGAGGTCTAATTCTCAATGGTATGTCCGATTCTCTATTTGACATTTATCGGGACTTTGAATCTTCTAAAGCATCTGGATTCCTTGGATGCCAATATATGGTTGAGGATGCATCAAGTAAGAAGTTCCTTGTAAGTAATTTCACAAATTACAAAATGATTGATTCAAGACCGTTATGGAACAATACAATGAACTTCTTGGTATACTTGGAAGGTTTACACAACACAATATGCACATGGATGAGGCTATTCAAGTCTCTTGTGTCATTGATAAACTTCCTCCTTCTGGAAAGATTTCAAGCATACCTTGAAACAAAGAAGGAGGAATTAACTCAGTTGAGTTGGGCGGTCATCCGCATTGAGGAATCTCTCAAGGTGCGTGATAATGACAAGCCAAAGAGTAGCAATGTCTTTGGTGCATCTGTTGTCAATATGTTGGAGCATAACAACTCCACCGGTACAATGACAACAAAGGCAAACGCAAATATCATGACAACACAAGGCGATCCTAACAAGAAGGCAACACCTACTTGTTGGAAATGTGGCAAACCGGTCACATTAAAAGGGATTGCAAGGGTGTTAAGATTGGTGGTAAAGCCAATGGATCGTGCACTAATGGTTCGTGGAGTGGTGGTTCTACCAACTCACTAAAAGGTCGAATATGTTTAATAGGTCTTTTCGATTTATTATGTTACATATGTATCTCGAATCTCATTATGCGAGGATGATGATGTTGCGTGGTGGGTTGAACTGTGCAACAGTTCATGTGTGTAAAGATAGAAGTCGGTTCAAGACTTATGAGTCACTGAATGATGGTTCTATTCTTCACATGGGAAATGAGTCAACAACCTTGGTGCATGGTCGTGGTTGTGCAGATCTTAATTTTAGTTCTGGAAAGATTGTAACTTTGTTTAATGTTATTCATGTTCCTGATATCAAGAAGAACTTGGTTTCAAGTAGTATTTTGAATAATCATGGATATAAACAAGTTATTGAGTCTGATAAATTTGTTCTTTCTAAGCATGGTGTTTTTATTGGTTTTGGATATTTGTGTAATCAAATGTTCATGCTTAATATTGTCACTGATAGTGTTAATTCAGCATTTGTGACCACCACTGACCTGACTGACTCTACCTTATGGCATGCATGACTTGGCCATGTACACTATAAAAGGATGCAAGATATGTCTAAGGATGGGCTAATTCCAGCATTTGACATGGACATTGAAAAGTGTAAAACTTGCATGTTGACCAAGATAACCAAGAAAACTTTTTAGGGTGTTAGTCGTGAGACTAAGTTCTTGGAGCTAATACACAGTGACCTATGTGATTTGCATGCCACTCCTTCTTTGGGGAATAAGAAGTACTTTGTGACATTTATTGATGATGCTTCTAGGTTTTGTTATGTCTATTTGTTACATACCAAGGATGAAGCATTAAATAAATTCAAAGTGTTTAAAATTGAAGTTGAATTACAACTGGGTCTTTGATCAAAAGATTAAGGATCGATAGGGAGGTAGTACATGGATACTCAGTATTTTCATCTGTTGGAATTATCCATGAAACGATCGCCTTATACTTCTCAAAGAAATGGCATTTACGAAAGGAAAACAGTCTTGTCAAGGAGATGGTTAATTCCATGTTGTCCTATTCAGATTTGAGTCAAGGTTACGGGGTGAAGCTATGTTATGACTTGCTATTTATTAAATAGGGTTCCCAATAAAAGGAACAAGGTTACCCATTATGAAATCGGACTAAAAGGAAACCCAACTGAACTAGGCATTGATCGCATCTTTGTTGGATATGCCGAGCATTCCAAGGCTTTTAGGTTCTATGTTATTGAACCTAATGAATATGTTTCAGTTAACTCAATAATTGAATCAAGGGATGCAAACTTTGATGAGAATAGATTCTCATCGGTCCCCAGACCAAGTCAAAGGATTCCTAATGGAACTCATGACATTGGTGTATCGAGGTCCCCGATGATGAACCATCATTGGTCCTCGATGAGGTTGTGGTTCAACAACTGAACTCGTGCTCGGGAAGAGTAAAAGGTCGGGACTCCAAAGTCATTTGGACCTCGAGTTTCAACTATACTTAGTTGAAGGAACCGAGGATGAGGTCTCGACCAATACTCATATTGCTTCATTGTTGAGGATGATCCCAAGACATTTGAAGAAGCAATGAAGTCCTGGATATTGCTTTCTTGAAAGAAGCAATCAATGATGAGATTGATTCCATCATGGGCAACAACACTTGAGTGTTGGTTGATCTACCACCGTGTTGCAAACCTTTGGGTTGCAAATGGATTTTCAAAAGGAAAATGAAGGTAGATAGAACTATTGAAAAGTTCAAGGCTAGACTAGTCATTCATGGCTTTAAGCAAGTCGTGATAGACTATTTTGATAATTATGCCCCCTGGCTCGATCGATACCATAAGACTGCCGATTGCTTTGGCATCTATTCACAATTTGATTATTCATCAGATGGATGTGAAAACAGCTTTCTTAAATAGTGAATTGGATCAGGATGAGGAGGTTTATATGAACCAACCTCAGGCTTCATCATGCCTGGAAAGGAAAACAAGGTGTGTAAACTGATTAAGTCTCTTTATGGACTAAAGCAGGCACCTAAGCAATGGCATCAAAATTTTGATGAAGTGGTTTTGTCTAGTGGTTATGTTATTAACCAAGCTGACAAATGTGTATATAGCAAATTTGATGAATAAGGTAAAGGAGTCATCATTTGTCTATATGTTGATGATATGTTGATCTTTGGCACTGACCAAAATTAGGTTGATTTGACAAAGGAATTTTTGTCATCAAGGTTCTCCATGAAAGACATGAGGGAGGCTGATGTTATCCTTGGTATAAGGATTAAACATGAATGTAAAAGAATTTCTATCTCGGTCTCATTATATTGAGAAGGTGTTGAGGAAATTTAATTACTTTGATTGTACTCCGTTGAGTACACCTATGGATACTGTGAGAAGTCGATGCCTAATAATGGCAAGGTCAGTATCTCAACTTGAGTATTCTAAGGTAATTGGTTGCCTCATGTATGCCATGACTTGTACAAGGCCCGATATTGGTTTTGCATGGGAAAATTGAGCGGTATACTAGTAATCCTAGTGCTCATCATCGGCAAGGATTCAGAGGGTAATCTTGAAGTATTTGAAGAGAACTATGGATTATATTCTCTCATATCTTGGTCGTCCTTCGATGTTGGAAGGATACACCGATGCAAGTTGGATCAAGAATAATCAAGACAATTAGATCTACCAAATGGGTCGGGTATTCCTACTTGGTGGAGGTGCAATTTCTTGGGCATCCAAGAAGCAAACTTGCATCACCGGTTCAACAATGGAATCAATTTGTGGCCTTAATAAATGCTAGTAAAGAAGTCGAATGGTTGAAAAACTTGCTTTGAGATTCCATTGTGGCTAAACCTATAGCACCTATTTCTATCCGTTGTGATAGTGCGACTACATTGGCTAAGGCTTATAGCCGATGTATAATGGTAAGTCTAGACACTTAGGTGTCGGACATAGCATGATTCGTGAGCTTATCATGAATGGGGTGGTATCTATAGAGTTTTTAGATCTCAACAAAGTTTAGGCGATCACTTGACGAAGGGTTTGGCTAGAGACTTGGTTATAAAGTCTCGCTAAAGGGATGCGTTTAAGTCCAACTTAGTCATCGAATGCTAAGACACCCAACTCCCTCCTAAGGAAACTTGGGAGTCGAGTTCAATGTGCAAGTGAACATTCAAATGGACTGGAGCACATGTTTTATTTACATCCCAAGGTTGTGCTCGAGAACTCGCTTTGAAAGGAGGATGAAGTCTTTACTTTAATGGTTAATTTTATTTGAAAAAATTCTTGGCGGGAGCATGAATAAAGAGGAACCACCTATGTAAATGTTGAAGTTTTGCCGCCTGTGGAGCTTTGGACCTTTGGCTCTTACAACATTTATGTATTTCGATATGGACACATGGCTTGTATAGTGTCGAGTCGTTAAATGTTTGAAAACTTGTGTGTATTTTATCTTGGTATTCAAATGGGTTGAAGGGTTCAATTCTTAGAACACCCTGACTCTCAAATATTTGAACGTGTAATGTACTAAGATGGAAATTCAATCCTCAGGATATTTTCGTTTATGCACATGCTTTGTTTGATGTTTGTTTTTCTTGAAAAGGAAGTAACTAAATTTGGGAAGGATTGTTGGTAAATTTAGTGCACTTGTGGGATTAGTTCACACCGGTTTTGGGTTAGGAGGTGCGGAGTGTACACCCACGAGGTCCCCGAACACCCTAACTCAACTCGAGTGGTTTGTCTCGCTAGTGTATTGGTTACTCACGATTATGTAGTGGCGATGGTTCCTCTTGGTAGTGTTATGGTTCCGCCGCTAGTGTAATGGTTCTTCCGATGGTTCTGTTGGTAGTGTATGGTTCCTACCGCTAGTGTAATGGTTCCTCCGGTAGTGTTGCAGTTGATTAATTTGTAACATCTTTGACTCATTGAATTGACTGTTATGACTGCTTTATGACCACGTTTAATTGGTCATGTAACTACTATTTCAATGATAATGGAGGTTTATTTTGGGTGATTAATTGGCCGTTAATCATACATAATTTTCATTGATTAGTGTTGAGTGTTCTCTACTATAAATAGAGATTGTCATCTTCTGCTTGAAGACACATTGAAAATAACAATACCAGGAGAAACAAACTGAAAGCATAAACACTTGAAAGCGAAGGGTTATTGATTTGTGCCTAAATCAATAAAATACATTTGGTCTTATCCCAAGTAGATATTCGTGATACCCAGGCATTAGGGTCGAATAGTTTACTTTGGAAAGTGATCACACGATTTCAAGTGATATCCGGTAACCACCTAGTGGTATTGCAGTTGCTACTGATTGTCTTAACCCTATTCTGGGAACTAACCGCCAACATTAGATACCTAACATATTATTCTATGAAAGAGAAATTATTACTCGCCTTGCAAATTGTGCTTTATGGGAACGAGGCAAAGTGGTGTTTTCCTACGAGTAAGCAACAAGCCTTCCTCTTTCATATCCAAATCTTGGTTCTTCACTCAACCTGCCATTTCCAGTTGAAAAGGAAAGAAGTTTCGGCGATCATAATCTCCAAAAGTATTTAATAATATAATGTACACGGCTGAAAACTTATGCCGCTATAAAATTCCGTTGTTGTGCATGGCTAGTCATCTAGTTCAATAAATCAATACTTCTTCAACTTACACAAATATTCCTGAGTCATAACATTTAGGGTTCATTGCACATATTATTCTTAGATACCTAACATATTATTCTATGAAAGAGAAATTATTATTCTCCTTGCATTTGTGCTTTATGGGAACGAGGTAAAGAGGTGTTTTCCTATGAATAAGCAACAAGCCTTCATCTTCCATATCCAAATCTTGGTTCTTCACTCCACCTACCATTTCCCAGTCGAATAAGGAAGAATTTTCGCGATCATAAGTTCTACAGTCGAAATGCCTAAGTTATACCCGGGGCATGCTCTTCTGGCCCTCCAAATAGGACCATTTCACAATGTTTTCCAATGAAATCAACATCAAAATTATCAAACCGCTCAAGCCTAAACTTGGCAGGTCTCTCTTTCCAGATTTGTGGATCCCTTCCTATATCCCACACATCGACCGGAGTTTTATCCCGGGAAAACGTCGTATATTTTTACCTCAACATAAAAAAGAGCATATTATTTCTTTTTATTTATGAAATCAAAGTAATAAATAAGCAAAATTCAATTTTATATATTTTGGTTTGAAATTGAATTGGAAATCAAACTTCATAAAAATTTGGAATAGAATATACAAACCTATAATATAAATGAATATGAATACAAAGAGAAAACATGCTAATCGAACCAAACTATAAAATATTTTTAAAGAAACGTGTAAGGCAAATAGTACTAAATAAAAAGGAGCAATAACGCCTCTTGATAAAACAAGAGGAAAGCTATTGCTCTTTTTAGTTCAAAACTACTCCTATACAATCGACAAAGTCTTATCCATTTGTAGATGGAGCTCAATAGCGACTAAGTCAGAGGAAATTATGAGCATTACGCTCATGCATAACTTCCATACCAAGGTTAGCACGGTTAATGATATCACCAAGTGTTAATTACACGGCCTTGACTATCAACTACTGATTGGTTGAAATTGAAACCATTTAGGTTGCCAATTTCATAATGGCTTACACATTCTTGGATAATCAAAAACATAGGAGGTAAGTACAATATTAGTGTCTGCTTCATCACCATTTTCTAGTATGTCATCTCGGCAATATCTAAATAATGTACCTTTGATTTTCTTCCTATTCAACTTTGAATTTCATTTTGCAACTTCTCATTAATTCTAGTATTTTTCACAATCCCGGACATTGCCCATACCGAGGTTGAGGTAGTTGTGTCGATTGATCCGTTAAGGACATTCTTCCATGTTTGATAAATCACATACTTATCTCACCAAAAAAAATTTCACAAAATCATCAAATCTAAGCAAATACGTCTGACTTTATTTTCAGGAAAGCAAAACTAACAAATAAGGGATAATGGTTTAAAAATGAGATATTTAATCTTCTTGCGCTGTTGATAACATCAAATAGTCCCGAATATTAAGTGTCAATTTCCGTTAATGCTCGTTATTTATATCATTTATATGGATTTACGCTTGTTTTCCATTGTTTTACACTTTCGTGTAAATTACGAGCATTCGAGCTAAAGAGACGCGAAATGGAAACGTTACTAAAGATTTATCACAAGATGCTTATTTTGAAGAAGTTACGGCGAACTCATCTCTCACATTACGCCGTAACTATTGCGTGACCCGTAAGTCCAACTTATCAAGAGGTTACGGCGTAACTCCTCCCAAAGGTTACGACGTAACTCCATTAGGTCAAAAGAGGTTCCACATCGCCGATACTTACGCCGAACTCATCGCATCACTTACGACGTAACCGAGTTTATTGAAGACTACGGCGTAACCACTTATAAGGTTACGCCCGTAACTAGCGCATCTAGTGCATTTACGGAGAAATAGAAGGTTACGGCGAACTCATCTATTGGTTACGCCTGAACCCGCACCGCCTATAAATACCCCACTAATTCCAAAGATTTCAAAGCATCCCATTCCACACACAACACTGAGAACGTGGGAAAAGCTCAAGGAGGTCTAGGGAAGCATACGGAGTCGTTTCCAAGGAGAAGTCACACCATTACGATAAGCTTTAGCGTTTATTATTTCTTTTACTTTCAATTCATGTATTTCGTACCTTTGAATATTGAATTGATGTGCATGATTAATATGAGCGGCTAAGCACCCTTTGGTGCTAGCCTAGTTATGATTCCTTAATTGTTTTGTTTATGCGTTTACCTTTACTCCGCACAATTATTTCTAAGTGTATGCATGCATAGTTCTTTGGTAGTCACCCCGGTTCGGTAGTTTTGAATGGCGATAGAGGCCAATTGCCTAGAGATATGACCAACCGACCCTAGGTGAGCGGATCGAGACGGAAGGGTAAGATATGACCAACCGACGACCCTTTCTACTTGTGCGATTTGACCAACCGATCACCTATCGCTTGGATGAACTTAAGAATGGGGGTGTAGTGTCTAAGTTCCTAACGGCCGGCACTCACTATTTAGAATCTAGCATGTAGCGGTACTTAATGACTCGGCTTAGGGACCAGAACAACATGACTTATGGTGCTACCGATTTCTCCGTGGTGGCATCTTTGTCGATAGGTTAGGCGAATTGACCAAATGTTGTCCTCTCGAATTTGACCCCACCAAGTAATTGGAAGTAGGTAGACGAGACATAACTAGTTAGGAGGATTAACTAGGTTAGCACCACTATTCCTCTATTGATTTCCTTCACCATTTATTTGCTTTTATATTTCGCATTAGTAGTTTAATTAATTAAAACCCTATCAAACCATTAATATTCTCGTGACAATTAGACTTAGTAATTATCCACACACATAGCTCTTGGGACGACCTCGGCTTTACCATTTACTACACTACACACGACCGGGTACACCGCCTGTTAGTGCATTAGGGTAGACCATAGGTATAGCGAGACACTATAAATATTAAGACTAGTCAAGAAACCCGCATCAAGTTTTTGGCGCCACGCTTGGGAGCTATTTTAGGATTTCATATTAAGTCTGCTTTTAATTTTCTTTCGATAATGTGTCGATACAAGACTGCAGCTCTAGGCCCTTCTCGCTACCCCATTTGTTGACCCGAGAAGCAATTTCGAAAAGAGGATCTATTCTCCGGTTCCTATTCACAACATCTTCTCATTTTACTAATCGCACCAACGGACACGTAACCGAGGTCATCAATGAAAATAATATCAATGACCTTACTATGGAGCAAGATTTGGATCGACCAAACGATAATCGCCAACGAAGCTTCACTAAGGATTCTCCTACCAAAAATACTCCATCCCGCATCATATTATTCGAGAGTTACATGAGCTTAAGTTTTCGAGACGAAGATGAGGACGCTCAGATCACGTAGATGAAGTTCTCCACTTATCCTCTCTTTTCAACGTCGTGGGTACTCCAAGTTATTCACCACCGCAAGGATTTTTCCTATGACTCTCACCGAACAAGAAAAGATGGTATAACAAACTTCCTAGTGAAAGTAAAGAAGTATGGGAAAACTAAGAAAGGAGTTCGTCCAACAATTTTGCCCTCCTTCAAAATGGCTAGGCTTTGGGAAAATCTATCAATTTGTGCAGATTGAGAAGAAACGTTGTACCAAGCGTGGGAAAGATTTAATGAACTTCTACCGATGCCCGACTCATGATTTAAACAAACATCGATCGATACGCTTTCTATCGGGGATTAATGCGCAAACACGAGAACTCCTTGATTCACCAAGACCTATTCCTAGCATGACTCGATCAGCCTTGGAATGTATTCAACGGATTTCGAACATTGCTACAAGTGGCACATGGATACCGGATACGGACCGAGAGATAACTTCGATCATAAGGTAATGAAGACAATAACGAAGCAAGAATACAATTACGGGAAATTTTCAAAACGGAGATTGGAAAGAGAAGTCAAGCATGTAGGGTTGAGAAAGTTAAAAGTGTATTTGAGACCAATACCGGAACAATATTGAGAAAAGATTCTCGACCACATCAAAGAATCAAGAGAGCGACGATAGGATAGAAAAGATGATGAAAGCATTCGTGGATAATACGTCTCTTCTATTAAAATTCACGATGATAGGATAAAAGATTAGAGAAAAGTGTTAGTTCATGTTCGAAGCCATCTCGATTACCTAGCACGGGAGGAAGAAGTTGTCCACACGGTAGAAACTATCCTCGAAGAACCTTTGACCTTTTCGTAAAAGGTTGCGACGGATCAAGATGGAGAAACAATCACTTTTGGACCAAACTTTGCCGGTAAACCCTCCTAATGATACTAATCGTCATGATACTACGCGGAATTAAGTTATGATGAGACTATTCGCCTCAACGAAAGATGCTCACTGTTTTGAGGAACGAGCTACCACAAAAGGAAAAAGATCCAGGATGCTTTACTCTCCTTGCTATATCGGGAGCCTAAACATGTGTAACGCCCGCGCATCTTGGAGCTAGTATTAGTATAATGCCTCGCTCGATGTTTTTGCGAATGGGAATTGGCAACTTAAACCGCCAAGATGAAAATTGAAATGGCCGATCGATCCATGCAATCACCATTAGGAATTGTTGAAAATGTATTAGTGAAGATAAAGAGATTCCTTTTCCCAAGAGATTTTGTGATTCTTGATATCCCGTAAGACAACAGATACCCGCATTTTAGGAAGACCCATGCTTACTATCGCTCACACTAAAGTGGATGTCTTTGCCGAAAATTAACTCGAAGCTAATGGAGAGATCGCCACATTCGGACCTAATGAACATTTGTCCACCCCGAGAAGGTGTGTGCAATTGACCCATGGGGATTTTGGTGAAGCCTTGAAAAGTTTTTAGCGACCCCGGATCCCGGAGAGGTTGACTCGGGAAGGATTTTGATGTTTTCGTGAATTTTGAGGAAGAAGATAACTTAGGATTAAGTGTCAAGACCTCTAGTGATGTCGAGATGACCCATTGGCAAGACAACTCGAAAAACATTCTTGCAATCGGACCAACCGCAGCTTTTATGAGATGGGGCACGATCCATCATAGGAATCCCCACTATCTCAAGATCTCATGCAAAATTGGGTTCATTGATTTTCACCCATTTATCGACACGATTCCCCAGTCAACATTATCTCTAAGGAATGCTACAACCAGGTTATGGAAAAGGAGCTTGATTACAAAGGAAACAACTTCCTGGATAGCAACAAATATACGAGTTTTGTAGGAACACACTCGCTTCTAGTCGACTTTGTGGTTTTGGATGATGTTAGCGAATTCGTGGCGTATGGGCCGACTGGGTGATTTTCGAAAACCCTTTAAAGAAATATCCGGGCTTGATAAAACGAGAAGGAAGGACCTGGTTTGGCTAAAGATTGGCGATGATAAAACTATTTTCAAAATGCCAAGGACTCACAAAACTTTAAAATTGGACTAAAAGACAGTTGAGTTATGCTAGACCGCTTGGTATTAGTGAAGAAGATAAGGCCAAAGGTTTTGATCACCCCTACCAAAAGATCAATTTTTTTACTTAGGTGTTTAGAACTTGGAGAAGGATACAAACGGATGAGAATTTGATCACCGGCTTCAACATGGAGATTGCCCACCACTAGATGACGGACAAACACCGGTAGCCCACGGCTAAGAGTCTAACTTAAAGACTCGTAAATAAAGAAAAGTGCTCTTTCGGAGACAACCCGAATTATCCCTTTCTTTTGTTTTTATTTCATTTCATTGGGTTTTGTGTTTTCTAACCATTTTGCAGAAACAATGAAGTAATTATCACGCAGCTTGTCGATTCGAACAGAGTTACTACAGAACTCATCTTGGTGATTACGCCAGTAACCAACATTTTAGCAAGCATAATTTTGTCGATTACCAATTACGGCGTAATACCATCTCGTTGGTTACGCCAGAACTATTCGCTTCACAAACATACCAGTTTTGCCGCCACGGCAGAATCTCTCATAGGAGTTACGACGTAACTCTCCTCTCGCTTTAATTCTTTCATTTTAAAACACAAGAACCTTGTATTAGTTTTAAATGAACTTTGTGGGTGTGTTCTCAGTAAACCCTCACGAGATTTCACTCGTCCACTGGGACACCAAGTGGTTTAAAGGCTTGTTGCATTCGCTAAATGCAACCGTGATTCCTACGAAAGTGAGTTAGGTTTGTTTTTCATTTTATTTTTTTCTTTTAGAATTATGCTTGTCGGTATTGTGATTTCGTGGATTGAAGTTTGTTCATGACGCTTAAACGAAGGCACGATCCTTTCTCGTGGGCCTTCTTCTTTATGGAGCAATTTCGTGGAAGTTCTCGCCTAATTCTACCTTTCTTCACCTTTATTTTAATGCCTAGTACAAAAGGGACTTTGTACAATTCAAGTGGGGGACGGAGTAGAATTATCTCTTGAACTTTATTTCGCCCTCATTTTTCTAGTTTATTTTGAAAAATTATGCCATTTTTAAAATTTTGACATGTTTTTCCGAACCTAACTAGATTAGACCTTAGCCGAGCACATACAACCCTTGATATTACATGGTGAGATTAGCCTTATCCGTTTCCAATATTTTACCCCAAATCCACCAAATTATGAGTGTGCCGGTAGCTTGTAAACTTTAGAACTTGGCCTTTGCATCATTTCGAGACCATAGACGAGGTATGTTGAGTTAGCTCGATGTATTTGGACTTTTCAGTTTTAGAAGGCGATTATAGGATTATCACCCAAACAGCCTACCATTGTGAGTCTATCGATTAGTCACCTCGACTTTTCGACCCCATGTGAAACCCTTTTGTTGCACTCCCTTTAGTGCAAGATACCCCTAGATACACCCTTCCGAGCCATTCCTTTCATTTTGTCACCCCAATATATTGTTTTGTTACACCCTTACACCATTAGCCTACCCTGTAGTTTTTATTTGTAATTGGGAAGTCATCATTTGCCTAAGTTCAAGGTTCGAGTGGAAAGGTTTGGAAATCACGCTTTCATCGACAACAATTATGAAGATCATTGAAGACCCCCCGAATTCCCATTGTTCATCTCAAGTGGGGGGATGTTATGTTATCATGTTATGTTCAAAAAAAAAAAAAAAAAAAAAAAAAAAAAAAAAAAAAAAAAAAGAGTTGATTGAGTTATGATTTTGTAAAGTGCGATGTTATAAGCACTATAGTATGAGCTTTATTGTTTAGTATCGAGGAGGCCACCTCGGTCACATTGGAAGATTGGAGTTGGAGTTATACCAATCGAAGAAGAAAAGGTAGTGTGCCCATCACGACGCCCTCTAATGACACATCTACCTTGCATTTCATGATCCGGTCTCTAGACTTCTAAGCTTGAACTTTGGGCGGACGGTAAGTGGTGATGACTTAGTTGTAGATATAGACTACCGCTTGTTTTTCATTTTACACCAATTATATATCCCATGTCTTATCCTACCCTTTAGTCATGAAGCGTGTCTAGGTGATGCAATGAGCAATCTTTGGTGTCTTGGCCATGGATTTGGTCATGTATCATTGATTTTGTCCACTTCGCCGTGACATGTTAGTAATGACGAGTCACCCTTAACCTTTGTCGTGTCTACCCATATTGCCTTCGAGAATTGTTTAGCCCTTAACTCTAGTGGTGGAGATTTGTGTAACCGCCAAGCTTATGATAGAATACATGCTATGACGTGCGATTGAGTGATCACCCGAAATTGACACTTAGAATAGTTGAGAGATTTGAGTGTTTGTTCCCTTCGTGAGGTGTTCGGCTTTGTTTTATTCTAGCATAAGGGATTTGTAAACTCATATTTTCCGTGTTTTGGGAGATATCTTTTAGGAATCTATCTAATAAGGTCTACTTGAGGGCAAGTAGAGTTCGTGGGGGATATTTGATAACATCAAATAGTCCCGAATATTAAGTGTCAATTTCCGTTAATGCTCGTTATTTATATCATTTATATGGATTTATGCTTGTTTTCCATTGTTTTACACTTTCGTAAATTACGAGCATTGGAGCTAAAGAGACGCGGAAATGGAAACGTTACTAAAGATTTATCACAAGATGCTTATTTTGAAGAAGTTACGGCGAACTCATCTCTCACATTACGCCGTAACTATTGCGTGACCCGTAAGTCCAACTTATCAAGAGGTTACGGCGTAACTCCTCCCAAAGGTTACGACGTAACTCCATTAGGTCAAAAGAGGTTCCATCACCGATACTTACGTCAGAATCATCGCATCACTTACGACGTAACCGAGTTTATTGAAGACTACGGCGTAACCACTTATAAGGTTACGCCCGTAACTAGCGATCTAGTGCATTTACGGAGAAATAGAAGGTTACTACGAACTCATCTATTGGTTACGCCTGTAACCCGCACCGCCTATAAATACCCCACGAATTCCAAAGATTTCAAAGCATCCCATTCCACACACAACACTCGAGAACGTGGGAAAAAGCTCAAGGAGGTCTAGGAAGCATACGGAGTCGTTTCCAAGGGAGAAGTCACACCATTACGATAAGCTTTAGCGCTTATTATTTCTTTTACTTTCAATTCATGTATTTCGCACCTTTGAATATTGAATTGATGTGCATGATTAATATGAGTGGCTAAGCACCCTTTGGTGCTAGCCTAGTTATGATTCCTTAATTGTTTTGTTTGCGTTTACCTTTACTCCGCACAATTATTTCTAAGTGTATGCATGCATAGTTCTTTGGTAGTCACCCCGGTTCGGTAGTTTTGAATGGCGATAGAGGCCAATTGCCTAGGAGATATGACCAACTCAACCTAGGTGAGCGGACCGAGACGGAAGGGTAAGATATGACCAACCGACGACCCTTTCTACTTGTGCGATTTGACCAACCGATCACCTATCGCTTGGATGAACTTAAGAATTGGGGTGTAGTGTCTAAGTTCCTAACGGCCGGGCACTCACTATTTAGAATCTAGCATGTAGCGGTACTTAATGACTCGGCTTAGGGACCAGAACAACAGGACTTATGACGGTGCTACTGATTTCTCTGTGGTGGCATCTTTGCCGATAGGTTAGGCGAATTGACCAAATGTTGTCCTCTCGAATTTGACCCCACCAAGTAATTGGAAGTAGGTAGACGAGACATAACTAGTTAGGAGGATTAACTAGGTTAGCACCACTATTCCTCTATTGATTTCCTTCTACCATTTATTTGCTTTTATATTCTCGCATTAGTAGTTTAATTAATTAAAACCCTATCAAACCATTAATATTCGTGACAATTAGACTTAGTAATTATCCGACACACATAGCTCTTGGGACGACCTCGGCTTTACCATTTACTACACTACACACGAGCGGTACACCGCCTGTTAGTGCATTAGGGTAGACCATAGGTATAGCGAGACACTATAAATATTAAGATGGAGAGTGCAACTTTTTTTAGGGGTATTCAAAGATGTGACTTGGAGAAAGCGACGGAGATGCTGATTCCGGTTAAGGAAAGAGAGTTTCAGGCACATGAGAAGCTTTTGTTTCTTAGGAAGATGAGGGTTTCTAATCGGTTTAGGGTTTGGTGGAGGGGAAGGTGTTTATTGGGTTTTGGGGGTAGGTTTTTAGGTTTGTATAGATTGGATTTTGTTGAATCTAATGTATGGTGATTTTGTACATGTACATAGTGATTTTGTTAATGAATGATATGTTAAGATATTCGTATGTTGGTGTGTTTTTTGGATCTAGATTGTTAAACTCAGGTCTTCTTTTATGTATTCCTTATTCAGCTTTCCTGAAACTGACTTATTAGTTGCACTTAGAGTCAATTATTGAAGTTATATGAGCGTTAGTTTTTAGCAGGACCAAACGCGCCTTAAAACGCCACTTAAGACGCATACCAAAAGATGGTTTAATACTGCATTTTGCGGAATCGCAGATGATTTAAGGAACCATTAACCTAGAGTTATAAAGCAGATTAGGCGCTACGTATAACAACGGAATTCTTTGTAATTAGGCCAACACTCATGAGCTTTAAAATGCATATGCAAGGTGTATATTCAAATTTTAAAGTGTATTATTAAAGGAATACTTAAATGACATGGTAAAAAGTTAATGGTTTTCGCAAAAAGAGTGCCTCATGTGAAATGCACACAATAAGAAATACCCATTTTCACCCAATTTGTTGTCCCTTATATTTTTACACCATGAGCACTTGATTCATTCTAGATTGGTTACATAATATATGACTTTACATACCCTACATAATTCACTGTTGTTATGTATTAAACATACTGAATCTACACATAACTATAAGAGGCCCAATGTCGTTATTTACACCTCCTAAACACATAATACCTAATTAATACACCTCCTACATAGTTATTTACCTAATCACATGTTTACACAGATTTACTTTTCCACGCATAATTTAGCATGATATGAAAGTCTTAAGTAGCAGAACCACATCATCATACAGTTTCAAGTACACATAATATATAATACCTTATCACCACACAGTTCCACGCATAATTTAACATGATATGAAAGTCTTAAGTAGCAGAACCACATTCATTGTTGTTATGTATTAAACATATTGAATCATGCAGTTTTTATCTCCAAAACACATAATACCTAATTAATACACCTCCTACATTGTTCTTTACCTAATCACATGTTTACACAAATTCACTTTTCCAAGCATAATTTAACATGATATGTAAGTCTTAGGTAGCAGAACCACATCACTACACAGTTTCAAGTACATGTTAATTTAAAAGAAAGTATTAATAACTCAGATGAAAAGTCAGATCATCATCATGACATACATCTTCAAACCCAAGCCGCATATGGCTCTTCTGCATCCCAACTCTGGATACCTCCACACCCTTACGAAAACATAACAATGTAGAAAGACCACAAAAGCGACTGCTTTTCCATTACTCTGATTTCTTTTTCCTTGCTTCCATTTGTTGAGTTTGGAAAAAGTGGCATTTTTATAGATCTGGTCCTGGTTTCACTTCTGAGCGTTGTTTTTCCCGTATCTTAGACCTTAGTTGAATATGATTATGGTGGTGTTCATGAAATTGTAGAAGAATTAACATGTTTTTAGAATTAGCGAAGACATGTATTTTTGTTAGAGCGATATATATGAACATAAAGGTTCTTTCCTTTCGGTTCTTTTGGTGTTTTGCTTGGTCCCTAAGTTTCAGTGCTTTTGTCCAACACATCATCTAGAGTGAAATCAACTACTCCTGTTTTGCTCAAGGTATTGAAATAAAACTGGAATGTATGGTTCTTCCCTTCGATCGCTGGTATCTCTTCTGGTATTTGTTTGGGATCGGGTGTTTAGAGCATTTGGTCCAATTTAGGACATTCATGTCTGCTGATGGCAGCGGCACATGGGATGAAGAAAGAAAACATTGTTATTGTTGTTTGATCTAAAACAAAGGCTTTGAAATTGTACATGTATGTTCAACATCGATATTCAAAATACGAGTATCAATTTTTTTCCAGTTAATATGCCTCGTGGTTTGTTGGTTGGGGTCCATGATCTATGCACTCCTAGACTAAATTACCGTTCTTGACCTTGTTCGTACACTCGGTGCATGATGTGTAATACCAATATCTAGATTGGTTGACATTAATTATTGTTGCTTCTCAAGTGAATATTACATTCCGACTCATGCATCTGTCGGTAAAGTAAAGCACTTCCAGAGTCTGACATCTTTTCTTATCTATCTATTTTCGTAAATGAAGAAGATAAGTGTATCTAACACCTTGTAACCATAAGCAAACCTATGTATTTTTTAAAATACAATGCCAAACACTCCTTAAAATTTTTGGACTAAAGAGTCAAATAGTGAACAACCCTTGATATAAGTTTAGGGGTTCTTTGTTTCATGATAGCTGGCCTACTTGTAGGTGTCAACGCTAAAGAATATATGTTCCTTAGCTTCTCTTATAACAACCCGTAAATTTTCGGATTATTATAATAATATTTATTATGTTAGAAAATTCAAATCGACTATTTTCTGACATTTGTCCATATTTAGATCTAAAAACGAGAGGTCATCCCGTTAATTTAGAAGTCATGGCACTGCACGCAGACCGACACCAAATTAATAACGGCAAATATTTGTAATCAAATTCCTACGTAATAATAAAAATATATTATTACACTTACAAAAAAAAACGTTTCCGAAAATATAATTTCTATATTCTTCGGATACCTGGAAGGTATGTTTACTTGAGGATTCGACAAAACACGGGGTACCGATTATACTGTACCGCCTAATAAAACAAAAGGGATAAAAACCTCCCTTTCTCTCTCCCACGTTTTTATCTCACCTGTCCCCTCCCTTCCTCCTTTGTCGACACAAACCAGAGAAACTAACATGAAAATGGAACCTTTCTACTTCATCTTGAAAGTCAAACACAAAAGGAACTAACTATACCTTCCTCAATTACTCTTCTATAATCATAGACCTTCACAAGCGCGGCTGTGAAAGAGACTAGAGCAAGGATTGATACTCGCCTACATACTAGGCCAAGGAAGCTACAAGACTCCATTCCTCTTCCTCATCTCTAAATAGAAGCAGAAAACTTGCTCATCTCTCGCTCAAGCAATCACAATTCAAAACTAGGGTTTCACGAATCAAGGGGCTTTTGAAAATCGATAGAGGGGTTTTGTTATTTGATGCATAGGGAAGCTATTCCAAGAAGTTAATTGTTCTAATTCGTCCTAAGTCTCCTCCAATTGAGCTCGTTAGGTTTTTCGGTGTTCATCTATTTCGACCCACGAAAATCCAATGTAAGGATATTCAATTGTTTTCTTGTTAAATTGTAATCTCAGTTGTAAAATTTGAATTATAAATACATTTTTATGTTAGTAATGGATTTGAAGTCATATTGTTGAATATTGGTAAAAATTGAATTCGATAAAAGAGTTAGTAGTGATGTGATTTAGTTAAAATGGTGTGTCAAATTTGTTGTTGTTGTTGCGAATCCGTGGAAAAGAAACAGAAAATAAAACTCAAAAACCTTGTGTTTTGGCTAGTTGGTATCCTCCGACTTAAGTCTTGGCTTATTGGTACATTTGGTCTCGGTTAAGGATAAACCCCAGAATGTTTATATTCTGCCCATCTCGGTCCAACTCGTACAACCACCACTAAACCCGTAAGGGTGAAGTTGGTGTTGAGTCTCGTTCGCATCGGGTTGTACTCGATAGACCCAAGCTTAGCTTAATCACTATTATTATGCTACTTCTCAAAGTGTGCAGTGACGTTGTTTTGATTTCCAGTCGAATGGGTCAACAAATCAGAATGTATATTCGATTCTTGTTATTATCGTGTGGTAATCCTAAAAGATAACACACCTTAACATTTTATATTGGCTTAATTTGTTTCGGCTCATTAGTTTCAACTGGTTTCTTTTGCTATTTGTGTTCTTATCCGGCTGAGGTGCAACCCACATCGAAGGGCGTTGTTTTACTTGTTTTATGCATACCGTACCGTCACAAACCCGTAAGGGTGTGATCGGTATCCGATCTCCACCCGAGTCGGGTCGCAACTTACCAAGACGAGACGGGACTTGGGCCAAACCTCTATGCTCCTTTAATGATGTTTATTTAGTTGTATGTCATGTTTGTTCTAGTATACAAGTAGACTCAAGAGGTGTATAGCTTTGTTTCGAGACACCATGAGTACACCCCGAGGGTACAGTTTGGCGTGGTTCGAGTTGATCCTCTACAACCTCTTGACACTTTCGTACTAAAATCCTAAGCAAGCATGACTCTAAATATGCTGACAAAGGTGCTACTTATCCTTCTATTTCATTAGGGTGCATTTAGTTTTAGTCTTTGAAACTGGGCCACAACCCCTTCCCAAATCAGAGTTCCGTTTGGTTGAGAAAGGATGGGCGAAGCCCATCTCTTGAGCAACTTCCCCTCGCCGTAGCACATACACTCTGTTATATTTAAGGTCCAATTAAATGACGTTCAACCCACGAGTCGCAGAACGCGAATATGTCAACCAACACTTCTTCTTACGATTACCACCCGCTACTTGTTCAATATTGACTATGTACATTATTACTCGAACAAACATTTTGCAATTCAACTAATGTATATGGCCAACTCGACCTATTTTACAAACTTAACACTTAAAAAAAAAAAACTAAACTACGTCTCAAGGCTTTCAAATAAATATCGACAGAATTCTAAATCATAATGGCGTATATTTACACTACTATTTCTAAAACGACAACTTTATAATCAAATTACTAACTATACTATAAGCGAAACTCAACTTTAAAACGTTGAGCAAAATTTTATATAAACATTATACTCAAACTACAATGAAATCGATTTATATAACGATGTCTCATTATTTTGTCAAAACATACCTCTAAGATGTCTAAACGGGTCATGCCAGATTTTCCTGGAAATCCTATAATTATTACTTAAACTTTCTTTTACAAATATTACCATTGAAGACTATTACTTGGAATATAAATTATACTTTCAATTATTAACTAAGACTTAATATATTTGTATAAAGTATACAAATATATACTTTTAGCAACATTCTATCATAATCCAAACACGTCTCCTACTCTTGCGTAACTACTTTCCGTACGTCGTCTCTTGGTTATCAACGAATCAAAGACTTATTCGAATTGTAAATATTTATTCCTTGATAACACTTGAGCCAATAACTGAGCCAACCCGTATACAAAAGTTTTGTATACACTTTTCCCGCCTCCACTCCAAGAGCCAATACTTTCAAACACTTAGAAAACTACTTAAACTTAAATTATGCCACATAAGCAACAACAACAACAACAAAAATATTTAAAATCTATAAAGTTAGTTAAAATTTATTGAGTCTTAAACATAAAGACTAAATATGCCGTACTTAATTAGGTTGCGTGTCGGAGCCGTGCACTATCACTCCTTGATTAATTCCCTTTAGACTTCATATTGCACATTGCCAAGTTGAGTTTCATAGCCCCTATTTTATTTGTTTTCAAATACTTTTGGGGGAGAATACATGCTTGTTTTTACTTAAATCCAATTCTTGTTTTACTTGAATACGATACTTGTTTACTTAAAACATTACTTCCTTTACTTAAATACTTGTTTGATTTCTCGAATACACTATTTATTTCACTCGTTGCATGCTTAATTATTTTCTTTTGAACGCAAGTACAAAATTTCTGTTGCATACTGGTCTAAGTTCCAATAACCCAATTACTATTACTACGCCCATTATCATGAACCGTTAGTTACTCTTTTGTGAGTAAGCGCAAATGCTATGAATAGATCTATTGGGGTTGACACCCCCGTCCATAGTAGGATAAGCTCTAATGACCATTAGTACGAGTCGGACGGACGCATATTATTTGAGTAAGTCACAAGTGTGTGGGTTATGCACTTGTATTCGGGCATTCATTTCGTTAACGTTTCGATGTCATGAGCTTAGACCGTAGAATACTTTATTTCGTGCCATTGGGTTACATTGGTCACAGATTACAAAATCTTGTGGTTCAATAACTTCATTTACTTTAAAACCTATGAACTCACCAACCTCGTGTTGACACTTTTTAGCATGTATTTTCAGGTTTGAGGTGATAGTTTATCTTTGGAGGCGCAAGGCAAAGGCATGGGATGGTCATAGATGACTCTGATTTATGTATTGGGACCACCTGTTTATAATGGGCCATTTTCCGCACTAAATCAATAATGTAAACATTGTTTTCAAGAAATAAATAAAAGTTTTTATGAAAATTAGTTGTTCTATGCTTATGTTGTGATATCAATTTAGTAGCACCCCAACACTTGCATGCTTCCGCTGAGTCATTTTTGGGGGTGTTACATCTCTTTCTCTCGATCTTTGAGATGGTATTTACAAGCCTTAAGCGGCGGGTTCAAGTTGTACTTTTGACTGTATCAATTTCATATTCATATGTAAATAGTCAACTTATATGCTGTAAATTGTTAATAAAGGTTTATTAGGATAGGTTCGATTATGTTGTTCGTCACTCAGCCTAGGATTCTCTACTTCTAGGATGTTCGGATTGAAATAGTAGTGAGTTGTCAGTGTGGCAGATAACTGTAAGTTTGTAATGTTAACGGTAAACGCTATAAGTGCATACTTCTCTCAATCAGAAAATGCTCTTAGACTACTTTAAATGTTAAGTGAGTACCTATGTATCGCGACACTTGACATGAGTTGACAACAATAATGGCGGGACTCTCTATCATTTCAAGCAAGCTCTTGTCAAACTCTCGTGTCATGTCATCCCACATCGTAAACTCGGTGATATTTTGACTATCAATGTGATGATTTTAGCAGATTTAACCAGAAGGACGTGCTGCTCGGTTTATATTAAATATATTTTGGGTAAATGAAGTTACTTACTCCAAATTTTTTATGTCAACCTCTCATCTTACAATCTGCTTTTTGTTGGGATCTCCGGAAATAAGTAGCTCTCCAACTGATCTAACACAACCTATATATTTTATGAACATAAAGAAAATTTAAGATAGATGTTTTGTTTACAAAAAAAGAACAATATATTTATGCATTACCTATCAGGATAGGACGTTAGATCTTACCCTAGTTGTGTGGCTGAGGTATGTTGAAGTTGAGCTGATTATATGAAACAAAGTTTAAAAAAAATGTTTTGGAAAATCATATGTTGATATGTTTTCAACCTTTGTATATCTTCCAAATCTGAGACTCGTTATGTTCTCAAGAGTCTACTGCCACTTGCTTATTGCTTCGCAACTAAAATCTGAAATTTTGTACGCTGAACCAAGTTTGAGGTTTAAATTGAAGTACTCAACGTCATTGGGATTCATATATGCTTGTATGGCATTTCCCTAACATTAAGACTTCATAAGACATATACTAACAGTTCATATGGCTGTTTCATATTTAAATTCATCAAATGTTCTCTCTGTCAAGCAATATACAGCAATATGCAATCGGTTCTGGCTTGGTGACGTTTTGGGCTATCCATCTATGGTACACTTTGGCTTCTAATATTCTTTTCGGTCCCCAAGGTTAAGATGTCTAATGGTGTTTGACATTCTAATGAAAACATTAAATAGAGAAAATTTAGTACGAAACAAGAACATTAGCAATAAAGGGCAGTAACAATAGCATGACAAAAAAACAATATCAATCAAGTAATGCCTTTAATAAAAAAAACTATTAGCAACTCTCACTCTCAACATATACGTCATAGGAATACCATAACGCGTCATCATATCAGCTTAGTAAACTACATAGTTACTCCTTCGAAACCACATACTCAATTTCAACTTGTCTAACCCCTAATTGCAAACAAAACATCAAAGAAGTAAATTAGATAGTTACACCTTCCAGGCTATACCCACATTGAAGAAGCATAAAAAAGCTGCTTAAACATACCTGCAAACTATAACTACTCCAAAAGAAGTTGCGAAATTCTTTTCGTCAATGGCAAGATGAAAATTGTATGGGAAGATAGATAACACACTATTTTTGAAAGTCCCCATGAACCTTCTATATGTAATATGTATTGTTAATCATATTGATAATGGAAAAGAGGTGTTAAGCATGCAATTAACCTTAAATTTTAATTGGCAATTTAGTGAAAAACCTACCAAAATACACCATGGGATCAGTGCACCCGTTTTTTAATCCTTCCTACCAATAGCTTCAGGTTGGCTCGGCGTGAACAGTGCCGACTGGAGCTATGGCTCGAAAATACACTCGATCCATCCTCCTCTTTACAACTACCCTCCTACCAAGAGACTTCGCAACAATATCAACTCCATAATCCACTTTAACAAATGGTATATAGTATAATTATAACATCGTTTTCTAATTGAAAAATGTTAACAATAAGAAATCTATACTACTTATAATGCACGAAGGCACCTCACTCTTAATTTTAAGGTGTACAAGAAATTAAGCATGGTTTGCAATACTTTAATGCACCAAATTTTCATAATTACAACAAAGTAAGCATATTGTACAACAAAATAAAGCGTGGTATCATTTTAAGACCAAAATTCTATCAAACAACATTAATGCTATTAAAAACACCCCTTCATAAAAAATTACAACCATTTAAACACAATGTACAATAGCTGCAACCAATTTTCAGATTTACAACAAAATAAGCATAGTGTACAACAAAATAAGCATGATGTAATTTTCAAACTTATTTTCAGACTTACAACATTAATGCTATTAAAGTGGTCAGTGTTATTAATGACTATAATGACTACTACTTACAAGAAAAGAAACTTAGTGTACCACATTTTAATGCACATAATTTTTAGACGTACAAGACAAGAAGCATAGTGTACAACAAAATACCACATTAATGCTATTTAATGTAGTCAATTATTTAACTGGTCAATAAATATAATTAATACAGTTACTAAAACACCCCTTACATAATACATACAAATTATCAAGCATATTGTACAACCAAATAAAACATAATTCCTGCATTAAATTTCACTACTACAAATAATAAAGCAAATTATACAAATATTCAAGCCCAAACGAGCAACGGGCCAATGGGCTTGAGTCCGAACGGACACGACCAACGGACTCGAGCCCGAGCGGACACGGCCAACGGGTTCGAGCTGAACAGCACGGGCTATACGAAATTCGTGATATCCAGTGAATTTATTGTTAAAAAGAACATAATAAACTAAAATACATTATTCATCGAAAATTTTATTTCATGGTACCCACGAACGCCTGTGGTACCTCGCTAGTGAGTTACATAAGTAGAAAATATAAAGTTTAATGGTTGATTTGTTACATTACTCCAAGGCTATGCGGAGAGGGTCGGTCGAAGGTCGGTTGTGATGGTCGGTTGAGGTCGGTCCTCCTTTTGTGGAGGTGGAGGTCGTGTTCGGTTGGGGAGAAAAGAGACCCAAACTCGGTTGGCCAAACAACCGAGTATAACACACACTTTACCTTTTTTTTTTCAAAACTTTACCACTTTTATAACATTATAAATACCAACCTCAAACACATATTTAAACACACAATTTCAAACACAATTCAAACTTCTTCAATAATCATCATGTCACAAAGAAAACTCCCAACTCAAAACCCGACGATCCCGACTTCCCAAAATTCTCCGAACTTGAATTTCCCACCGGATCCACGTGCTTCAATTAACCGGTTTAACACCACCACAAAATCGGATGTTCGTTTTCAAGCAGCCGGTTTTAATTATCAAACACGACTACCACAACCCAACCTTAATCAAAACCCATTTTACGTCAATCGTCCATATTTCCCACCGGGTCGTCCGAGTATCAATCAAAACCAAGCACCAAGCGGTTCGTCATATCATCCTAACATGGATTTCTCACAATCTTCCCAACATAATCAATCGCTTTCACCGCTTCATGTTGTTAATCTTGATATGGATTATGAGCATTTTATGGAATTCCTCCGCTCAATGCTTCATGTCTCAACAATACCCGACTCAAGATGCTTGATGGGACAAGGTTCGGGCACGATTCATACCCGACTCAAGATGCTTCGATGGGACAAGGTTCGGGCACGGTTCATACCACGGTTCTATTCGTGTTGAAGACGATGTCGAAGAGACGCCACCGTCAAATCAAAGAAGGTTACAAAATGGGCTACAAAGGGGAAGGGCAAGGGCAAGAATGTTGCAACCGCACCCGTCGTACCATGGACAAAAGCGGAAGAAGTCGCGCTTTGTAGAGCTTGGGTACATGTGTCAGAAAATTTGGAAAGAGGGAACTCTATCAACCGGAGTGGGTTTTGGGATGAGGTGATTGCGTACTTTTAAAGTGCAACTGGTTCAACAAGAACCTACGACTCCATAACGACCAAATGGAAGGGTAGGATTCGTTCTAGGGTTGGTTTCTTTTATGCAATTATGGATAATATCAAGGATAATCACGGAAGCGGTGAGAATGACGAAGACGACTATGAAAAGGCTTGTAACGAATCACCGTGTGCTTCACAAGCATGAGTTTACATTGAAGGAGTGTTGGAAAGTTTTGAGAGGGCATTCGCTTGAAAACGCCGAGATGCCTAATTTCACCAAGACTAGTCGGAAGAAATCCAGACTTGAAACCACCTTGGGGTCAACAAAGGTCCTTTTCATCCCCAAGAGGTGGATGATTCGAAGAAGAAGAGACTGAGAATCACGACCAAAAGGTCGGACGCGCCAAGAAGAAATCACACGAGGCACCCGCTTCATTTGTTACTAATATGGCCGAGAAATTTTTCAAGATCAAAAAGTCAAATAAGGAAAAACCAAGAATATGGAAGCGGAATACATAAAGTTGAAGCAGAAGAGATGGAGCTTGCAGAGGCAAGGCAAGGCGAAACAAGAGTTAAAAAGGGAGAAACTTGAGCTCAACGTCAGCACTTGCAATGGCAAAGACACTCAACCCGACGCAAGATTTAATTTTCTACAACACACCTCTCGACCCAAATATGCCCGCACGACAACTACAAGAACTTGAACAACTTAAGGCCACAATCAAAGAACGTTACACCTTAGATTATTAAGTTGCGCTTTTTAATAATCACTTAACGTCTCACGCTTTTATTAGTTTAAGTTTTTAATTATTGTTGTAATGTTAAGTATTTTTATTAATGAAGTTTAATTTTGTTTTTAAAATATTTGAATTAAAAAAAAAAAAAAAAAAAAATCTCGTGTCACCACCGTGGCAACTAGGTCGTCGTCGGTCGTCGGAGAGAAATCGATGTGTCACCGACTAACTAGGTCGCCATTGTGCATAGCCTTACTATGAGGTGTTAACAATATAAAGTTAACAAAGTGAAAAATTATTTTGTATCCTAAGTATATGGGGTTTTGTGACATTTATCACATGTAAATTATTGTTACAAATAATATCTTCAATTTGAGGTATTTTTTTTCTCAAGTTTTATTACAAATAAAGAAAAATAAAACTAATTCTCGTGGTTAGTTTTTAATCTTTTGCGATTTCTCATTTTCTATCAAAAAATTCAAACAAAATGAAGTGTTTATGAAAATGCCTGCAAGGTGTTTAATGATATATTTCACAGAGTTTTTTTCCTTAATTTAAGACTTTTAAGGTATATCATCAAAAGTAAATACTTATTCTTTTTATAAAAAAAATTAGTTCTTGATATATAATCTCATTGATAAATAATTTTTGAAATTTTTTACACTTTTTCTTATAACAATATTTGTCAGTTTTCTTTGATGAACAACATCACAATTTTTATCATTAACTAAAACATAAAAGTATGCATACCTTTTGATTCTAGCTAAACAAGAATCAATTCAAACAACTCTTCAATTAAGATGAGTCCTAATTAGGGTTTATAAGGATTATTGGAATTGCCCCTTACCAATTTTGCAATTCAATCCAAGATACAATCAATAGTGTGATTGTACCACGTTTTGTACACACGTACTATAACAGGTTAAAGTTATGCAAGTAAAGAATCACAAAATTAAACCAAACAATTTTGTTTAATAAAATCATTAATCGAATCCCTTGTGGGATTGATGTTCGATCGGCCTAAAAGAAAAAGGAGAAGAGAAAACAATTTACGTTTATGTGTGTGTGTGCACAAGTGTCACCAAAACCTAAACCTTGCCTTTATATTTATAGTGTAGATAACTTGGAGTTCAAGTTAGACAAGGAATGGGTAAACCCATCCCTTGACCGATTGGCCAAAAACTCAAAGAGAGCTTCCAGATCCTTCTTGACTTGCCAATTATTCATACACAATACTTTCCTTTTATTCGTCTAACGGTCATTAGTCATTTAACTTAAATACTTAACGGTCATTATATATTTTTTCATAATTAATAAATAAATATAACATTTATATATATTTATTAATCTTTAACTCTCATACGTAAAGTGTGCAATCCTGTGATCTCGAGTTCGATCCTAACACACGACTATTATGTCATGTCTATAAAACTAACAGCTCCCACTTAGACATGTCATAATAGTGTGATCACATCGGTTAGTGTCTTGCAACACGCTGATGCCTCTATTGCAACTCGAGTAAGGTCTCCTGGAAAAACCTTTTAATGATTCATCATTATTATTATCCTTTTGTTTCTAATACCATGTTAAATAAAGATATAGATCTAATTCATTCTATATTCAATTATTCTGTTTCTCGTTATTAGTGGTTGAGCAATATTACCAAATCTTCTGAACATATTCAGGGGAGATCTTTGGGCGTGGCCACGCAAACATCTTGTCAACCCTACGAGGGGCCCAACAGTATTAAACTCCAAAATAAATTTGAAGGAACAAATTCTATCTTGACTACAAGCATAACTCACAAACTTTGAAACACTTCTGAAAACAACTCTTATGACTACCAGTTACGTTTAGCGTTAAGTTGTTCCACATAAGTGCACTACATTCATGACACTTATTTGGTATCTCAAGTCTGAGGATAACTAATCATGATTTACTTAATAACAATATCTATAAAGTAAAATCATGTAGTTGGGATAAGTCATATATTCAATTCATTGAATATCATCTGAAATTGGCATGCACCACATCAATATAAATTCAAGTATATTCTACCAAATGACTCAGATTTGTCTTAGTTTAATGATACTCCCATATCATTAATTGACAACGGACGATTTAGAATAAATAAATTATTCACGGATTAAACATGCAAATATAGGACACAATATATTATAAAATCAAACATACCAAGTATTTTAATTCATTATAATAATTGTTTAACATCCTTTATCCAAATACTAAATAGATCAATGCATGAAAATTCTAGTTGATGATTATGCATCAAGTAATGACAATCATACTTGTTGATAAGGCATACATCAACCAACTTGATCTATCGTAATTTTGAGAATACTTATTTCAAGAATTCAATTAGTGAAGTTCTTGTATGTGTGCATTCAACAATCCACATAATAATTCATAAAGTGTGTGACATCCTCTACCACTAATTTATGACAATTTAAACTTTCAAATATTTTTAAAGTTTTAAAGTATTATTATTCTTTAATGTATAATGCAACTGTGCTCTTAGTAGAACAACTAGTTCATATGGCCATTAACAAGGATGAAATCATACCATGACTAGTATTGAGTGTCATCTCAATTAAACCAGCATCATTGTATACATACAACAATATGCTCATTAAAACTTTATAAACTTTAATATCTATTGTGTAATGTTTGATGCCTTCCAAACTTTTGTAGCTGATGACAATTTGCTCAACAATTGACATATTGTTCAACCATAAAGTCTAGGAGCAATTTCAGGCTGAGGAATGTAATTCTAAGTCCAAACATATTCTATTAGAATATTCATTACACAAGTTATCTAATAACTTACAGTTTAGGTATCAATGTTGTCAAATCATCTCTTATTCAAGAATGATACAACAATTTTAATACACAACATGATGAATCTACAAGTCAAACTTAGATTTCATTCATGTTCTATCTTGTCAAAAAAATATGTATCTATTTTTAAAAGATATATCATGTTTTATTAGAATCATTTATTTTTACCGCATATGTTTATTAACAATAAACATATATTTCAAGGTTGTATGTTTTAATTCTTGAATCTTACAAGTGAAGTTTCATTCTAAACTAAGACTTAACATTTAACTTACATGGAATGTTACTTCCTATATGTTATACAACATATACCATTTAAGAACCTTAACATAATACTCCCACTAGCTTTCAGGAATACTTACAATTTATCTTATTTCAATTATAAATCAAAACTAGGATTTAATAATTAAACATAAGAATAATTTCATATATGCATGCATTTATCCATTCATAGATTATTGCACTTTGAACATTTCCAAAGATTATATGAATTCAAAAATTCTTTCGATTACTTACCGTCCTCGCTCAAGTAATCACTTAAGAAAGAGTTTTGATATTCATTGTCATTTTTCATATTAATGAAAATAAGTATGACAATAATTATCTTTATATATTTAATGTTGCATAGGAAAGAATATTCAATCACAATTAATTGCTTAAGTATGATTATTATTCTTGTCATAAGACATGCATTAAATTAGTATACAATATTGTCCATATGATTTCTTTATAAAGAATCAAACCACTGGAGTTTTCATTCTCTTTTAAGAAACTCATCTTCATCTCAAGTCAAACTATTAAGATAAACCAAATTTTCAAAAAAATTGATTATCTTTATGGACAACATCTTTAACATCCATAGTATGAGTAATTTACCCAATTCAATATTTGGTAATACATTATAATGATTATCAGGTTTACCATAATCCCGTAACTCGGCATATCAAACAAATATCCGAGATATCTATGAATGAGATTTCCATCATCTTGAGGTTAACATTTCATGTCTAGCCTCATCATGATATTTACAAGTGTATTTCAGAAGATTATGTATATTGTAATTTTATCCTTTCAAGATAAAAACTCTCACTTGCCTTTTGTAAGATATTGACTATCTATATATACTTATCAAGTAGAGCAAAACTACATTTTTCTCTATTTGGTACTTTAGAAATACACATTGACAGTTTCTGACTCTTGTTTGTTAATAATCACTCTTCATAAAGAGTTTAACAATTCTAAACTTCAATTTTAAAACTTAATGTTATTCATCACATTCCATAATAAAATGGTGTTTTAACCTTGAGTATTATTGAGTATATTCAATTCATATCACATTCTATAATACTCCAATCTTCTAGTTGGATTATTATTAAGTATATTCAATTCATACTCGATTTTGTAACCTTGATTACTTTTAAGAAAGAAGTTATGGTTATCTTAAATCAAACAAATCAAATAGAGTTTGATTCTCCTAACTGAACATTCTGTTAATACAAATATCGTCATTAAACATTATTTATATTTTTGATCTTTACCTAAGTTTTGTTAACGACAAAAGTAAATTTAATTTTTATAAAGCTTAAAGCTTGTCAAGTTTAATAGATATCAAACAATATCTTCATCACTCAAGCATTTACATTGTGATTAATCATATCTTAATATGACTCTAACCATAATGTATGATAGTAGTTTTTAGAATGATTTAGTTTCTTAAAAACTAAACATTAATTATGTATTTGCATATTTCTAAAAATAGAAAAATAACACATGACATCATGTAATGCATCATGGAAATCATTGGAAGATTTCATTAGATATTTTGTGTAGATTTGTACTCTTCATATCTTACACAATCTTGCATAGATATGGTTGACTTTGGCAAGATCTTGATATCTCTTCGTCGGACCTCGGCGGCATTAAAGGTTATAAAAGGCGGAACCCTTTTAAGGGGTCCGCGGTCCGTGGTGCCTGCTGATGGATTTGGCTATAAATAGCAAAGCCAAACCAAGTAGTTTTTCATCCCTTTCTATCATACTCTCATACATATCTTTACTCTAACCTTTCAAACTCAGTTTTATATCATATTAGTGATCTCTTTTGTAGCAAAGAAGATCAAGTCACATTCAAGCTTCAACGAGAAGTTGGAAGTCTTGTTTGTTTAGTGTTGTATGATCTTGTGTTCCTCATTTTTGTCCTAAACTATCATAATCTTGTGAGTGTGACTGGTTAGTATTTTAGTCCTCAAAATACATTGTGTGTGGGAGTGGTTGTACCCTTGGAAAGAACTCGACATTTAGCTTAGTGTCGGAAATAGTGTGTTAAGTGTAAAGGTTTCTCCACCGGTGAAAGGAGCTCGTTGACTAGTGAAGTTAAACTCGAGTGTGAGACTCGGGGAGTGGAATAGGGCAAGGAGAAAGAGTCCTTGTAGACCGAACCACTATAAACAAATTGTTGTGGTTTGATCATTTGTTTCCTTATTTACTCTTAACATATTGCTTACATATTTCATTAACATATCTAAGATCAATATCAATTGATCTTTCAGTAAGTTTCAAAACAAAGTTTTTAATTGGTAAACTATTCACCCCCCTTATAGTTTTCTACAAAACATCTTCTTCCTCAAAACCCACTTTACCAAAACGTATAAACATTAAACCCAACTCATTATTGACACCTTCTCACCCACTAATCACTGGAGATAACATCATTGTAAGTATCCTAACTACATTTTATCTCTTAATTCTGAGTCTAGGATTCTTATTTGTGCACAAAATCACTACATGGGGTTTATATATATTCTTATATAAAACATGGATTCAATTGGCAAATTGCATAACTAGTCATTGAAATTAGGTACTACATTATCATATTGCATAAACAAATCATGTTTCCCACTAATCAATAGATAATGACTATAAGGCCTTATTCAAATAACCAAACAACCCATGTCAAAATATTTTGAAAAGCTTCTCACTTGTAGGAAAACAATTTTTCATTGTCAATACAAATAGAAACGTTAAATTTTCATCACTTGCATGCTCTTGAATACTAAAGGTATTGTATAACTAATATGCATTCCCGGGTATATTCAAATGAAGCCACATTGAATTAGGAGCATTTGAGTTATCTCATGGTATTTGCCAAACACCCCACTAAAACTATTTTTGTGCATAAAATGAGTCAAGATAACCGCAACTCCAAATCGTTTTCATATAGGCACACACTAGAACCAAAACGTTAAGTTTATTCTCATTTTTAACATGTTAATTCTTGCTCCTAGGAATAACCATGGTAGCCGCAAGATTCTATGATCACAAGGATACCCTTAGCTACATTCCCAAACATCACAAAACCAAAGGACTCACCAAGGAACAATTAAATCTTTAAAAGTCTAGAGACTCGGTACTTCCATGAGGGTAGAACCATTCACTCCTCTTTATCGAAAATACCAATCTCCGTGAAGAGCTAGCCCTATTCAATTAGACTCCTTGACATCGATGAACCTATTTGTCCTAGGTTTGTGTTAGAGTTTTATGCTAGTATCACCGGTTTCATTGATGAAGATGATGAGTTTAGCCTTAGGTTTAAGATCAATCAAAATGACTACACCATCTCCTTAACCAACTTTGCTCAAGTGCTAGGAATTCCCAACCGAGGGACATGTGTCTACTCGGATAAGTGGTCACTCACCATCCTTGATGCAATCAATGACCGCTCTCTTCCCTACCAAACTCCTTTAGCAAATAAGGATGTCATCCGTGAGCACCTATTCATCCCAAGGGGAGATACAACCCGAGTCACCCGAAAAGGAAAAGAAGTGAACCGAGATCCATATGGAATGGAGCTTAATGAACTTAAGCTCGAATTCAAGAAATGGGATGAACTACTTAGAGCCAACGTCATTAGCACCATAGGAAATAGGGATCACATCAATTCTTGTCTTTGCCACATGCTCTATAACTTGTCCACCCATCAACCATTCAACTTAGCCTACTACATCGCTAGGAGAATGATTGATATCCCAACTCAAGGATCGGTTGCTCTTCCGTACGGGATGCTTCTCACCCGTCTCTATAAAGCCTATGCCCCAATTCCACCAAGCCCAAAAGGGATGTACCTTCACTATGAGTTCATCCCTCACATTTTGTGCCCTTGAGTGACGAGCGAGTTGCTAAGACAAAAGGCAAGAGAGCAAAACCTCCAACTCCATCATCATCATCATCAAATAGCTCCAAGGATGGTCTTCCAAACTCTCGCCTTCCACCTCATGAGTATTATGCATCTCTTTCCGAGATCGAAAATGCATCAGCGGAGTTCAAGCAAATCAAGGGGATGTTCAAGTGCCTTGGTAGGATGATGAACAAGATTTACAAGAAATTGGACAAGTAAAAGTCCTTTAAGGAGTGTTTGAATAATACATTATTTTAATGTTTGATACAATTTGGTTGTTTTCATTTTGTAGATGATAATATAACTAAAAAAATGATGTATGCTAACAATCTTATGTGGGATAGCACAAGTATGTTATCAAATTTTACCCATTTTCATTATAATGTGAAAATCGCTTGGCTTCGCTCAAAATCTATGCTCCACTATGTATGTGTATGTGTTATTTACTTTTCCTAACTAGAAGTAATTAATGTCACATGTTTTGAGCAAAATTTCAGGTTTCGGAAATATCCCCGACACTTAAAAATGTGTTCTGTCTGCTTTTCTGGTGTCCACGGATCAGACGACACCAATTTTTTGGTTCCGTCTGTTATGCGAATTGGTACCGCCGTACCTGTACAGGCGGACCAGGCGGCACCCTTTTAAGGGTT
Source organism: Chrysanthemum lavandulifolium (assembly GCA_022545495.1). Taxonomy (NCBI): domain Eukaryota; kingdom Viridiplantae; phylum Streptophyta; class Magnoliopsida; order Asterales; family Asteraceae; genus Chrysanthemum; species Chrysanthemum lavandulifolium. Next base: position 112,438,110 of record CM040245.1, on the reverse strand, counting down.
CCGCCTGTGTAAAATTTTGGTGTCGTGGATCCTCCAGGTAACTTTCTGAATTTCGATCATTTTGACATTCCAAATTACCATATATTGCTTGTAAGTTAATCTTAACTAGTTTGTACCCATATTAGAACTAGTATAACATACTTAGGCATATAAGAAATCCACTTCCCACCAAAATTCAAAAATTTGAAAAATTCACCCAAGGAGCCTTTTTGCATAAAGGAAGGAACCAAAATTTTGGTACCTTGCAATCCGTGGGTAATCTGATTGTTAGGATCTTACAATCATTAGAACACATTTATTGCAAATCTTTGCCTCTTCACTCCATCCCTCTTGTATGGCTTGACTTGGGTGATATGACTAGCATTCAACCCACTTCCAAATCATTAGGAATCTCATCCCTTCTATGGTTTAATATCAAATCAAACACATTTCTCCATAATTTTTCACTTCTATAAATTAAGAGGTTTTACCATGATCATCTTCACACCTTCTTCATTCTCACCATCATCTAGCAAAAACACAAGTCAAAATGACAAAATCTTCACCTTCAACCAAGCCTTGCAAGAAAACCGCTAGGATTAGCGAAGGCCTTGTTGTTTGGCCAACTTGAGCTCCTCATCCGAGTCATATCCACTCACAATCTCATCTCCCATAAGGGATGACACAAAACTAACCTTGGCTACTCCTACTCAATCACCCATTGTCATCACCATCAAAGTCTCCAACCCTCATTCTTTTGGAGTTATTCTCCACACCTCTCACTTCTCCAAATCCTTTCTTGGGGGACTTGGAAGATTTTCCTCCTAGGCCCAATCATCCACCACCATTTCCATCATTTGGCACTATTGAGCGGATCGCTCATGAGTCTCCTAGACCCTTGTTTGATCCAAACGCCCCGTTATGGCCAAGACCTCTTCTCTTTCACCGCATTCACAAAGACATCCATGGTCCTTTATATGGGGATCAACCACTCCCTACATCAATGTCCCCTCACATAGAGGACATTGAGGAATCCATGTGGGATGATCATCCCATAAAAGAGGAGATTCAAGCGGAACTCCAACATCTCCACCAATTCTCAAATATGGTGGATTCTCACCTAAGTAAGACTATGCAAATGCAAAGTGCTTTGCTAGCCTCCATAATCACCGCCCAAACACCAACACCAACATCAACACATCTACCATTCCACCACCACAACCTCATCAACCATACTACCCCTAAGCATGGTTGCTCAACTTGTGAGCAAACCGCCTAAACCATTGATCGGACCCTGTAATGGTCCATGAATTCCAAGAGGAAATGAGGTTCATCCTCAATCACATCCTTGAGCGACTCAACGCTCTTTTCTCATCCACCATCTCATTAGAATGGTCCTAGATTAGCTTTTCTAAGCATTTTTTTAATTATTTTTTAGGATTATTTTTTTCTTTCTTGTACTAAAACACTTCATCAGTGTTCTCTTTTCATGGTTGTTAAATCATGAAAATTTTAACTAATGAATGGTTTTTCTATATTGTTGGTGCTTATTACATAGTGTTTGGAAATGCTTGTGAATGATGATTATTACTAACAAATCTTTTGTAGCTTTTTCACAATCCATGTATCTTCCCATTGGCACCCAATTTAGAGGAGCTTTGATCAAAGAGGAGATAATGGCTCGCTCATTATCCATTCCAAGATCGCATCTTCTTTTGTTGAGACAAAAGGGAGAAATATATAGAAGTTGGTTATATTTGACTTTTCCAAAAGTCAACCGCATACATTGACTTTCCTCGAAAAGTCAACATGATACTTCATTAGTAATACTTGACTTTCTAAAAAGTCAATCGCATACTTTGACTTTTCGAAAAGTCAACATCATGCCTCAACTAGTGAAGACTTTGAATTTATGAAAAGTCAAACATCATACACTTGCATTATCATTTCTTTTCAAGTTCTAAAACTAATATTTTATAACTCTTGTACAATCTTTGTATCTTTTATAAAATAAAATTTATATTTTGTCCTCAACAAAAGAGGGTGATTGTTAATAAAATATCGTCATTAAACGTTATTTATATTTTTGATCTTTACCTAAGTTTTGTTAACGGCAAAAGTAAATTTAATTTTTATAAAGCTTAAAGCTTGTCAAGTTTAATAGATATTAAAACAAGCTTTTTCAAACAATATCTTCATCACTTAAGCATTTACATTGTGATTAATCATATCTTAATATGACTCTAACCATAATGTATGATAGTAGTTTTTAGAATATTTTAGTTTCTTAAAAACTAAACATTACTTATGTATTTGCATATTTCTAGAAATAGAAAAACAACACATGACATCATGTAATGCATCATGGAAATCATTGGAAGATTTCATTAGATATTTTGTGTAGATTTGGACTCTTCATATCTTACACAATCTTGCATAGATATGGTTGACTTTGGCAAGATCTTGATATCTTGTCGCCGCACCTGGCAAGACTAAAAGTTATAACGGGCGGAACCCTTTTAAGGGGTCCATGTCCGTTGTGCTCATCGATGGTTTTGGCTATAAATAGCAAAGCCAAACCAAGTAGTTTTTCATCCCTTTCTATCATAATCTCATACATATCTTCTCTAACCTTTCTAACTCGTTTCATATCATATTAGTGATCTCTTTGTAGCAAAGAAGATCAAGTCACATTCAAGCTTCAACGAGAAGTTGGAAGTCTTGTTTGTTTAGTGTTGTATGATCTTGTGTTGATTCATACCTCATTGTTGTACTAAACTATCATAATCTTGTGAGTGTGAGTGGTTAGTATTTTAGTCCTCAAAATACATTATGTGTAGTGGTTGTACCCTTGGAAAGAACTCGACATTTAGCTTAGTGTCGGAAATAGTGTAGTTAAGTGTAAAGGTTTCTCCACCGGTGAAAGGAGCTTGTTGACTAGTGAAGTTAAACTCTCGAGTGTGAGACTCGGGGAGTGGAGTAGGGCAAGGAGAAAGAGTCCTTGTAGACCGAACCACTATAAACAAATTATTGTGGTTTGATCATTTCTTTCCTTATTTACTCTTTACATATTGCTTACATATTTCATTAACATATGTAAGATCAATATCAATTGATCTTTCAATAAGTTTCAAAACAAAGTTTTTAATTGGTAAACTATTCAACCCCCCTTCTAGTTTTCTACACATACATTAACTTGAGGTATTTCATTAGAATTAATATTGTAAGACAATCTAACAATATGTAAGATAAACATATTCTTTGTGGCTTACCTATTTACCAACTAAGACAACTTAATGGTTTAATAGATTTTACAAGCCAATTGCATGCTTTATAACACAAATACTCTTTGACCAAGTCACTTCATGTCCATGTCTCATCTAGAAGACATAAACTGTTACAATCTCATTATACGTTATAAATCATTGATAAACTCAATGACTTCTTGTATATGTCTTAATTAAAAACATAACAAGTTAACGTCTTACTTTATTATAAGTCTTAAAAGACTTTATGTCTATATTTTACAATGAAACATAAACATATTTAACTAAAGTAATTATGAACACCACCTCTTGGTTTCAATAGTAATTCAATTTAATTTATTACTTCACAATAATGTAGGACTACATTATTTCTTCATTTATTTATGTCATTCAAAAAATACATAAATATACAAATTGAAGTAGTATTAGATTACTTCATTTATTTATGTCATTATAATAATACAAAAATATTTAGTTTGAAGTAGCCTTGTATATCATCTTAACACATGTTCTAAATACTTGTCTAATTTAGAAAATGTAAATTAATTCCAGATACGATCTCACGTAACATGGAGATACCTTTTTGTTGCAATCTAGCTAAGCTCTCACATAACGCAAATTGCAACACCAAGTGTTTCTTGAATGAGATATGTATAAGTCATATTTGAACGTTATTCTCTTACCTTGCAGTCAAGAGAATCCGTTAAATCATATTTTAATGTGTTGTACCTTGCACACAATAAAGATTTCTCCCACTTGTGCATTGAACAACATTATGTAGCAGATAAACAACACGACACGCGTTTGTTTATGTGTTCAATATGATTGTGTCAGAGATATTAGCATAACTAGTAGATGTAGAATATCATTATCTAATAAGGAAACATTCATGACTATCCTTAAAACATAAGTGTCTACACGTGAAAAGTAATTATCTTAAGATATTCTAGAGATAGTTTAGGTTACTACCAAGAAGACAAAGCTTGTAACTCCCACTGAATTAGAGATCATTACATTAATTCCTTATTCAGTAATAAGAACACAATGCTCGCACTGTATTTGACAACATTGTAAGTGTTTCATTAACCAGTGAAAGAAAATAGTGTTCTATTTACTTCCCTACACCTTTGAAAAAGTCCATACATAACAATTACTTATGTACTAAAAGAGTGTATTCTACTATGTAGATGATGGATTATCTATCAATGCTATTAACTTGAAAAATTTGGCATGCAATTTCTTCCTTAATAGATCTACCATTCCAACCATTGTATGTAGTACCTTTAAATGGTCAAAGCATAACAACTAGATTAATTATGCTAGTTTGCCTTTTACCAATTTTGCGATAAATTAGTCTAGCTTCTAATTTTATAACTCAGAAAATATGCAATTTTCTTAACTATTAAAATTTGCTTATGAGTTATGTATTTAGAATTTTGACAATTCCAATTTTCCTATCACACCTTTCTCATTCATGAAAAGGAATAGGATTGAATCTAACTCTTTCTTATGAAAAGAGGACTAGGTTTATTCTTTCAGTAAAGTTGACTCTACCAAAAACCCTTACAGGTGTAGATAAATTTACCAATACAAGAATAACCCACATTTACGGTTTAATGTTGCATTAATACATTTAAAGAATTAGAAAAATTCAATTTTAGTATTTTCGATAATTAAACTTTTCAAGAAAATAAAATACCCAAGGAAATATTCATATAACCATAGAATACCCTTTCACGAAGGGACATGATGGTTCGTATAGAACCTTATAAATAGAGGTCGAAATATGTAATCACAGATAGTTCAAATTGATTAATAAATACAGTTATTTTATACACTTATTCTTGAACAAATACGAGTGATTCTTATATAAATTTGTGTGTGATTGAAACCTGGGTAACAGTGGCATCAGAGCAAGGTTAAGAATCAAAGAAGGAAGGCTTAGAGGGCTGATTGTTTGTGATAAACAACAACCAAAAATCGTGTGACTCGAAGAAATTGAAGAATAAGACGGGAAACAAAAATGAAAACAATAAAGTTGTTTTCGCCACACCGTTACCATCATACCAATGCCCAGTTCTAAACAATACGAACTATACATTATGGGCATTAAGAATGAAGAAGATACTAACGGCGAATGGAGTATGAGATTTAGTAGGAGGAATAAGTACATCAAAAGAGATTGATGTAAAAAGGGATAGTTCTGCATCAGCATACCTATTTCAAGGGTTTCCAGAAGATTTACAAATGCAAGTTGCGGGATGTGAAACAACGAAAGAAATTTTGGACTCTCTAAAGTCCAGATTTATTAGGACAGAAGATGTACAACAGGCGTACTCGCAACAACTTAAATCAGAATTTAAGATACTTGTGATGAAAGAAGATGAATCAATAGATTCATTCGCTGGGAAGTTGATGAGTATTATTATAAAGGCTGCTACATGTGGATTAACGTTTGATGAGCAAACGAAAGTAAGGAAAGTACTTAATGCAATACGAGATAAATTTCTACCCGTAGTAGCGACCATTGAGATGATTGTTGATTTTAAAACCGTGAAGTTGGAGGAGATTATTGGGAAACTTAAGACTTATGAAGAAAGGATTAAGTTTAGAAAAGGAAGTCAGGAAGATAATAGTGAGAAGTTGTTACTCACACGTCAAAGGAATAACAGATTTTATAAACGCGACTATGGAAATGGTACATAAGGAAGTGGTAATCAGACACGAGGAAGAGGGAAGTATAGAAGTGAAGGATACACATCAGATGAATCAATGGAACCGACAAAAACCCGTGAAGAATGGTGATAAGTCGCAAATAAATTGTTACAAGTGTGGAAAATTTGGGCACTATGCTTATGAATGTCCAAGCAAGAAAAAGGAGGAAGTTGAGGCACTTTTAGTGGAGAATGATGATGAAACGACACTTCTAATGTGCCTAATTGATGAAAATTAGAAAGATAGAAGGCTTGGTCGTGTTATACGATCAAAGCAAAGTCGTGTGATGCGAATTGATACAGAAGAGAGGTTGTGTGAAATAACCAAGTTAGCCGTGAAGAATGATCCGTGAAGAACAGATCCATGACTGATCAAATTGAAGACGATGTGATGCCAAAGATTAAGACCAACAAATGGGCGTTGGCTTGTTTGAAGAAAAAAAACCGTGAAGGTTGAAAAGGGAGAAAGAAAACTGTGAAGAGTCAAAGTAATGGGAAACTACAAAAGCAAGTTTGTGTGAAGAAACCGCGAAGAAGATATAATCTGTGATAGATGATCAAGAAAAGTAGAGAAAGGTCAAGTGATATGGTCAAGTTGAAGAATGAAGATGGTGTGAAGTCATCACAGATTTTCAGGACGAGGTTTGGCATCAAGACATTGGGGAGGAACTGTAAATCAAGTAATGTCATGATTTGCCAAACATGTATATTAGTGTAAATGACGAAAGCCTAAGGGCTAAACACGTACATATGATAGTTTATAACCGAATAACGGTTGAAGGTAGTTATAGGTAGTTATTCGGTTATGGTAGTAATAGGTAGTTATTTTCGGTTGTACCCTTTCACGAAGGGACATGATGGTTCGCATAGAACCTTATAAATAGAGGTCGAAATCTATAATCACAGATAGTTCAAATTGATTAATAAATACAGTTATTGTATACATTTATTCTTGAACAAATACGAGTAATTCTTATATAAATTTGTGTGTGATTGAAACCTGGGCAACATCCATTACATCAGTTGATCTGCTAGCAATGAAAGCACATAATAAGTTAATCTGTCGAACAATAATTGGCAAACAATTTCCAATTCCTAGATCGTTATGGGATTTAAATTACCAAACAATATTGCAACGTAAACATGTTTTATCCCCATCTTATGCCTTGAGTCCAAATCTCATTTACTACCCAATTTAAGTTGTCTACTTTAAAGAACTGCAAATGTGTCTAGTTGAGGTCTGACTCAACATGAACATTTACCTTTCCATCACAATCTCACAAAGTTCTCACATGACGTAAATTGCAACTTCAAGTGTTCCTTTAACTAGATGCCACTAACTTAATTTTAAGGGTACTAGTTTTGATGTGTATAATCAAAATATGTACGAAGAAGCATGCATACAACTTCGTATCAATAGTTTTAATAAAAACCTTTTTATTAACCAATTCACAAAGATTAAATTAACAAAGTTTTGATTGAGGTATTGGGTTCACCAATCAAAGAATTTACCTTTAATTATCGTCCATTATATCGTACTTTTGCATAAGTCCAAAAACTTAGTGTTTCGGATAATTACTCCAAAGTGGCGCATGGAATTGAAGCTAATTCACCCTTAAGATGATTTTATACATAAAATAGCCTACTTGGTAACTCCAATTTGAAGCACAAAGAAGCGGAGAATTTGGTCAGCGCGAAGCATTAAACCTCCTTCTTTCAGGTCACAATTAAATGTGCTCCCCTCCTTATACCCCTCTTATAGTTTGTCAAAATTGGATGAGCCGTTCTCACTATTTGGTACAAAACTCATCTATCAATTAAACTCTTAAAAATTTAACTCTTCAAAAATAAATCAAATTTCACCATTATTTAGTCCAATTTATTTTTCTATTCATGAAATTACCCTTTGCTTAAAACTTGTCAAAGATAATAAACAAACAAGTAAATAAAAAATAAATAACTAAAACAATGCGCACATAACTAACAATTAATACGCGTAAACAAGTAGCCACATGCAACTTATTTGATAAAACCTATTAATAATCAATTCTAGGTTAAATTATGTATACACTAACTAGGGCTTTCAGTTACTAAGGCAAGTGAGCCACATACATCGATAAATCGATTGAATAAGCCATAATCAAACATATACCAAATTGCATAATTGATTCATTAATATATATATATATATATATATATATATATATATATATATATATATATATATATATATATATATATATATATATATATATATATATATATTGATATCTTCCCAATTCAAGAATTATCAAAACTATGCATGTGATAAATAACTTAACAATTAATAATTCAAGCAACAATTCATGACAAACATGCATGTCTCATCATGGATTCAACATAATAATTATTTAATTAGTCACAAGATCGCATCCAATTCCATGACACATAACAATTATTCATGAATTAATTCACGTAACATATATACAATTCTAGTTTTAGATATCAATAAATAAAACAATTTTATAAAAAAAACCCTAATTTCTTTATATAAATCGACTAAAAAAATATATAGGGTCGACCTAAAAAAAATTATAGAAAAATTAGGGCAAATGCCCTAAACGCTAAAATTAGGGTTTTCAAACAATAACCAAAACCCTAGAAGTAATCATATCAAACACAATACAATATCTGTTTTTTTACTTGTTTAGTAATTAATTACTCACTAAACAAAGCTCTCTGATACCACTGTTGGAATTATATAACATGACAACTTATAAATATGAACAATAAACATCAAGTACACATGCGGGAGCATAAGGAACATTTAATGAATAATTAATTAACTAAAACATAAAAGTATGCGTACCTTTTGATTCTAGCTAAACAAGAATCAATTCAAGCAACTCTTCAATTAAGATGAACCCTAATTAGGGTATATAAGGATTATTGGAATTGCCCCTTACCAATTTTGCAATTCAATCCAATATATACAATCAATAGTGTGATTGTACCACGTTATTGTACACACGTACTATAACAAGTTAAAGTTATGCAAGTAAAGAATCACAAAATTAAACCAAACGATTTTGTTTAATAAAATCATGAATCGAATCCCTTGTGGCATTGATGTTCTATCGGCCTAAAAGAAAAAGGAAAGGAGAAAATAATTTAGGTTTATGTGTGTGTGTACACAAGTGTCACCAAAACCTAAACCTTGCTTTTGTATTTATAGTGTAAATAACTTGGAGTTCAAGTTAGACGAGGAATGGGTAAACCCATCCCATGACCAATCGGCCACAAGCCCAAATAGGGGTTCCGGATCCTTCTTGACTTGCCAATTATTCATACACAATACTTTTCTTTTATTCGTCTAACTGTCGTTAGTCATTTAACTTAAATACTTAACGGTCATTATATATTTTGTGATAATTAATGAATAAATAAAACATTTATATATAATTATTAATCTTTAACTCTCATACCTAAAGTGTGTAATCCTGTGATTTCGAGTTCGATTCTAACACACGACTATTATTTCATCTCTATAAAACTAACATTCTCTTCATATATACTATAACAAGAATTTTATATATATATATCCTTATTTTACTTCAAAATTAAATATTGTTGGAATCACTCCTAAACCTTAATTCAAGTGTTAGTTACTCATATGTAATAGGTAGCGTATTATGGCCTTTATGTTTGTTTAAGGTCAAGCTTATGTAGAAGGCCCATAAGCTTAGGCCCATGTCCAATAAGGAAAAGGGAAGGAGTGGGAGTGTTGCCCTAGCTCCTTGCCTATAAATAGTCTTGTATAACCCTCACTTGAGGGTTGGTTGTTCAATTTATTCCTTTCACTCATGCCCTACGCTTAACCGTCTTAGTATATCGTGTGTGTGTGTTTGGTTTATTGTTCAATCGCCTTTATCTCTTTTTATTAAGCTTGTGTTGTAAAACTAGTGACCTAACAGTGGTATCAATCGCCAACTAGTTGGGTGAATCGTTATTGCTTTTGAAGTAAGTTTTGGTCTTACGCATAAAGGTAACGTGATCTTTGGTTTGCTTAAAACACGGTTTTACACTTTTAATCCAAGATTCTTGTACTTTCAACGCCTTAAGGTGTTAAAATACTTGTTTTGGCAAAAGTTTCAAACTTTATGCGTGGATGTACGTTTTAAGCTAGTTTTTGTTCAAGGGTTCGTCCCACGATAACTGCTTTAGGAGTTTTGGTTCATCAAGTTTCACACTTTTGTGTTCTTTTGGTGATATTGAAGCTATCTCATCACAAAAATCTGGTTTAGAAACATCTTTGGGCATAATCGCTTTTACAAGTAAGATTACGCGTATCAAAACCCTAATCTTACGCGTAACTTTATCCGTGGTTTGATCTTCATTTCGTGGTTTACTCCGTGTTTTCTTGCTTGATAAGCCCGAAAATACGTCGACTTTGGATATCTTTTGCACCGTGATAGTGTAAAGATCATTGGCAAAACCCTAAACTTACGCATAAGCATAAAGCTTACGCCGAGAAATACTACGATAAGATTCATCTTACGCCTAAGCCTAGTCTTACGACAAGGTAATCCCACGCCTAACTTTCTACGCCTAACTTTGTGTCACGCCTAACTTTAGAGTCTTTTCCCTACTTACGCGTAAGCTAAATCTACGCGTAACTCTTGATTGTTACGCGTAACTTTGGTGTTTTTACGCATAAGTGCTACTTTGTTTCTTGTGATTTCTACGCCTAAGGACACTTCATCAACTAAGGTTCATTCGACTACAAAGATCCATTTTTACAAACACAAGTTTTCAACATGTCACAACCACCATACTCTAACTATTTCCCTTACACTTATTCTCAACGACAACAACAACTAAGTCCACAACATCAACAATGGAATCAACAACAAGCAATTAATCAACAACATACTCCACAACTTGGAGCAATTCCTCCACCACAAATGGTTCAAACACCGCCAAGTCTTCAAGTTCAACCCTACACAAATGAATTCAATCAACATCCATCAAGGAACACTATGAAGGAACCCACTTGGTTTGCAAAGATGTGTAAAGCTTTAAGTAGCCAACAATCAATTCATGAGGTCGATCACTTGATAGACCTCCAATGCTCACTCCAGAAACTACGATCAATGGGTGATAAGGTTCTTTAGGTTTTGTGATCCAAGAAGCCACATGGAAAGTTCTTAAAGAAGGTTATCTTGGAAGGTCCATTTCGATGCCTCACCGTCATTGTACCCGACGATCCAAATGCCAATCCACCAAGAGATGAACAAACAAACATTGCTATCTGCAGTGCATTTAAATCCAAAGAACTTCTACACTATGAAGTCGATGAGCTTGCAATGCAATATATCCTTTTAGGATTACCTAACCCAATTCTTCAAGTGTTGATGCTCAAAAGACCGCAAAGGAAATGTGGGAACATATTCATCTTCTTATGGAAGGATCTGTCTCAATCAGAGGATTTGGAATCCAAAATTTACTTGGCTTATGAACACTTCATGATTGAACCCGAGAGACACTCGAGTCTTATCATCATCGATTTTCGACATCATCAATGATTTGGATAAACACAACATCATCATGCCAAGAATTGCGGTGAATACTAAGTTCCCGAGTAGTCTTGGTCCCGAATGGGAGAAGTATGTCATTTTTCTCCGCTGCTTAAGAATATGCATCATTCTACATATGGATTGTTGTACGATTACTTGAAACCTCATGAAAAGGAAGTTGATCAGAAAGGATTCTCCGTGCTCAAATAGCTCCACCTACACATCCGGAAAATCAACTACTTGCCTTATATGCTCAACAAAATTATCCTCCTCAACCAGCAACTCAACCAACTGCTTCAATCTCACCACATGATCCTTCACAGCAACAATTACAACAAAACCAATTGGTTCCATACAACAACAACACTGCTCAAGCAATTGTCAGTGAAGCTAATGAGGACATCGATCCGCTCAAGCATTGCAACAAGGATTTGTTATGATTGCTAATGCTTTTGGTCGTTATACCAACAAATCCAACAATCGATTCGCTCCTCATCAAACACAAGGAATCAAGCTGTTGTGAACAATGGACGAGTTGAAGTTCGTAATCGTGGTTATGGTCGCCGATGAGCGGTGGTCAAAGGTTTAATGTTGTGGGTAGGAATAACAATGAGCTCAAGTGGTGGAACAGGAAATGCTCGTAATGGGTTGAATGGTCTTTGATGCTACAATTGCAATGAGAAGGACACCGCTAATGCATGCATAAAGCCGAGGACTAGGGGCGGTGCTTATTTCAAAGAGGTTCTTCTTTTGGCTCTTAAGGATGAAGTCGTGGATCTCTCACGCATAAAGAATGTAGTTTTATGGCGTATGCGCACTCGATGATGATATGGAGGACTTGCAGTGCCAATGCAGAAGCTTATGTTGATGGCTAATATGCATGAGTTACACATGAGTGACACAGGCCCAGCAGATGACATCGATGGCTTGTCTCGTGCACCAACAAACCATATTTATCTCTCGATCTAATATCTCCGCCAACATCCGAATCCGGAAGGCTCGTAATGTTCAAAATGAGTCATTTACATCTCATTCGACGATTTTCAAATAGACCTCGTAGTTACATTTGACGCATCAAGATGACCTTATGGTTTCCATTGATAATAAAATTGACCGTGGTTATACTTGAGGATCTAAATAATGATCATGTTGTGACCCCATTGAACAAGTCGAACTTTGCCTCATCCGATCTTGATCTTTACTTAAAGACCAAAGAATCCCAAATTGAAGAATGTTGTGCATTAAATCAGACTTAAAAAGTAAAATGCACTGTTAACCAAGGATTTTGAATGTTTAAAATGCAACTCAACTTTTCAAAACTCAAGAAAACTGTGAAAAAGGTTTTGAAGCCGCTTTGCTAAATCTCATCAAACGAAAAATATTTAGAGACAGATGCGTGATCTAGCCGCTCAAGAATGCTTTGTTGTCTCAAATAGAACAATCAAACATGAACATAAAAAGCAAATTAATGCTCTCACCTTGAAAATCAAAAAGCTAAGGTCGAAATGTTAACTTGCCAAAACAGCTTCTGCATACAAAAAGCATTCAACGAAACGAATAGATGATCATCTTGAAGAAATTATCGCTTGTAACGCAAACTTAAAGAGTTTAAATCGTTGTTTACAAACATGGTGAGTCAAGAATCGCTATTGAAAAGTTTACTTTAAAACCCAATCCAAATGGATATGGACCGAATCTTGCCGACATAAACCTAAGCTTTCAACCAAAGCATTCAAACCAAACTCGAAGTTTCCAAAGGTGTAATATAAAATTGATAATTTCATTATGAGTGTTGTTGAATATCATCGTCAAGAGGAATTAGATGCGTAAGACGAGAGTCGATCAAAATTAAAAAGCGTTGTTTACAACAAACCTTTAATTATTCAAACCGGTCACTTTTGTCACACCAACGGATTCTTCTAACACGCCAAGGGTTATCATAAAACACCGAGTCTTCTAATGTTAATCCCCAACTAGATTATGCACAAATTTATGGTCCTTTACCTTCCATTAGTAAAGTAAACTCAAAACCCGAAAATCGAAAAATTCTTAAATATTTTGACATTTTCATGGTCGACCTCAAAACTTTATAACATGAGATAGAATATCATTCGAAATCAAAGTTCAACATTTTCAATCTCTCCGCGAGAACAAAGAGACATATTTTAGAAAAATCTTTTACCTAATGTTAAAAATTTGAAAATTGTGCATTGTCTTGGGAACGGACTTTCATAAGGAACTTGAGTGATGAAGGTCGTTTTGAGAAAATGTAAACATCTATTTCTAACACTAAACATAAAAAGAAAATGTTGAGAAAAGATGTTGATCGACTCTTGAAAGATGTTATTTGTGCGGATATCCATAATGTTGTGTTATTCAAATCTTTGCCACATGCATCCGATTATATCTCTGTTGATATCGTTGATAATGTTGTAATTGTTGAGAATTCGATAATGTGCTTCGGATCGAGTTTTTAAAAGTCGAAAATGAACGATTGCTTAACGAACTTTCCAATGCAAAACGTCGCCTTAATTGGTGTCAAAAGATATTCACAATCAACAACTTGTGTTTCAAAACAAAATCGCTCGATTATGTGCAAAATATTCTCGATCCTAAAATTGAGCAACTGGATAATCAAAACGTGTCTTTGAAAAGTCAAATCTCAAAATATGAACAAGAACTTGTAAAAGTTAAACATGAATATGGTGTCATATTTGATTTACTCAATAAGACTCGTCATGAAGCATCAAACGAACTTGATCACTATCTTGCACACACTAGAGAAGTCATGAATTTTGCCGAAACATTCGCTCGAAACCAAGATTTGATTCACACTATCTTTAAGTTAAGAGAAATGTTAGGAAAGTGTGAACTACTTTCGCCACCGTGATTAAGAGAATAGCACCAAGAACACTTAGTAATCGTGAACCTAGAATCCCTACCGCCAAATCACAAGTTGCTAACGTGCTTCCTTCTATCGAAACAGAATAGTTGCATCTTTCCAAACGTCCGCACTTCACAAACCTAGAGCACTCAATCAAGAATAGGAAGTTGCGACCCAAGAAAAGATCAATAAGGAATGCTAAAGTAGAAGAAAACCCTAGGACTATGAATAAGACTCACGTTGCTTCCAATATAGACATCAAGGCCTAGCAAATGTAATAGAAATAGTGATGTAACGAATGCTAAACCTTTAAGTACTTTTGATATTCAGTCTTATGCACCTTGTGTTATTTGTCGAAAAGTATGAATTCGATTGTCATGACAAATGTGTTGCTAAAGCTATCATCTCTCGCTTACGGAATCCTAAGAATCGAATACCTCTAGGCCCACTAATCATTCTAATTCTATGCTTGGTAGACCGCCTTCTTTAGATTCTAAGGCAAGCATTGTTGTCCCCGTAGCTCGGGCCACCTCCTAAGAATGTAGTACCACCTAGTGCATTCACTAAGACTAAAGCAAATAGTAGTTATAGATGGCGAAATGGATATATAACACACTAGGATTTAAATGGATGCCTAAAGTTATTGATGTGTGTATGTCACTATAATCGCTTGAACCTCTAACATTTCGGTTCCACATCTACTTCTATTCCATCCGTGTCGTCTGTGTGTAATGCATGTGATACGATCATTCTCGGATTGTTAATAGCGGATGTTCCCGACACATGACAGTAACCTTAAACTGTTATCAAACTTTATTGCAAAGTTCATTGGCATCGCCGATTCGGAATGATCACTCAGCAGACTATCATGGGCTACAGAGACTATATCAATGGGAACATCGAAATTAGGTGGTTTACTATTTGGAAGGCCTCGGTCACAACTGCTTTCGATGAGGGTCGCTTTTGTGATGGAGATTTGGAGGTTGCTTTCGGGAGAAAACTTGTTTCATTCGTGATCTACAAGGAAATGACCTTATGTCCGCTCGTAATTCTAGTCTTTACACTATCTCTATGCAAGACATGGTTGCGTCATCTCCCATCTACTTACTTTCAAAGGCAACATCAACAAAATCCTCGCTATGGCAACCGCTGCCTCTCACATCTAAACTTTCAAACCATCACCAACCTTGCTCGACACAAACTAGTTGAAGGTCTCCCACGATTCCAAGATTCAAAAGATCACCTTTGCTCGGTTTGTGAACAAGGAAAAACACTCGTGCTCATTTTCCTTCAAAGGTGGAACATAACTCTCAAAGATGTGCTTCATCTTCTTCACATGGATTTGTGTGGTCCGATGCGGTGCAAACGATCAATGGCAAACGCTACATCTTAGTAATTGTTGATGACTACTCACGATGGACTTGGGTCTACTTTCTTCAAGCAAAGACCAAGCTCCACAGATGATCATCACCTTCTCACGAAAATACGTGTTCGGCTCCAAACACCGCCGACAAATCGTAATGCATAAAGGAACCGAATTTGTTAACCAAACCCTTCATGACTTTTATGAGAAAGTGGGAATTCAAGATCGGACATCTATTGCACGTACACCGTAACAAAACGGAGTTGTTGAAAGACTAAACCGAACGTTAGTGAAAGCCGCAAGAACAATGTTAGTCAATGCTAAACTTCCAGACACTTATGGGTCAAGTTGTATCTCTGCATGGTATACTCAAAACCGTTCTATGATTACTAAACGCCACAACAAAACACCGCTTGAGCTTCTCCACAACCATAAACCAATCTCAAACACTTTCATGTATTTCGATCCCTTTGCTATCCGAATAATGATCGTGATGATCGCTTAAACTTCCTCAACCCCATCATCACCGAACAAAGCCCCTAGCTCACTCGTCAACAAATGGAAAGGTTATTTGCTCCTCTGCTCAATGATGATATTGATGAACGTGCTCCGTGTGTATCCGCCGCCTACCCGATAATACTCTTATACCGATACACCGCTACAACAACCATGTTGAAGAAGCACCGCCACTTGACTCCACCACAACAGCTTGAACAAACCGCTTCCAACAATGATGAACCGCCGATGATGTTCTTAATGAAGTACCCCACCGCAGATTTTGATCCAAATGCTTTTAAACTGTTTGCTAATGACATCTTTGCACCGATGTCGCGGAATCATCAACAAACCATTTGATTCCTCGTAATCGCAAAATGTATACCAACATCAACCTCTACACATCGATGGACAAAATACCATCCTCCGCAAACATTATTGGCAACCCTAATCAACCTGTCGTTACGAGACAATGTCTTCACACGATGGTGAACATTGCATTTATGCACTCACCGTCCGCCAAGTCGAGCCTAAAAAATTAAAGATGCAATGACAAAAGACAATGGATTGAATCCATGCAAGAAGAACTCAACCAATTCAAACGCCTTGAAGTATGAGAATCGGTTGAAAGACCAACAGGGTCTACGCCATTGGTCTCAAATGGATTTGGAAAACAAATTGATGTCAAGGAACGTAATCCAAACAAGTCACGCCTAGTTGCTAAGGGTTATCGTCTGAAGAGGAATAGACTTAGAAGAATCTTTTGCTCCGGTTGTTCGCCTTGAGGTCGTTCGATATTTCTCGCGTCATGCTCATATGAATATGACGGTCTTTCGATGGATGTCAAACCTGCTTCTCAATGGACAACCGAAGAAACGGTTTATGTCACCAACCGTAGGATTCGTTGATCCCGAGTTCTCGAACCATGTCTACAAACCGAACAAACCTCTTTATGGTCTCAAACAAGCTCCCGGGCATGGTACGATAAGCTATCATCTTTCCTCATTGCTAATAATTTCACCAAAGGTTCGGTCGACCCTACTCTTTTATACAATATCACGGGCACATATCTTAATTGTTCAAATTTATGTGGACGACATCATTTTCGTCTACACATAAAAAGTTTTCAATCGCTTTTGCAAAACTAATGAAGAAAAATTTTGAAATGTCCATGATGGGTGAACTTACGCTCTTTCTAGGACTGCAAGTTCATCAATCACCCGTGGTATTTTCTTGAGTCATCCAAATATGCCCTTGAATTGTTAAACAAATTTGAATGAAAACCGTGACACTTATGCCACACCAATGACTCATACCAAGAAACTAGACGATATTTACATGGGAAATTAGTTGACCCTACCAAATACCAAGTATTATTGGGTCTCTCATGTATCTAATACCTAGCGACTGATATTGTATTTGCCGCTTATCTATGCTCCGCTATCACATGGCACCAACTCGAAACCCACCTCTCGAGGCTAAAAGAACTCCGATACATCAAGGAACCATTAACATGGGGATCCGTATCCGAAGGATTCGGTTTTGAACTAATCGCTTTTGCATGACCGACCACGCAGGATGCTTAGATTCACGAAAAGCACTTCAGAGCACTACAATTTCTTGGTGATAAACCGTGTCTTGGCAATCAAAGAAGGTGATTGTACATCGTTGTCATCAACCGGCGTAATATGTAGCCATGTCCACATGTTGTGCTCAAGTCATCGGATGAGAACACAACTCAAAGACTATGGTTACGATTTGAAAGAACTCGATGTATCATGACAATCGAAGTGCCATTGCGATCTCATGCAACTCGCCTCAAGACTAAATCAAAGCATATCGATCTTCGTTATCATTTCATCAAGGACCACGCGGAATGGTACCAATTGGCTGGCATCTTCTCACCAAAGCCTTGCCTCCCGCTAGGTTTAATGAGTTGGTCCAACGGATTGGTATGAGGTGTTTGACTCAAGAGGAATTGGATGACCTCCTAAAACAGCCTTAAAACATGTCAAACACCAAAATATCTTTTGTAAATAATTTTCAAAACATAATACAAAAATATAAAACCCGATAAAACAACAAAAATATTCTTCTAATCGATTTTCTTTCAACATGGCATGTACATTTCTTCAATCAACACTATAATCTTTCAAAATTCAAGATTTTCCGATCAAGTGTTGAGGGGAGAAAATTAATACCAAACTGTTTCAAAAACATTCGTGTACTTGCATGTTATTCTATACCGTTGTTTCTTTTATCAATGGTGGTAAAATTTTTCGTTCATTGACACTCCTGACTAAAATTTATAACCTTTCATTATTTTCTTAAGTCAAGGGGGTGTCGTCATGTTTCTTTCTTAAAATCTTTTGTTTGATAACCAAAATGGAAGTTAAATGGCTTTGGATGAAAAAGGAAAAGGTGGATGGACTAAAACTGCCAAAAGCTCAAACACTTTTTTAATAAAACTCCATTCCACCTAACTTTCACTTCACATTTATTATCATCACCTAAATCACCCTACGCTCAAAAATCAATCTTCATTTCTGTGTATTGGATCATCATTTTGTAAGTGGTTTAATAATCTTTACAAGTTTTAAACAAGGGTTTTGATTTTCACCAAATCCAACGGTTAAAAGATGAGATTGAGTGTGATTCGTGTTCTACGCGAAGCTATGAACACAAATCACTCATTCGTGTGTTTTTGGTTAATGTGATTGTGTCAAAACGTTTAATTAATCATACTAAAACTATTTCTATCATCAAAACGCACCCAGAAACACGAATTGAATAACTTTTGAAATTAGGGTTTATGCGTTGATTTGGGTATTTTCAAATGAGAACGTTTTTGGTGAAAAATATTGTTGTAGAAGGTTGTAGTCAAGTTGAATTAATCATATCTAGGCCCATAATACACCCAGAAACACTAATGATTCATAAAATGGAAATTAGGGTTTATGTTCATACTGTTTGGGTACTTTTGATTCTTAACACATTTGATGTTAAAACTTGGCTAAGACAACTCAATAGACATCTTAGACTTACCGTAAAAAACTTTGATGCTAATCCTATGGCTAAAATTCATATGCGTAATTTTAAACTATTAGGGTTTTAGTCTTACGCTGAAGACTTTCTACGCTAAACCTGCTTTGATATGCTTTCATGCCATGATCCGTTATAAGATGAATGTATGGGTTAATATTGATGATATGATGAATTTATTTCGTGTCCATATAAGTGAGAATTCGTAATCAAGGTTCTAAGCAACCACGATAAGGATCACCTTAAGCGTAGCATGTTACGCGAAGAGTAATCCACGCGTAGCATCTACGCATAAGGTTCTACAATGGGACCACGCGATCCCGTGAAGGATATGCGAACAAGGACCCCACGCATAAGGCCTACTTCACGAGTAAGCCTTACGATAAGGTTTTAATACGCCCACGCGTAAGCTCTATGCATAAGGCCCCTGTTCCTCACGCCAGAATATTTCTTAAGCGAAGTCGATCCCACGCATAAGTTCGCTCACGCCGATAACACTCCTGCTTACGCATAACTTTTCCACTTTTACGCCTAAGCCTTGATTGACCTTAATTATGAATTGTTACGTGCAAACTTGTAAATAAACAAATCATAACGTCACGAAACCAATAATGTCACTAATAAACTTAATCGCTTAATATGTTGTGTTAAATAAGTGATAACATAAACTTTAAAACTTAAAGTTAACTAACTCACTAAACTTATCACGACGACATTGGACTATTGAACAAACAAGTGACTTTGGACTCAGAATAATCATGGACACCGTACATTCAATAATTAGACAATAAAACCTTTTGTTGACTAACATTATGTCTTTCGATATGTTGGTTCTTTGGCTAATGTTATTTCGCATCACGACATGGTCGCTCAAATGAATGTGGATGCACCGTAAGTTCTCACAATTTCTCGACATCTTCCTAATGGCTATCCAAGAAAGATTGGAAAGAACAACCTTAGGGTTGACTTTGAAACCCTCACATGCTCGTAATCTTCTTGTCTCATTGCCGTGGATATTCTAAAGAATCATCCCTACCGTAACATGCTCTCACACTCGCTACGATCGGAGATCTACATTCAACAATTCCGAATTCAATGCAAAGGATCAAGGGTCAAAGTGTAGTGATCGTGACTCTCAATCACAAACAAGTCACCATCACTCATGCACTTACGGGTCGTTCTTCTCATTCCGTAAATCGTACAACCGACTTCTATGCCACACCCATCGAGGAGACAGCTTCTACAATTCTTGATTGATATTGGCTATGATGAAGATTCAGAATTATCTCTAAGCATTCTCATGGAGCTTAAGAACATTCCTCAACCATGGAGAACCCTCTACATCATCATCACCAAATCGGTCTCGGTCGTGACAGTGGCTATGAGCATCCCAAGCTCATGGAACCGCAAATCTTCCGGTCATTAATCAACAAGAAGAACATCAAATTGAAGCTCGATATGGGATGACATGATGACATTTCTCAAAAGCTTGGCTCAAAGATTCCCTATGTCGATACACAAAACTGTTGATCCAGAGCACATGGACTTAATCTTGATATTCCCAAGAGGCTCAATGACCCCGACAATCACGACATGGTGATCGAGCATATCCTATCACCGTAATCAAGGAATCACAACAAAGAAACAGGTGCGGTGTTACCCGATCACCCATCGACCGACGAAATCAAAAGCTTGAAACGCATAAAAGGTATCGTGTAGCAGAAGAGAAGGCAAAGTTGGTCATCTCGATGAAAAGCCTTCGAACACCTACCGGAGAACCGTAAGAGGAAGTGCCGGAAGTGCAAGAAGTACAGAGAGTCAAAGGAAAGTCCCAAAGAGGAAACCTACTCCAAAGAAGAAAGTTCCTCTCGTGAAGTCGCTCCTATTCCTACACCGAACCACCAAGAAAGCTATCGACGAAAGCTCAAGATACACAATCGACGAGGAGATCCACTACTCAATCTGCAACCAACCACCTCCCTCAAGAGCAAAACCTCCTAGTCCAATAGTTGAACATGGCAAAGGGAAGACTCGCATTTTGTGCTATATGAAGAAAGCTCAAGGTGATGAAGAGCAACCGGATAAATCCTACATGAAGAAGTTTAAAATCGCTAGACACCGCAGAAAGCTAAAGAATTTGAACAAGATCAAATGCGTGGCCCCTGAGGGTCGAGTGGTGGTGTCCACTCTTCACCGCATCCCGTGCGGTTAATCGACCCGACAGGAACCGTGCCACCACTCTTGTGCAACAAAGAAAGGCTTGTGGAGAAATCTATTGATTATAACATTGAAGAACCGTAAAAGGATAAGTCCGAGAAAGAAAAGATCGATGAAGAAGCCCAGCTCGTAGGAAGTAAAAGCTAACCGGACAAGATAGCTAAAGGAATTATGATGATTATCTTCTCAATAGTCCAATTGCTCCAAGGAGGATACTCAGATCTCCAAAGGACTCGAGCCTCCTCATGTCTCCTCATCATCGATTCATCCTCTCACTCTTCACCACCACCGCCAAAAGATCAACCAAATCATCATCCAAATCGGTGAAGAAGCCAACTCGATCTTAGATTTCTCATACTCATAAAATAATTATGAATGTCGTCAAACAAGTCGAAAGAAATACATGCTTTACGTGAAGATGAATTTCTACCGATCGACAAGATATTCATGATGATATCGACAAGATGCAAGTTGAAAGGAAGTATGTCCGTAAGCTCATGAAAGATGATCTTCAAGGAAAATGGACTAAATGATCAAAGGATACACTCACCGCTTCCTTCTTGACGCCGCTCCTAAACCGACAAAGGAGATGTATACTAGACAACTTTATCCAAATCTCTTGCATCCGCCAAGCAAACCATGAAATCAACTCCAATGAATGTGAACATCAATCCGCTTGAACCCACGCCTTTTCAGATGATGAATTGGTGAACCAACAAGTAGCTCAAATGTTCAAACGCCTCGCAACGCTTGCCTCCCATGAAGCTAAATTGTTTGAAGCATTGTTGAATACCAACTCAGTCAAGATACGTAGAAGAAGTCGAAGGCCTAAACTTTCAAGAGACAATGAAGACAAGGATCGATAAGAATGACGAGCATAAACGTCAAGAAGTCAGTGAATCATCTTCTATGCAACCTCCACCCAAATGGACTCCAAGACAACAAAGGTCACCTCCGTTTTCATCGATAAACCTCAGATTCTTCGAATTACCACCAGAGACTCGAAAACCGGTGATCACTTTAAGTATAAGGGTGGTGACGATGAGGAATTCCGTGAGCCCTACAACAACCCACCTCTCCCAAACAAGTTCGAAACCGTAATCCTCATCTAGGTCTAAACAAAAGAAGAAGAAGGCGCCATGGTTGACATCGTATCATGGCTAGATGACGATAAAACAGAGGAATTTGAATGGTTCTCACACTTGTTAACTCAACTCCCTACCCCTCAAGGTCAAGATCCGTAGACGGTAATACATTGGAGCATGCTAAGATATCGCAAGAAAATTCCGAGTAAAGAAGATGACGAAACTGAAGTTGAGGCGAATCAAGAATGAAGCTTTTCAATCGTTAAAAGATAGCTCGGAAAGTGCCATCGAGGTCTAATATCACCTTGAAAACATTGCTCGAGCTATGTCTAAGAACATGGATTGGCTCAACCCAAGCAAACATCGACTTCACCAAACGGGATAACCCTCCATATTACACCGATCGGTCTAAACCTCTACCGACAATTGGCCAACCAGATGAACCTAGGATTCCATTCGATATTTCTTGAACAAAGACTTGGAATTTCTTCTACACGGTGGCGATGGCTCAAGAAAATACGCTACATTTTTGACACTTTCATTCCCAAAGTACCATATACTCAAACCGCATAGCTATCGAGGAAAGAGCTAATCACTTGTTCTCCAACAAAGTGGAAGCATACGATCGAGATGCAATGTACGGATTCATCATTGGCCGAACGTCAAGAATCTACTACGTGTCGCCAGTTCGTAAGTCTCAACATGCAAAGTGTTCAAGATTAAGGATATCATTGCCATCAAACACGTTGATCTTTCACCAAATGGGACTACACTTTTCTCAAGAAGATTGTGGTCAAAAGGCAAGATGAACGTGATTATGCATTCTCTCAAGTCGACTTTGAGAATTTGTCTATCAACGACATTGAAGACATGTACCTTGCCAAAGCACAGGTGGTCGCATGAGGCAATTTTCAATCAAGTACAACGTGAATTCATCAAGTCATCGCTCATCTTCATCGACGATAGTCATCAAAGAACGTAGAAGATCTCCACCGCAGCTGAATCATATCGCACCCGTGTCAACTTACCCACCTCGCCTTGATCTTCCCGACATCAACCAGCCTCACAATATACACTCATCAACAAACCATTCGACGTCGCCACCGCAAAGGAACTTCAACGAAATTGCTTAATGGCGTGTAGTGATCTTCACAAGTTTGGGATCACACTTTGAAGATGGTTAGGACGGATTGGCTTATAGGTTGAAGGATATAAGTCAAAATATTGGGTCTCCTAAGCGATGGAATTCTCGTGATCAAGGATGTGAGGAGGATCATTAAAATGATTGATGAAAGGTTGTATAGAAGGATCGCCTCGTAACATTGGAAAGCGTTGTTGGTGGTCGCACCCAGATTAACATCACCGGCTATCAACGCCTGCTCGCACTCCGCAACATCACCGGACTTCCCGGTACCCCTTGAACCGCTTCATTATTAATTTGATGTGTGATTATATATGTCTATGGCTTGTGCACATAACAAAGTTGTACAACCCGTTATTGTCAAGAAAGGACACCGTGGTACGCTTCGCTGCCACAATCCTTATAAAAGGAGCGAAAGCTTTACTTTTGAGTAAAACCTATCAAACCTTTCATTTTCAAGGTTTTACTCAAAAGGACAAGTACTTCCAGATGATTTTCAAAACCTCAACCGCTTATATCACTTGTTGTGGGGAGTACTTGAGTTAAAACTTTGTTCACAAATTGTTCATAGTGGTCATCTTCCCAACACTCGAAATGGTCATATTTATTTCAACTTTTCAAAAATAACATTTTATATGCCATTTTGAGGGGATAAAATTATGTGATAAGAAATATGTTGTGTAAATGCAAACGAATCTTTGTGTAATAGACTTAACCTATGAATTGACGGTACTAAACCGCTAGTAACTCGAAAAGACTTGTCCGGACGGTAATAATTTCAAGCTAGTTCGCTAGTAATGTAAACGTGTCTCGAAAAGACTTGTCCAAGTAGAATGTACCATTCGAGAAACTCTTGGTAGACATGAACTCGACGGGTATGACAACCTTCCGAGGCTTGTCTACACCTTCAAGGTAGTTATTAGAGCTAGTTGTCACCTAAAAGTCGACAATGTAAATCTTTAACTATGCAACGAACCGTGTCTCATGGGGATTGTCTATCTTGAGTTGATCAATTCATAAAGTGCGTGCTTTTTCCTCACTGTGCAGATTGTAAAACTCTTAAGCACATGTGAGGGGAGTATTTCAAAATCTAAAACTCTTGAAGTGTTCAAACATGTTTTCATTCACAAACACTTTGAGAGATTTTCATGAAAATGGTTTTGTGGCAATGGAGTTGTAAGGTGACTAAGGTTAGGAATAACTGTCCTATGATCCGCCAGAGTTGAGGGATCTACCCAAGGACATCACAAATAGTTAGTACTTAGAAGTCCTTAGGTATGATTATAAAAAGAGAAATGAGAATCGGAGAAAGAAGGAGTTGAAGAATTAAAAGGAAATGCAAAGAAAAGGGTGAAAAGAAATAGCCTCCAAATTATTCAACTTAGGGCATACACCGGTTCAATTCATATTCTACCGTTGTCACTTAGTGACGCCAAGATTGAAGATTAAAATCGTCATGGACCCAAAGGACGCATGCACTAAACCTTCTTAGCCACTCAAGTTTCTCTCAATGTAAGCTTGTTTCATTCTCACAGGAACCCTACGTAAACTATTGGCTTTCTTAGAGATCGCGGTATTGAAGAAGGAGACCCTCTCCCAGTCTCCGCCAGAAAACCAAAACGCACTATTGAGTCTAGAGCCACGAGATTCATCAAAAGATCTCTTAGGTACACTTGACATTTCATCACTTGATGATTCAACAATAAGAACATCGCGGTACGTTATCGAGTCCTTCATAGATCTTAGCAATGGTCGAGAACATTTATGAGAGGTTCACAACTTTGATCCTCATTGATTGAATGGAAACTCCCGCCAGGTCAACATCAAATGCCTCGACAAAGCAGTCACTGATAACTCCCGTGGATTACGCTTAGTGTGTCTCAAACGGTCTACAACATGAGGTGATGCTTCGTGTACCTCAACGACTCATCTCGAATCAGAGGTGTACTGCACATCGCGTTATCTCACTTGTGGGCCTCCAGCTCAGAACGGCCTTGTGAGAATTAGAGTTGTGTTTTCACACTATGTTGTTAACACTCAAGTTCGAACTCGTAAGTGCCGGAATCCGCTTATTACTAACCGCTTTAAATGTTTTTTCTTATGGAAGCTCCGAGCGGGATGATCGTGCAGATTCTTCTCATGCTCACGCCAACATCATCACTAATGGAAGTTCTATCCAAAAGCAACACAACATCGTAATGATTCTTCGTCAAATCAAAGAATTTTCAAAGTTAAAAGACTTAAAGAACTTCATCAAGATCAATTCCAATGTCAAAGAGCGTGTGAGCATGTCAAGAATGACGGAGACACCGTGAGCAAACAAGTAGACCCGAGGCGCACTTGATGCGCATAACAACATACTATCACTTTCATCACAAAGAACAATGATCAAAGAACAAAGTTAAAGATGACGCCAAAGCATAACTGCTCAAATAAAACTATCTCTACATCGGGAGATTGTTCGAATCAAGGCATTTCTTCTCACAAGAAAGAAGAATGTCAAGACGCCAAAGTTACTATTACATCAACGCCTTCACTGCTTTTTCATCACCAACACTTGAGGGGAGATTGTTGGAATCACCCTAAACCTTAATTCAAGTGTTAGTTACTCATATGTAATAGGTAGCTTATTATGGCCTTTATGTTTGTTTAAGGTCAAGCTTATTTAGAAGGCCCATAAGCTTAGGCCCATGTCCAATAAGAAAAAGGGAAGGAGCGGGAGTGTTGCCCTAGCTCCTTGCCTATAAATAGTCTTTATAACCCTCACTGAGGGTTGGTTGTTCAATTTATTCCTTTCACTCATGCCCTACGCAGAACTGCCTTAGTATATCGTGTGTGTGTGTTTGGTTTATTGTTCAATCGCTTTATCTCTTTCTATTAAGCTTGTGTTGTAAAACTAGTGACCTAACAAATATATATGTTAATCTTAAAATTACATATATATCTAATATAAAATAATATATCATATATGTCCAATAAACTTTAAAATACATATTAAATAATATTTGATTTTAAATGACCATTATACTATTGTTTCCTTTTCACTATAATTACACATAAAGGTGTTAGTCCGGTCGGGTTGGTCGGTTTGGGTCAATTGTGTCTCGCTAAAAAACATACCCAACTCGACTCTTGAGTTATCGGGTTCGGGTTTACTCGGTCGCGTTCGGGTATGTTTTTTAGCCTCAACTCGAATTTATTCCACCGACTAACAACCCTATGTGTCATTATAATGAAAATAGAAACAATGGTATAATGGTCATTTAAAAACAAATGATATTTAATATGTATTTTACATATACGATAATTTTAGTTTTAAATTAGATATATATGTAATTTTTAAGTTAGGTTGGATATATATGTTGTTTTGAAGCAAAAGAAGGATATATATGAAATTCTCCTTATATTTTAATATATAATATATCTTTAAATATTGTTTTATCTCTTCTATATCAAATCAAAATCCAAATCCAAATCCTAGTTCTAAACCCGCCTACAAAACAAATGGGCCCTCAAATTATAGTCAACATATCTACACAAGTACAAGAAATCAATTCTTTTCCTACACTTAGACAATCTTCATACTCTAGCATTGTAATGTAAGAAAGACTTGACACTATTTGAAAAGCCATTTATCTAGCTTTTGCATTGCATAAATAACTTGTTACACAAAAACTTGACAAACAACAAGTCTTTTGACAAAACTTTTTATAATTTAAAACACAATTTCATTTCTAACTTGATGTATTAAATGTATACAAAGCTTTTGATAATGATTTTTTGCATTGGATAAGAGTTTTACAATGATGTTTTCATTTATAAAATCTAGTTAAATTTATTATGTATAAGAAGCAAAAATTCATTAACGATTTTTTGCATTGTGAATGCTCTAATGTCAAATTCTCTGTGAGCCCATACTTGTACTTGATTCTTTGCCCATACTTGTACTTGATCCAAAAAGATGGTTGTAAATATCATATCTATAATATTTATATAGGGTGTATAGTCAAAGTGAAATCGTTGAATGTTGAAAAGTCAATATGTTGAAATATTGAAAAACTTAAATAAGTAAATATTGTAATTGAAAGGCAAAGATTGAAAACTATAAAAACTAATTGAAAGGAAACTTAATTATTTTAAAATTAAAATTAATTGTCTAATTTACCCTCTTTAATACCCTTTATACTTTCAAAAGAAAACTATAAAAACTAAGTAAATCCGTTAAAAAATTCCGTTGCTATACACGGGTACAACCATTTCCAAATTACATTTTGATCTTTTCACGTCTTATTTTGAACGTTATACGAAACACTTATCACAATATCGTATATCGTTAATTGTCTACCGCTAAAAACCTCCGTTACTATGCACGGATACTCGTCTAGTACAGTATGATATACACGTATACACAAATACACAAATTGCTACCTAAAACTATATACCATTTTTGCATGAATAATAAATTTATAAAGAAATAAAATAAGTTTTGATTTTTGAGAAACAATATGATATGCTTGGCACCTCACTTGGCCTTGTTGTCAACAACATTATTCGTTCTTCAAAAATTGATATCTAAAAAGAGATGAACTCAATGCTAAAGCTTGTCACAGTGGACCTGAGAAAATCGGTCGGTTGTGTATGTCGACCGACTTGGAAGTCGGTCGTGGCGAGTGTGGGTTGTAGGTCGAATATTGGTCGAGCGAAAAAAGAACATAATCGGGTGTGAATCCAACCGATTTTAAACACACACTTGTTTCAAAATTTTGTTAGTGCATACATGTGTGTTAGACTTCAAGTTGGCTGGTTGGTGATTTTGCTTGCAAGTGAAAATGCATGATTACTAATTTGGGGAGCTTATGTTTACAACCTGTGGGAGGATCTTGTGCATGCTATTGACCGACTAATATGCAAGTTGCATGAGGGTACTATTTATATGGATAACACTTTTAGTGTGTTTCCATTGCATGATTACACGTATATGAAACGTGCATGATCACTAATTGGTTGGCATGACACGTTGGTGTACAATGAGATATTTAATCATCAAGTTGATTTCTTTTATTGGAGTACTCGTAATAATTTGGTCGTTTCTGATCGCCCGAAAAAAAAAGCTGATGTGGTAGGCGGTGACTCATGTCACAACTATGGGCAACCTAAGTAAGCTAACAAAAGAATGGCCGATCAAGAATCATTGTACTAACCATTAGGCTTATGAAATGCAAACATTGAGTTTTATGTACTTCTATGTCACAATATTTCAAGAATCATTGTACAAACCTCAACAAAATGAATACACGTGTTCCACGATAACTCAAATTTTGGCAGGCAAAATAACTAATTTAAATTCAACTTTAAAACATCTAAAGAGTTATGGTTAAGAAATACCACTTCTCGATCACATGCAAATCTTAATGACTTTAGTCTTTAAGCGCAGTAAGATCATTTTTGTTACCTTATATTAGGTCAACCACAGATCCAACATCACGCATGGGCTTGGGCGCATGGCTACAAAGTCTCGTGGTCGTGGATGCAAGTTTTAGAAAAGAAAACTCAAAATGCTAATTAAATATTTGAGACAAAACAAAATAAAACCCAATTTTCATTTCAAGCCACCATATAAATATAGTTCAACATTTCTTAAGCACCTAGAAAGACAAGAGAAAGCTAAGAAGAATAGTGATATTAACTCAATTCAAACCTGACATAAAATAAAAACAACTTTTGACCCAAAAATAGAAAGATGCACTGAAGAAGAAACAAAAAACAAATAAATAAAAAAATAAAAAAACTCACAAAGATCTTAAATTACTTACATATTCAAGTTAGCAAGAAAAAAAACGCACAGATGTGAGAGCAACCATAAAACTGAGCAGAAAATGTAAGAGCATGCTTGGTTGGATGTATTCGAGGGTGGAGAATGAGAAAGATAATCATTATTTATATTTGGTATACTATTATGCAATGGACCATTACCCAAGACAAGGTAATTGAGCATTACCCTACAAATTGAGGGTTTGAAAATTAGGAGTGATGCAGTACTCATTACATTATTTAGCATTCGCTCCACCTTTCTCATTCATATTCCTCTATTTGAACCAAGCGTCCCCCTAAAATTATACTTACGATTTGCAACCAAAAGCTAAGTGACTTGATTCAAGCGTTAACCTACCATGGAAAAGGTTAAAAAAAATATTGTTAGTATTTGAAGGAGAGGAAAGGTAAGAGCAAAGGTGTCATGAAGAGCACTTCTCTTCAACTGATACTCATCGGTGTCACATCACCTTAACACAACCACTTCAAAATACTTCCTCTATCATAACACAACACAAACTTTTCATTTGGGCTTCACCCACCTTCAATTTTATTTTCTTTTCCCATTTTCAAACACACTTAATTTATTTCATTCAATTAAAATTACAATACGATTTGAGGAAAAAAAAGAAAAAAAAAAGGTATGAAACTTAAGAAATATGAATAAAAAAATACATCAAAGTATAAAGAAACTAATGATTTTGTTGCTGTTGTAGATGTTGTCGCCATAGATGTTGCAAAACATGCTCAATCATATTTTATTGAAGCCTTGCTTGTGTTTGTTTATCATGGAGTTCTTTGGATTTCTTCCGTTGCACTCTGCATCGCTCGATTCATGCCCGTTGAAAACTTACTCGCGGACAAACATAAATCTCGCTCTTTTCAGATATCGCAAATTTTTTATCTTTCTAAATCATGTTATGCAATATGATGCACGTGTATATGACTCTCCGTAACTTGTTGACGGTCCACATCGCTACGGTTGGCTTATAACATGCCAACGCCCTTAGATGATCTTGTCACACCCCAAATTACTGCTTTTGCGTGAATGGAATTCTGGGGATAGTGTCATAGCATCAAAGTTACAGATTATATCGAAGCGACCTAAAGTGTCATTTTGAAAATAACGTTTGATTTAGTAAAATAATCAAAGTTTACAAAACATAGGTCCCAAAATATTTCCAATATACCAAAATGAGTTTGTTACAATCAAACGATAGTTAAGTGCATAAATATAGGTGACGCGTCGACACCGCGACTCTATTCTAAGTCCACATGCATGCCATGAAGTGAATGCCTTAGATACCTGAGATAAAACATGCTAAAAGTGTCAACACAATGGTTGAGTGAGTTCATAGAGTTTGGTTAACAAGTAAAGCTTTTAAAGAGCGATCATGCAACAAAGGCAAAGTTTTTGGTCATATAGAATAGTCCACAAAGCAAAGGCATCGTAAATCCACTCAGTTCCATGTTCCGCCCATACAAAACTTGCAACCTGTGTGTTCACAACCCACTGCCAAAAGTAGTATGTCTAGAAGTCAAGTGCACGTTATCATAATAGTTCACAAAGCAAAGGTATTGTAAATCCACTCAGTTCCAAGTTCCGCCCATACAAAACTTGCAACCTGTGTAAAACCTGAAAATCTAAAACCTGATTAAAGACTAAAATACCCTTGGAATCGAAATTTATAAAATACGTAAAATACATTTATAACATTTAACGAGATTGAAAACTAACTTGTGAATAATTAAAACCTAACTAAAATATATTACGTGATCGAATTTGGTACGACGAAGATTAAATGTTTCGCAAATAACTTGGGCCGTGTTTGTTTTTGTTTCGTGTGGACTCAAGCCGAGAAGCCCATATGGTGTGCGTGGGTTTTTGTGTGTTTGGTTGGACCAAGCCAAAAACCCAAGGCTTCCTCAAAGCCCTAAACTAAAATGTTACCACTATATATACAACACATAATCACAAGATTGGAACCCTAGTTTTATTTGCCTCTCCTTTTCTTTTTGTTTCATTCGGCCGAGAGTCTCAACTCCCTTGGTCGTGAGTTTTGTTTCAACAAAGCTAAGGTATAATGCTTATTTGTCTTCCTTGTTACACCATACGTTTATTTAATGTATCATGTTTCGTTTGGTCGAGTTATGTTTCTTTTCTTTTGGTGTCGAGCCGTGTGATACAAACAAGAACAAACCCTAACGATTAAACCTTACAAGTATTAAAGAGTTATGTACGTAATGTGTATTATTGAATCAAGTCAAGTATATGTCGAGTTAATAAGGGCCGAACCCTATGTAATTAGGACCGAACCATGCATAACATTCGAATAAGGTATAAAACATGATAACTTGAATGAGTTAAGTATGTAAATGAGCTAGGACTTGCGTAAAACCTAATAGCCGAAAACCCTAGATTGAACCGAACCATGTATAAGTTTTGAAAGTGCATTAAGTAAGTAAAGGTCATGTAAACGTAAACCCTAGTTTGATATGTTAATCGAATAAGGTATGCCAAACCCTAATGGTTTGTGAATCGTGTCTCATATGCGTGTGTAATTATAAGTCAAGTGAACTTGTAAACGTGTAGACGTGTAATTAATACGAGTAATAAGTAACTTGTATGTCACATAAAATCATAACGTGCATGGTGAAACATAAAAGGAAAGATTATTTTTATGACGTGTTAGGTTAAGGAACGAGTCATTAAAAGACGTAACATGTAAGTAAAAGCATATTAATGAGATATTAAAGATGAGAAACCCTAGAACATAAATGAGAGTCGATTAGGGTTTTGAAACTAAGTGTGTATTAATTGTTATTTCATGTGTGAATTATGACGCTTAAACTATTTTCACATTTAACCCTAAACTTTAATAAATGACATATGAACCCTAATCTACAATATTAATTATAAAACATTTAAGTCTCATTTAATTATAAAACCCTAAAATATTAAAAGATCATTTCGACGATTATGGAATCATTAATAATATATACGACCATTAATGTGTATAGGTTCGTGAAGAAGGAGTAATTCTTTGCTTTTCCGTGTCTTCTTTTCGATCATTTGCTTTGGAATAAGGTATAGATATTCGACCTTTTCAAGAAGGTTTCTTGTAACGCTTACTTTTCGTTAACTTTCATATTAGGATTTCCTAAGCCTTTGCTATGAACCCTAATGTGTCTATTTGAGTCGTTGTTTATCCGAACTTTGATTTTGAATCATAAAACTTTGATGTTGAAACATGATTAAACGTTTGATAAAATATGATCTATGTCGGTTATGACATTCTTATTTGACCTAAGATAGTTTGACACCGAGCCAATTATTAACTAGTCATGGGGTTCCATGTCCGTGTCAAGAATGCACTTGACATGACTCTAGGCGATAGAGTGAAGTTCGCCACGCCCTTATCTCGTTATTGTTATGAGCTCAATTTATATTATATTATCAATGTATGTTTGTGGGGCGATGGGTGCATCCTAGATCCGTTATATGTTATATATTATATGTTATATGCTATATGTTGTTTGATGATTGATCTGCGTGCATGCACGCCCTTCATAACTCGTAGGTCTCCCTACAAATGTTGCCTTATGTGATTATGATATGTTTATGATATGGCATATGTGTTTGGGCTCGAGGTAGTTAGCTATACAACTTATTCTTATATCCCGATTTATCTTTTGAAATGATTATGATTTCACTATCTTTCTTTCACTTTATTTCGTATTCGTATTCGCTCGCTTCGTATTCGCTTTGCTTGTATATCTGCTCACTGGGCTTTTGAAGCTCACCGCATTTCTTTTCTTCATGGCGGTATCTAAGCATTGAGATGGGTATTGCTTTGGGATGAGTCTTGAGTGGACTTACCTTAGAGATTTTAGCTTTGATCTTATGATGCCATTTAGACTTTATATTTTGGACATTTCATTTGGAGTTTATTTTCACTGGGACCTATGTATTGAAGTCGTTTGACTTGGATTATTTCAATATTTATGTTGAGATTTCTTTTGGATATTTATGTTTGCTTTGATATGACACCATTACTTGTGATTCCTTTACCCTTGTCGGTCGGGCGTTACAATTTATGGCATCGAGCCTGTGTTTACGACTTGTAGTAGTGGACCCGTGACATATGGAGCCTAGGTTTTGAGACTTTAGAGCTTAGGATTTGACCCGTGAGGATTTGGGTAGACTTTAGGATTCCTTCTCGCACTTCCATTTAGTATCTCACCTTTGTTCATTTTGCTAATCGCTCGATGGTTCGAACTCGCACTACCGGTAGCACGGATGGAGACGATGATGCTACTAACATGGATACCGTGATTGCGAATGCTCTCAACTCTCTTTTCCCCGGTCTTACTACACCGAGATGATGGAACAGTGATCAATAACATTCGAATCGAATGGTGCTCGGGTAGTGGTGGAGGAAATCAACCCGTCGGTATTCATACTTGGCTCGAGCGTTTGAAGCTCAAGCCTCTTTCGCTTAGCACCGCCGCTACTCCTACCGAGGCCGAGGACCGGATCACCATATTGAGAAGTCGTTTGAAGTCTTGGGTTGTGGAGACGAGTTTAAGACTCGTTTGGTCGCATTCAAATTGGAAGGTGATGCTTTAAATTGGTGGAAGGCGCCAAACAAGCAAGAGGAGGAGATGCTTTTCTTTGTGACTTGTACTGGACCGAGTTTTGGACTATCTTCTATAACCGTTATTCTCGATGCCGAGCAAAGAAAGGTATGAGAGGGATTATCGTGCGATCTACCGTTTGATGATGAGAATTCCAATGAGTACATGAGTAGGTTTATGAGGTTGGTGAGTTTTGTGGGAGCGATTGTCGGAGATGGTAGGCGTCAAGCTAAGCATTTCAAGTGGGATCAAGAAGTGGGTGTTGGACCGACCGCTTAATATTGAGTATGAGAATGTGTCGGCCGCAATGACGCACTCGTAACATTGAGATATTTCATGAGGTTTCGGGTTCTAACAAGCGTAATCGCGATGGTGATCGGATTCAAGGTAGGACTCAAGGCAATGACTATATGGAAACTCCGTAGGAGTTATGATTCGAGGGGTCAAGTGGATAGGAGTTATGATCACGGGTCACGGGAAGGAATGTTGACACCGGCGCCTTGAGACGAGGGGTCAAGATAATAGAAATGCCGGTAAGAATGGAAGTGATCGCCGTAACCAAGGTAACAATAACCGCACATAACAAGGATCACCACCGAGGAACAAATCGTGGTCGTGCTTCAGATCTTCTAGTCGCCAGAGGATACCGAGGTTTTGCCTCTCCCACCTATTTGTACTACTTGTGGAAAGGCTCATCCAGGCAAGTGTTACAAGGCCATCGGTGGTTGTTTTGCTTGTGGCTCCACCGCTCACAAGATTAAATATTGTCCTAAGAAGAACCCGCGATTCTCGAAACTACATCAAGTCGCAGACTACCATCGGACGTGTTTATGCTACTACTCAGAATCAAAGGAGCGCACTTCGTGTACCATTACGGCACTCTTTTCATTGATGATTATGTCGTCTTCGTTTTATTTTATACCGGTGCACACACTCCATTATATCTACCACATTTGCTAAGAAACTTAATATGAAGCCCAAACCGTTAACAAATCACTTATCGATTTCACGCCTATGAAAACCACGTGATCATTGATCATAAACACGTTAATGTCCTCTTCGCTTTGATGATCGATTCGCTTTGAAAATCTGTATCCTCTCGATATGGTCGACTTTGATATCATTCTAGGCATGGATTGGTTGGCTTATCATAGAGCTTCAATTGATTGCCATGCTAGAACGGTGATCTTTGGAGACGTAAAACATCCCGAATTCGTTTATCATGGTTCTCAACCTCTTAAATATGTTAAACTCATTTCCGCTATGAAGGCACGGACCATGATTGCTCATGGATGCCAAGGTTTTCTAGCATTTGTTAAGGACATATCTTTGGAGAGTCCTAACATTGAAAATCTTTCGGTTGTTTGCGAATTCATTGGCGTTTTTCCCGATGAACTCCCGGACTTCCCCGCCTAGAGAAGTTGAGTTTAGCATTGAGTTAATTCTCGTGCCGAACCGATTTTGAAGGCTCCGTGATCGCATGGCACCGTGAGAATCAAGGAGTTGAAGGAACAATGCAAGAGATGATAGAAAGTGGATTTATTCGCCCGGTGTTTCTCCATGGGGTGCACTGCCTTGTTTGTGAAGAAGAAGGATGGAAGCATGCGCTTATGTATCGACTACCGTGAACTCAATCGTATACCATTCGTAACTGCTATCCTCTCGCCGCGTATTGATGATTTGTTTGATCAACTACAAGGAGCTAAGTTCTTTTCAAGATTGACCGAGGTCCGCTACCATCGCCACGTGTGAAGGAGCAAGATGTTCCTAAGACCGCGTTTGCACTGGATATGGTCATTACGAATTCTCGTTATGCCTTTTGGTTTGACCAATGCGCCGCCGTGTTTATGGACCGATGAATCGTGTTTTCCATGAGTTTCTCGACAAGTTCGTTATTGTTTTCATCGACGACATTTTAGTTTACTCTAAGTCCAAGAAGAGCATGAAGAACATCTCCGTGATAGTTTTGGAGATTTTGAGGAAGAAGAAGTTGTACGCCAAATTTTCGGCGCGAATTTTGGTTAAGACAAGTTGCTTTCCTTGGTCATATAGTATCACCGATGGTATCACCATGGATCCGTCTAAAGTTGAGGCTATCACTAAATGGCCAAGACCTACGACGATGATCGAGGTCGAGTTTTCTTGGACTTCACGGTTACTACAGACGTTTTGTTGAAGGTTTCTCTCGCTTAGCTCTACCCCTAACCCAACTGATGAGAAAAGGTGAAAAGTTTGTATGGACGGATGAACAAGAGAAGAGTTTTGAAGAGTTGAAACGGAGATTGGTGTCCGCACCTATTTTGACTCTTCCAACTGGTTCTGGAGGATTTCAAATTTATAGTGATGCATCTAAGAAAGGATTAGGCTGTGTTTTGATGCAACATGGAAAGGTAATAGCTTATGCTTCGAGGCGCCTAAAACCTTATGAGGAGAATTACCCAACTCATGATCTTGAGTTAGTGCGGTGGTGTTTGCGTTGAAGATCCGGAGACATTACTTGTATCGAGAGAAGTGTGATATATTCATCGATCATAAGAGTCTCAAGTATATTTTCACCGTAAGGAACTTAACATGAGACAAAGAAGATGGTTAGAACTTCTTAAGGATTACGACACCAACATTCAAGACCATCCGTAAGGATAACGTTGTTGTCGACGACTTAGCCGAAATCGTGCATTCTTGCGAGTATCAAGATTGAGCCTAGGATTTTGCGTGACTTAGAGAGTGTGGATGTTGAATTGTGTGTACGAGGTTTTGATGGATACCGGGCTAGTATGAAGGTGGAGTCGAACCTTATACCGCAAATAAAAGAGGCTCGTAAAGATGACGGCGAAATGTGGGCCGTGGCGCAAAATGTTGAAGAAGGTAAATGACGGAGTTTAAGGTTGATAATGACGGTATTGTATGGTATGGAGATAGGCTTTGTGTTCCTAATGATCGTGTATTTCGTGAGAAAGTTATGACCAAGCTCATAGTTCTCCTTTCACTATTCATCCCGGTTCTACCAAGATGTATAGGATTTGAAACAAGATTTTGGTGGAATGGAATGAAGCAAGATGTGGCGACGTTTGTGTCAAGTGTATGATTTGTCACAGTGAAGATTGAACATCAAAGGGCTAGTGGATTGTTACAACCATTGGATATTCCAACATGGAAGTGGGATAAGATATCTATGGATTTTGTGACCGATGCCTCTTACTCGGAAGAAGCATGATGCGATTTGGGTAGTTGTAGATCGACTAACCAAATCGCTCATTTCTTGCCAATTAGAAAGGATTATGGTATTGGTAAATTGGCGGAGATATTTCAGAAGAGATCGTTAGACTTCATGGTACTCCGCATCTATTGTGTCCGATGAGATCCGCGTTTTACTCGCGTTTCGGAAAGGTTTGCAAAAGCTTGGGGTACTCGACTTAATTTTAGTACGGCATTTCATCCTCAAATGATGGTCATCGAGAGGACTATATGCACCTTAGAGGATATGCTAAGGGCTTGTGCTTTAGAATGGACCGCGCTTGGGATGAATATTTATGTTTAGTAGAGTTTGCATATAACAACAGCTTGGCATGCTAGCATTAAGGCGGCACCGTTTGAACTTCTTTATGGAAGGAAATGTAGAGCACCTATTTGCCGGGATGAAGTAGGTGAGCATTTGATTGAAGGTCCGAAATGATTGAGATCACTAATGAGAAAGTAGTCATTGCTAGAGAAAATTTGAAGGAAGCTAGGTCTCGCCGAAAGTTATGCCGACAAGCATCGTCGTGATTTAGAGTTTCGGGTCGAGATCGTGTATTCTTGAAAGTTTCGCCGTTTAGAGGTGTGAAACGTTTTGGAATCAAGGGCAAGCTCAGTCCTCGATTTATTGGACCGCTTGAGATTCTAGAACGGATAGGAGAAGTTTCGATCGATTAGCACTTCCGCCTTAGTTATCGCATGTTCATGACGTTTTCCATGTATCACCCTAAGAGGATACAACTATCATCCGTTACACGCTGCTTCTTATCCGTTTGATCAAATTCAATCCGATATGTCTTTATCTGAAGAACCGGAAGCTATTCTAGAAAGACAAGAAAGAGTTATGAGAAATAAAGTCATTCCATTCGTTAAGATTCTTTGGAAAAATCATCCTGAACGTGAGGCTACTTGGGAAACCGAGGAGTCGATGCGAGCTAGTTATCCTCATTTCTTTGAATAGTTTGGTATGTTCTCATTTCGTTTTCGTTTTCGTTTCGTTTCATTTCAATTTTCGAGGACGAAAATTTTTCTTTAGAGGGGAAGAATTGTAAAACCTGAAAATCTAAAACCTGATTAAAGACTAAAATACCCTTGGAATCGAAATTTATAAAATACGTAAAATACATTTATAACATTTAACGAGATTGAAAACTAACTTGTGAATAATTAAAACCTAACTAAAATATATTACGTGATCGAATTTGGTACGACGAAGATTAAATGTTTCGCAAATAACTTGGGCCGTGTTTGTTTTTGTTTCGTGTAGACTCAAGCCGAGAAGCCCATATGGTGTGCGTGGGTTTTTGTGTGTTCGGTTGGACCAAGCCGAAAACCCAAGGCTTCCTCAAAGCCCTAAACTAAAATGTTACCACTATATATACAACACATAATCACAAGATTGGAACCCTAGTTTTATTTGCCTCTCCTTTTCTTTTTGTTTCATTCGGCCGAGAGTCTCAACTCCCTGGTCGTAAGTTTTGTTTCAACAAAGCTAAGGTATAATGCTTATTTGTCTTCCTTGTTACACCATACGCTTGTTTAATGTATCATGTTTCGCTTGGTCGAGTTATGTTTCTTTTCTTTTGGTGTCGAGCCGTGTGATACAAACAAGAACAAACCCTAACGATTAAACCTTACAAGTATTAAAGAGTTATGTACGTAATGTGTATTATTGAATCAAGTCAAGTATATGTCGAGTTAATAAGGGCCGAACCCTATGTAATTAGGACCGAACCATGCATAACATTCAATAAGGTATAAAACATGATAACTTGAATGAGTTAAGTATGTAAATGAGCTAGGACTCATGAAACCTAATCAAACCCCTAGATTGAACCGAACCATGTATAAGTTTTGAAAGTGCATTAAGTAAGTAAAGGTCATGTAAACGTAAACCCTAGTTTGATATGTTAATCGAATAAGGTATGCCAAACCCTAATGGTTTGTGAATCGTGTCTCATATGCGTGTGTAATTATAAGTCAAGTGAACTTGTAAACGTGTAGACGTGTAATTAATACGAGTAATAAGTAACTTGTATGCCACATAAAATCATAACGTGCATGGTGAAACATAAAAGGAAAGATTATTTTTATGACGTGTTAGGTTAACGAACGAGTCATTAAAAGACGTAACATGTAAGTAAAAGCATATTAATGAGATATTAAAGATGAGAAACCCTAGAACATAAATGAGAGTCGATTAAGGTTTTGAAACTAAGTGTGTATTAATTCGTTATTTCATGTGTGAATTATGATGTTTAAACTATTTTCACATTTAACCCTAAACTTTAATAAATGACATATGAACCCTAATCTACAATATTAATTATAAAACATTTAAGTCTCATTTAATTATAAAACCCTAAAATATTAAAAGATCATTTCGACGATTATGGAATCATTAATAATATATACGACCATTAATGTGTATAGGTTCTGTGAAGAAGGAGTAATTCTTTGCTTTTCCTGTGTCTTCTTTTCGATCATTTGCTTTGGAATAAGGTACAGATATTCTGACCTTTTCAGTAAAGGTTTCTTGTAACGTTTACTTTTCGTTAACTTTCATATTAGGATTTCCTAAGCCTTTGCTATGAACCCTAATGTGTCTATTTGAGCTGTTGCTTATCTGAACTTTGATTTTTGAATCATAAAACTTTGATGTTGAAACATGATTAAACGTTTGATAAAATATGATCTATGTCAGTTATGACATTCTTATTTGACCTAAGATAGTTTGACACCGAGCCAATTATTAACTAGTCATGGGGTTCCATGTCCGTGTCAAGAATGCACTTCCGACATGACTCTAGGGCGAGAGAGTGAAGTTCTCGCCACGCCCTTATCTCGTTATTGTTATGAGCTCAATTTATATTATATTATCAATGTATGTTTGTGGGGCGATGGGTGCATCCTAGATCCGTTATATGTTATATATTATATGTTATATGCTATATGTTGTTTGATGATTGATCTGCGTGCATGCACGCCCTTCATAACTCGTAGGTCTCCCTACAAATGTTTCCTTATGTGATTATGATATGTTTATGATATGGCATATGTGTTTGGGCTCGAGGTAGTTAGCTATACAACTTATTCTTATATCCCGATTTATCTTTTGAAATGATTATGATTTCACTATCTTTCTTTCACTTTATTTCGTATTCAGATTCGTTCTCGCTTCGTATTCGCTTTGCTTGTATATCTGCTCACCTGGCTTTTGAAGCTCACCGCATTTCTTTTCTTCCGCGTGTATCTAAGTATTGAGCCGGGTATTGCTTTGGGATGAGTCTTGAGTAGACTTACCTTAGAGATTTTAGCTTTGATCTTATGATGCCATTTAGACTTTATATTTTGGACATTTCATTTGGAGTTTATTTTCCGCTGGGACCTATGTATTGAAGTCGTTTGACTTGGATTATTTCAATATTTATGTTGAGATTTCTTTTGGATATATATGTTTGCTTTGATATGACACCATTACTTGTGATTCCTTTACTCTTGTCGGGTCGGGGCGTTACAACCTGTGTGTTCACAACCCATTGCACAAAATATAGCGTATCAAGTAGTCAAGTATAAGTCGTCGTAATAGTTCACCATATAGCACCACGATATAATAATGTATGCCGTGCAAAGCCCTAGAATAAATAATATGCGCCCGTAACATAGTGGACGAGAGGTTGGTCAACTCTAATAGCTTATCCATACTACCTACTAATAGGAGACTAACAATGCGAATGTACGAACAATACATCATACAACTATTATATACAATTAAGAACACTCCAACATGGGAGAATTTGCACCGCTCCGAACACGGGAGACTTTAGATTGAGAACGCCCGTAACATAGTGAGACATTCTGCCCGGACCGGGAGGCTTTAAGATTGCTCCCAACAAAGGAGACTTTAGGTCAAGGTCATAACACGTCCGGTTCAATAAGTTCAAACAAGTCATAAGTTCGTATTTAAGTTCAAGGATTCCGCTCAAAGTTCGTAATTAAGTTCAAAGATTTAGGTCGAGTTCAAAAGTTCGTAATACCAAAGAGCTCGAATAATATCAAAAGGTTCGAGATAGTCAAGCGCTCAAAATCACGCCAAACAAGTTTAAAATATATCAAAAGGGTCCTTGTACAAGTTAAAAGAGATCAACTATATGTCAAAAGGTTTATATCAAGTCCAAAGTGTTCACTTATATGTTAAAGGGTCCAAATAAATTTAAAAGAGCTCAAATATACATGTCGAAGGGTTCAAAATCAAGGAAAGTGATTCAAATAATAGCGTTCATAACATGGTGATCAATTTAGTTCGGGCATAATCTACTTACGCGCACATAGAGTGAAACAAAAGATATTTAAGATCATATAAGTGTAAAGTAAAAATAAGTAGTTGAGCATGTATCTCCCCCAAAGAGTTTATAAAATAATTAAACGAGTAAAAGTGGGGCTACGAACTCACCTGGTGCAATGTTATGATGACAAAGTGGATACACAGAAATGAGACGCAACAGTCTAACCGCGACCTATAATGAATGATATGCTCTAATATAAGTCATGAAACAATGTCGTGCATGCAAACTCATATGATATCCATACCACTTGTACATTTTGGAAAATAAAGTTTATCGTCGAAATATATGTTTATGACATATTGTCAAGTTACCAAATACTTTACATGTATTTTACGTCGAAATGATATCCTACGATAATCATTTAGTGATTTATTATGAAACTATAACTTTTCGTCAGAAATAATGTCATTTGACAATTTCATGAAAGTGACTAAACGTCCTTGAAAAGTTAGTCGTAAAATGGTGCACATCGAGTGTTAGGAAGCAAACTCAACGGTTTTAGGAAGCTTGTATCATTATCTCAAAGTTTTGGCATTTAAGTTTTCATTCTAGAGGTCTCGATCATGGAGAAAAGTATAGGTGAAGTATGGTACTTGTGCCCAAAATATGGTTTAAGTGTGGTTTTCGGCAAAGTTTAAGTAACCGTAATTTATTCATTCCAACTCCGCTCGACGAATAGTTGGACATTTTGGAAAATATGCTAGGCGAACTTACTTTTACTAGAAGACATCACGTTATAAAAAGTACTACGTCGATGTTAAAACGACCCTCAACATGGTCACTTGTTGCCGACATTTGTCTAATAGAAATATATTAGTTTTTCTTATATAATATAGTTACGGCAACTTTATGTAAACACGTAATTTAATCGTTACAAGTCCGCTTTCACGCTTTATATGTCCTCGGAATCGTGATAATATATACTAATATATTTTTGATAAGTCGACACATTTTATAACGCTTAAGACTCATTTTTGACTCGTAAAAGTCGAGATTACATGCTGAATTTTCTGTACTAAATATCTTTCGTCAAACTTGAAAATTTCATAACTTCTTCGTTATAGTCCGCTTT
This sequence comes from Chrysanthemum lavandulifolium, assembly GCA_022545495.1. Classification (NCBI taxonomy): domain Eukaryota; kingdom Viridiplantae; phylum Streptophyta; class Magnoliopsida; order Asterales; family Asteraceae; genus Chrysanthemum; species Chrysanthemum lavandulifolium. Next base: position 112,395,268 of record CM040245.1, on the reverse strand, counting down.
AACCCGCTCAAACGCCAAGTTTTCGCTTTTAAAGTATATTTTCCAAATATCTAGCCCAAAATATTTTACCAACTGTCGGATTTTCCAGATTTTCAAAATATGGACAGACCCTTATTAATAGTTGTCGAAATGAGTTTTATCACAAAAACCTATTCTAACCAATTCAAAACAACTCCGGTTATTCAAATCCTACCATACACCTTCTTAGGGTGTCATGGGTTCCTAGACATCACCAAAAGTGATATGTTACAAGGGATAATTTATAGGATGATCATATTTCAATATAAGTAATAAAAACATTAAAAGTGGTATAAACTCATATGTAACATGCATGATTCTTGCAAAAATGATGAAATAACATAAAGATGAATATGAAAGAATAAAAATGATCATGAAATGCTTACTAGTGAAGTGATGAGGTTTAAAGAACAAGGTTTTTCCTAATTACCCTAGGTTTTTATTTCAAAACCTTAAAAAGAAAGTATACTAGTGTGTATAAATAACTTGATCTTGAAAAATCTTGAGTTTCTCCTTGTTATCATGCCTTGGCCGAAATTTTAGAGAGGAAATGGAGAGGATTCATAGCTTTTCACCTTTGAAAAGTGTGTTCTATGTGTTTGTTTTGCAAATATCTAATAAATATACATGACTAGACAAACTAAACATTATGTGTACATTTAGGAAGCAAAGATCAATTTGGATACATGTTGTGTCATCTTTGTTTGGTCGACAATAAGGAAAGAAAAAGAGAGATGGTGACTTCTCATTTAGTGAGTGTATAATTATGTAAGTATAGTAGGTGACTTGTAAGTTTAAATAGGTATTTAGGGTAGCGTTATCTAGAAATAAATTTTAACGGAACAAAATATAATGTAACGATGTCATAAAAGTTATAAAAATACATTTCTTACAAAAATTTAGTGAAATAATAATTATCGATTAGTACTTACGAAACCGTCGAATTATATATACATAACAATTTATATACAAAATAAATTGAAAACATCGGGTAATTTAATAATATAATTTTATGGTCTTAAAATGAGTATAAAACATATCGGAATAATTTTTGGAAGTGTCGGATCAAATGTTCAATTAATGTTTACGCGATAGCGTTTATTTAATAAGAATATAAACGTTTAATGTAAAATGCAAAACCATGCACGAACCGATATGAAACGATGAATATTGAGTTTGAGAAATGACCGGAAATTGAGAATTGTGACATTCTTCCCATGTCAGCGGAATCACGTCCTCGTGATTCAATTAATGATACTATAGTCCGAACCGCGACAAAGGTTCAAAAGTTCGTGCTCGTACGAATAGTCTAACTGATCATGTCAATGCTCATGCATATGCGTTCCTCATCCAACTAGGTACGTTCCCGTGCTATCGTGACCATTTCCCATCCTAAATACATGCTCCCTTATGATTAGGCTCGATGAGGCAGGCTTTCCCATTCTCGAGCGAAATCCTCAAAAGATTTTTAGGTAACCGATTTTTACTTAATCTCACAACTCATCAAACAAGAACTGTCATGAGATTAGGCTAAATCGGTTTGAGCAACAACTTGTTTCTAGCTTAATCTTTGCAACTCATCAAACAAGAACTGTCGCTCGGATAAAACTGGAAATAAGTGGTTTGAAGAAAATCTTTGAAAATTTGGCTCGATTAGAATTGCTTACACATATGAGATCACATTCCTTCATTGCATGATTCTTCCCGAATTAGACATAGGTGATCGTGCTATGTATAATTTAGAGTAACTATGCAATGCTTGGACTAATCGCCTCATATGATGTTTGGTGTTGAGTCACAAGTTCGCATGTATAAGGAGTATGCACTTATAATGTTATGATGAGATGCTATGATGATGTAGTTATAGTCTAGGGTCAATGATGCAACCTAGTTCTCTATAACCGATGCTCGATACCAACTGTCACACCCCAAATTACATTTTGCAATGGAATGGAATTCTCGGGATGACCGTCATATCATCAAAGTTACGCTTATATCGAACGACCTAAAGTGTCATTCGAAAATATCGTTTGATTTAGTAAAATAATCAAAGTTTACAAAACATAGGTCCCAAAATATTTCCAATATACCAAAATGAGTTTGTTACAATCAAACGATAGTTAAGTGCATAAATATAGGTGACGCGTCGACACCGCGACTCTATGATAAGTCCACATGCATGCCATGAAGTGAATGCCTTAGATACCTGAGATAAAACATGCTAAAAGTGTCAATACAATGGTTGAGTGAGTTCATAGAGTTTGGTTAACAAGTAAAGCTTTTAAAGAGCGATCATGCAACAAAGGCAAAGTTTTTGGTCATATAGAATAGTCCACAAAGCAAAGGTATCAGAATCCACTCGGCCCAAGTTCCCCATACAAAACTTGCAACCTATGTGTTCACAACCCACCGCCAAAAGTAGTATGTCTAGAAGTCAAGTGCACGTTATCATAATAGTTCACAAAGCAAAGGTATTAGAATCCACCCGGCCCAAGTTCGCCCATACAAAACTTGCAACCCGTGTGTTCACAACCTATTGCACAAAATATAGCGTATCAAGTAGTCAAGTATAAGTTGTCGTAATAGTTCACCATATAGCACCACGTATATAATAATGTATGCCAGGCAAAGCCCCTAGAATAAATAATATGCGTCCCGTAACATAGTGGACGAGAGGTTGGCCGACCTCTAATAGCGCTATCCATACTACCTACTAATAGGAGACTAACAATGCGAATGTACTGAACAATACATCATACAACTATTATATACAATTAAGAACACTCGAACATGGGAGAATTTGTAATCGCTCCGAACATGGGAGAATTTAGATTGAGAACGCCCGTAACATAGTGAGACATTCTCGCTCCTGACCGGAGGCTTTAAGATTGCTCGAACAAAGGAGACTTTAGGTCAAGGTCATAACACGCTCGGTTCAATAAGTTCAAACAAGTCATAAGTTCAGATTTAAGTTCAAGGATTCCGCTCAAAAGTTCGTAATTAAGTTCAAAGATTTAAGTCGAGTTCAAAAGTTCGTAATACCAAAGAGCTCGAATAATATCAAAAAGGTTCGAGATAGTCGAAGCGTTCAAAATCACGTCAAACAAGTTTAAAATATATCAAAAGGGTCCTTGTACAAGTTAAAAGAGATCAACTATAAGTCAAAAGGTTCATATCAAGTCCAAAGTGTTCACTTATATGTTAAAGGGTCCGAATCAATTTAAAAGAGCTCAAATATACATGTCGAAGGGTTCAAAATCAAGGAAAGTGATTCAAATAATAGCGTTCATAACATGGTGATCAATTTAGTTCGGGCATAATCTACTTACGCGCACATAGAGTGAAACAAAAGATATTTAAGATCATATAAGTGTAAATTAAAAATAAGTAGTTGAGCATGTATCTCCCCAAAAGAGTTTATAAAATAATTAAACGAGTAAAAGTGGGGCTACGAACTCACCTAGTGCAATGTTATGATGACAAAGTGGATACACAGAAATGAGACGCAACAGTCTAACCGCGACCTATAATGAATGATATGCTCTAATATAAGTCATGAAACAATGTCGTGCATGCAAACTCATATGATATCCATACCACTTGTACAATTTGGAAAATAAAGTTTATCGTCGAATATATGTTTATGACATATTGTCAAGTTACCGATACTTTACAAGTATTTACGTCGAAATGATATCCTACGATAATCATTTAGTGATTTATTATGAAACTATAACTTTCGTCAGTAAAATAATGTCATTTGACAATTTCATGAAAGTGACTAAACGCCCTTGAAAAGTTAGTCGAAATGGTGCACATCGAGTGTTAGGAAGCAAACTCAACGGTTTTGGGAAGCTTGTATCATTATCTCAAAGTTTTGGCATTTAAGTTTTCCTTCTAGAGGTCTCGATCATGGAGAAAAGTATAGGTGAAGTATGGTACTTGTGCCCAAAATATGGTTTAAGTGTGGTTTTCGGCAAAGTTTAATAACCGTAATTTATTCATTCCAACTTCGCTCGACGAATGGTTGGACATTTTGGAAAATATGCTAGGCAAACTTACTTTTACTAGAAGACATCACGTTATAAAAAGTACTACGTCGATGTTAAAACGACCCTCAACATGGTCACTTGTTGTCAGACATTTGTCTAATAGAAATATATTAGTTTTTCTTATATAATATAGTTACGGCAACTTTATGTAAACACGTAATTTAATCGTTACAAGTCCGTTTTCACGCTTTATATGTCCTCGAATCGTGATAATATATACTAATATATTTTTGATAAGTCGATACATTTTATAACGCTTAAGACTCATTTTGACTCGTAAAAGTCGAGATTACATGCTGAATTTTCTGTACTAAATATCTTTCGTCGTCAAACTTGAAAATTTCATAACTTCTTCGTTATAGCTGCTTTAACCCGCTCAAGAGGCCACGTTGCTTTTAAAGTATATTTTCCAAATATCTAGCCCAAAATATTTTACCAACTGTCGGATTTTCCAGATTTTCAAAATATGGACAGACCCTTATTAATAGTTGTCGAAATGAGTTTTTATCACAAAAAACCTATTCTAACCAATTCAAAACAACTCCGGTTATTCAAATCCTACCATACACCTTCTTAGGGTGTCATGGGTTCCTAGACATCACCAAAAGTGATATGTTACAAGGGATAATTTATAGGATGATCATATTTCAATATAAGTAATAAAAACATTAAAAGTCGTATAAACTCACATGTAACATGCATGATTCTTGCAAAAATGATGAAATAACATAAAGATGAATATGAAAGAATAAAAATGATCATGAAATGCTTACTAGTGAAGTGATGAGGTTTAAAGAACAAGGTTTTTCCTAATTACCCTAGGTTTTTATTTCAAAACCTTAAAAAGAAAGTATACTAGTGTGTATAAATAACTTGATCTTGAAAAATCTTGAGTTTCTCCTTGCTATCATGCCTTGGCCGAAATTTTAGAGAGGAAATGGAGAGGATTCATAGCTTTTCACCTTTGAAAAGTGTGTTCTATGTGTTTGTTTTGCAAATATCTAATAAATATACATGACTAGACAAACTAAACATTATGTGTACATTTAGGAAGCTAAAGATCAATTTGGATACATGTTGTGTCATCTTTGTTTGGTCGACAATAAGGAAAGAAAAGAGAGATGGTGACTTCTCATTTAGTGAGTGTATAATTATGTAAGTATAGTAGGTGACTTGTAAGTTAAAATAGGTATTTAGGGTAGCGTTATCTAGAAATAAATTTTAACGGAACAAAATATAATGTAACGATGTCATAAAAGTTATAAAAATACATTTCTTACAAAAATTTAGTGAAATAATAATTATCGAGTAGTACTTACGAAAACCGTCGTAATTATATATACATAACAATTTATATACAAAATAAATTGAAAACATCGGGTAATTTAATAATATAATTTTTATGGTCTTAAAATGAGTATAAAAACATATCGGAATAATTTTTGAAAGTGTCGGATCAAATGTTCAATTAATGTTTACGCGATAGCGTTTATTTAATAAGAATATAAACGTTTAATGTAAAATGCAAAACCATGCACGAACCGATATGAAACGATGAATATTGAGTTTGAGAAATGACCGGAAATTGAGAATTGTGAAAGATACCAAAAGCACTTTCAACATCTTTTTGAGCATTTTCTTATTTCTGTTTATACATCATTTTTCACGAAATTTGCAATGGTAAATGAATTGAAAAAAGATGACCACGCTGGGTAAATCCTGTCAGCTAGATAATACCCTTGTTGAAAAGTAACTGTATTTACTTGAAACAGAACCACAGAGGCGATGTCATCAAGAAGGTCGTTGAATAACATAATTATATAAAACAGTAAGATCATTAGTCGCACCCGCTACCCTAAAATATGCATGCCAAATTAACAAATTGTATGACGCAACGACTTCAAGTATTATAGTTGGTTATTTTTTATCACCTCTGTGAAATTGCCCTTACCATTCTTTCGGACAATTAGTCTATTCCCAGTGCATACAATGAATACTTCCAAGCATTTTCGGTAACCCGTGAACCGTGTAATGTGTGTTGTATAAATTGTGAATGTCATTCACGTTGGGTTTTCTTAAAAACTCGGGCATATACAATTCGATTATACACATAGTAAAATGATCTATACAATTGCGTGCACAATGTTCCACCATTTGTAAATACTCATCTAATGCTTCAGCTGTTATGACGTATGCCATTTGCGTATGGTGGATGTACATTTTATAATAACACTAAAATCATTTGACCCGTACCATCGGGTCGGACTCTAAAGAAATAAAAATGCGGGGGAAGAGGACAAACTGTTTGAATATAGGTTTCAATACCTTCAACTATTTCTAAAAATAGCTTACAGCTCATACGATAGCGAGGCCTAAAATAAGTCTCAAACGGATATTTTGGGTTATCACCAAAATAGTCTGCCATTAAACATGCTTCAGCAACATCACGTTTACGCTGGATGTAATTGCGACGGTTTAAACTTTCGGCTTCTTGTTCTTGCAACGATTGCTCGAACTGATATTATTAGATAAATCATCTTCATGTTAGCTATATTATCAAGATCGGACATATCACCGGATTAGGATGAACCACTCATGCTTATTAGTTAAGATGAAGTGTTTTGAAAGAGAAATTGTGTAAAAATTTGTTAAAGTGAGGTAATATTTATAGTGTAAAAGTGTATTTATTTGAAAAAGAAACAAACAAAGAAAGAAACTCAAAATTTAAACGTTCTCAAACGATCACAAAATTGTTTGTCTTATTCACTTCGTCTAGCCGGCGAGAGCTTGTGTGGCGAGTTGTGGCGGGGGGAGGGGGAGTGGTGTGGCGGTGAAGGGTGGCGAAGGGCCACATAAGCATGGAAAGTAAAAATTGCTATGATAAGGTAAAAGATAGTAAATCACATCCCTTGTCTTCAACTATGTGGTCTTCCATTGACGATAAAGAGGTTAAAGATAAATAGTACTACTCGTTCTTAATAAGTGTCAGGTTTGACTTTTCGTAGTTAACCGATCAATTTTGACCTTATCTATTTTGTGAGTGTTATATAATACTTGATGAAAAATATATGAATGGATTGGGTTTTAAGCGTATTTTTCATTGGTATAGTTTTTCATCAAGTATTATATAACACAAAAAAATATTTAAGGTTAAAGTTGAATCAGTTTGACTTTGAAAAGTCAAACTAGACATTTATTTAGAAACGGAAGGAATAAAAAAGTTGATAAAAGTTTAAGCATTTGATGAAGCAAAAGAGGAAGAAGAATAAATGCATACCTAATGCGTGTGAGACTAGTTGCAGGGGAAGTAATGTATGAGGGAGGGAGTAAATGAAATGGAGTGTAAGAGTGGTAATAACTTATTGAGTTGGAGCCACAAAAACTTAGGAAAATAGGGCAATAGTGTCGAACTATTTGAGGGTGATGTGGCAAATTTTTAAGGGAACTTGAGTAATTTTAAACAAGGTTGTCAGGATCGGGATCCTACCTAGCATCGTTTTCGGCTTTGCAAGATCGTAATCGTAGGATCGGATCGGGATCGTAAGATCCTATGAAAATGTATATATTTTTGTATAGGGGTTGTAGGTCTATATTTCTATATAATATTTCATATGATAAAAGATCTAAATGGATGATAAAAGAAAAAGTTACATGTTCAAGTACCGTAGTAGTAGAATATTAGATATAGTTCAATGCATACTTACACAAAGTTGCTACATACGCACCCGCACCTATTTCTTGTTTTAATGTTTTTATTATAGGTTTTTCGCGATAACATTTACGCAAAAGATAATGTTAATTTATTAGACGTGATTCAGAATTTTTGTTACAATATATAGATTAATGTAAAAGATAAAAGGATTGTAACTGAAAATGAAACGACATAATTTATAATAGAGGGAAACACAATTTTTATCTTGATGACCAAATAAATTAAATTAGATCGAATATTTTGATAATATTATTGAATTTTTTTTCTTGATGACCAAATAAATTAAATTAAAATATTTATGCTTTTATATGTAACATAAAATAAAATATGAACAAAATTGGGTCAAGTATGTAGATAGTTTACTTCAAAAACAAGCTTCTGAGATTTTACAAAGCACAAAATCGTTTTTCATAATAAACCGAAGAAGACACATCTAAACTATTTCTAAATAGTCTATAAAAAACATAATTATTTTACACTCATTAATCTTGCAAGAGACAATTAATTAACAACACCAAAATGATATTCTTTTGAAAATTTTAGTCATTGGGCGACATGAGCTTAAAAAAAAAAAAAAAAAAAAAAAAAAAAAAAAAAAAACTAGTAATAGGCGATCCTATACGATCCGATCCGATCCCACGATCCCACGCGATCCTACGATCCCGCCGCGATCCTATCCTTGACACGATCTTGTTAAGATCCCGATCGCTTTTGTGTGTAGGATCGTGGGATCGCACGATCCCACGAGCAGGATCACGATTTTGACAACCTTGATTTTAAACCTCTTTTTTAATATCGGAAGAAAGGCAAACACTTTTTTTTTATAAGAAAGTAAAATATCAAATCGGACATTTTTTTTAGAATATTAAATTGGACATTTTAATGAAACGTAATGTTTCTATCGGCACGTCTCTTTTAGTATATTAACAATATACACGTAGGAAATAGTAGGCGCACTTCAAATTACAAGTTTTGATTTTCATTTGTCATTTATGAATTATGAATGATTGTCATCTTCATAATTTCCACTATAAAAGAAAGACATGCAATCGCCAATAAACACCAAGTACCCAACTAAGAAAAACTATCCTCACATAATGGATATCTTCACATTCTTCCTTCATGGTTTCTTCCATGATGACGAGGTCCGTGTCGGGTCATGAACCCACCACACTTTGAATACTTACAAGCCCAAAGACGACTGGGCCAATATCAATAAAGGTTTGGGCTCACGAAAGCCCAAGTCCAAATCTATTTACGGAATGGATATGGATATCTTCTAAAATATGAAGATAATCATTCCTCAACCGACTTAGGCGGATACGCCGGTTGGGGAACACGAACCAACAAGGATTCCGCATATATAAAGGGAATGATACCCTCGCTTAAGGTACGATCTCATAACCCTAAAACTCCTTAAACCCTAAACCGATTACTCACTCACGCCGGAGGATAATCGGGAGACAATCCCACAGAAGCCTAACGGTGTTTCTTGTCTCTTAGTGCGCAGTGTCTCAAGCAAGAATTCTCAATTGGTACGAGAACCGAGCTCCAAATCGTGAACGCCCAACTTTGTATCAACAAGTGGCGCCATCCCGGACCCTACACTAAGAATCGATACTAGAATGACAAAACACGGCAATCGCCGATCGCAATGATCTTATGGGAAGAAATCGCAGAGTGGATCAACCCCAAGCATACCTGGGACAACCAATACCGCTAAAAATAAGGGTCGTCAAGACTTGATCTTCCTCCGTAGAACCGCAATCGGAGTAACCTGTGTCACTACAACCACCACGAGTGGAGTAGACCCATCGCAAGACTCGGAACAACCCGCCTTTACTACTCCCTTCCAATCGGTGCTAGAAACCGACCGACAAAGGTACCAGAGGCACCGTGTCGGGATAAGAATGCAAAGAAGAGAAACAAACGCACTCACCTCGAGGAGTCGCACTGCACTAGCACCGTAAGCTTTCGATCCCAAAACCACGGCATTGGTCGCCTCATGCAAGAGGAAGAGAAGAATAGATCGTATGAACTCAAAGCCCGACTCAACTTCGACTCGAGTATGATATTTCCCACCGCGCCACCAAGGAAAAGCGCAGAGGAAGTGGACATAAACCCCAAGATTCAATGTAATCGGAGGAGAATCGAGGGTGATGAGACATCTCACCGCAACATTCGAGTGATAGTGATAGAGAAGAGCGGCGCATCATCGCTGTTCACGCTAGACCGGGTAGCCGAGAGTACATGATAGACCTGGGAGAAAGTATTCCCAAGTGAAAGCCCTTCGATCCGCACTATGAGTCGATCAAGATGGCCGCAAGCGCCGTAAGAAGGTAACTTCATCTTTCGACAATTCCTCCGACAACGAGGATAGTGATATCGGGCATTGGAAATCCGTATAAACGCGATAGCCAAGAGGAAGACATGTCTCCCATGGCGCCGCCGAAAAGTGGATGCGCTCACCGACGCATTAGTGATTTCTCCGAGAATAAGAGAAGACGATGCCCGCAAATGTTAAAACCTATGATGGGACAGTGATCCCGATGATCACCTAAAATTTTGAATCACCGCAACCATCGAAAATCGCCACAACCGCTTGGTGCCACATGTTTAATTCCACACCGTGGGAAGTGCGCTGAATCGGTTCAACAAACTCCCACAAGGAGCGTGAATGGTTTTGAAGAGTTGAGAAAGGCGCCCGCCTAAATTTTACTCAACGCAAAGTGTGTTAAAACCCCGCCGAACTCGCCAGGTAAAATGTAACCAAGGAGAATCCACGAGCGCATTCATGGAACGCTCAAAGATGAATGCATGCAAGTTAAAGCGCCTCAAGTCCTAAAAATCTCGGCTTCATGAATGGGATTAATAACCCGTAACTCATCAAGAGATTGAACGACAAGATCCTCGAGACCTTCGATGAGCTCATGAAGCGCCTCGGTCTTTTGTCTGGGGAGAAGCCGCCACGGCGGATAGCAAAAGAACTATTCCAGCACGGTCACAGAACAACCCGGGAGACAATCCAATGACCGAGGTAATAACAGAATAGAGCTACCGCAGCCTGAGGAGCGGCAGAGACAGGATAATGATGTATACTCCCCGATCAAAACCCCAAAGGAAATACTCGCAGCAGAAGGAGCGAATTTCCCAAGACCGCCGCAGATGCGCACACCGTAAGATAAGCGACTGGAATGGATACCGTGACTACCATGCACAAAAGTGGTCACACCACTAACGAGTGTGTCCAACAAGGCCAACTCATCGACAAGATGGTCAAAGGGGCAGCCGGACCACTTAGTTAAAAACATTAAAGAGGAAGAGATAAGCAAAAGAATGAAAGCAAGAAGGAGACACCCAAGGATAAGGCCGACACAATCTATATGATACGACGCGGCAAATAACCACCGACATGAAGGTCACCAAGAGTTTTCCAAGGAGTGAAATCTCTTTCCTACTTTGATCGCGGACAACGCAAAGATCGTGAGCCCTCACCATTGAAATTAGCGCGGTGGTCACGACATACACCGCATGTACATCGATGGGGGCATCGCAAATATTATGTATGAGCATTGCTTTAAAAGACTACGACCAAATACGTAGTCGCTAAACTGGTCAACATCGCACTCACCGGCTTCACAGTGAGAAGATACGGCCTATGGGCCAATCACGATTCGCTAGTCATGGCAACACGTAGCACTCTACAACAACCTCGATGGATTTCATGGTGATCAAACCCTTCATCATATAATGGCATTATTGGGAGACCCGGATATCGCCCATGCGCTGGTGCGCATCAACAACAAGACGGATGCTTAAATTCCAATAAGGGGCATTGTCACCTTTACAATGCCACGGTGTTAAATGAGAATGTAACACGCTATACGCGAAAGGAACCAATCCCAAGCAAAGGCGCGCCAAAATTCCCAACTTTAAGGTCGCATTCACCCGTAATATCCGGACCAGAGATAACCATCGAGGATCATTGTCGGACAACCAAGAAAGCGGCCGTGCGCGCCTCCTACAAAAGAACGTGGATATTTTCGCATGGGAGCCTGCACACGACCGAGTACCACGCCGATCACGGAGCATAAACTCGTAATCCGACAAGGATACTTACCCATACGCCGAAGAAGCGCGGGCAAGCCCCAGCAGGCGCAGTAATCCCGGCAGAGGTACGTAAATTGGTAAACGCGGAATCATGCGTGAAGTCTATTACCACGATCGCTTTTAATCCAAAGAATGGTCAAAAAGCGATGGCACCGCGAATGTGTGTAGACTTCACCGATCTCAATAAAGCATGCCCGCAGGATCGCTATCCATTACCGTAGATAGATTGGAAAGTAGAGTCCTGTGCGGATACCCGTTAAAGTGCTTTCTTGACGCTGCATAAAGGGTATCACCGATACAAATGGCCCAGAAGACGAGGAAAGACAGTTTTCCACACAAGCCAAGGCGTATCGTTACACAAAATGCCGCTTGGCTTGAAGAATGCGGGTGCCACCTACCACGGTTGGTGGACACCGCTTTGAAAAAAAGGGCCGCAACTTGAAGTCTACGCGGATGACTCGGTCATTAAAAGTCACACCGAAAGTGAACTTGTGCGCGACATGTAGGAGACATTCAAGACTCTACGAGATCAACATGAGCTAAACCCTAAGAGAACGCACCTTCGCGCCATCAAGGCATGTTCTTAGGGTACTTGATAGAACCCGATGGCATAAAACCTTGTCCGAAAAGACCAAGGCAAGAATAGAACTTCCTTCACCACGCATCAAGGAGGTCCAATCCTCAATGGAAAACTTGCCGCCTCAACAGTTCCTCGCCTAAGTCGCCAGAAAGTCATTGCCTCTTTTCAAAACACTCAAGAAGTGTATAAAAAGGGTGACTTTCGTGGACAACGGAGGCGGAAGAAGCTTTCACCACACTCAAACAAAGATCTAGCAACGCCCCAACACTCGTGGCACCCCGACTGTGGGAAGAGCCGATCATGTATCCACAAGAACTCATGGGGGCCAACAAGAAGGTTACTAACAGATAGGGACCTTGCAAACCCCTATCTATTTTGTCAAGAAAGCTCTCAAGAAGACGGAGATGAACTATAGTGCCATGGAAAAATTGGTCTGGCATTAGTGTTTGCCGCCAAGCGATCGCTACGCAGATTTCCAAGCGCACCCGAGAAGCGGTAATTACGCATCAAGCCATCAAGCGATCATCTCCAAACCCGATGCGTCAGACGACCCGTATGGAGTGTGTTGCTAGTGAACATAACATCTCTTGCTGCACCACGCATCGCAATAAAAGGACAAGTTCGCGGACTTCATCATCGAGAAGCCCGACATCGACGAGGTACCTACACCAAGCGCAAAAGCACTACAAGATCCATGGATTTTGTTTACGATGGGTCCTCATGCGTGGATGGCTCAGAGTCGGCCTTATTCTCACAAACCCGCAGGAGTGGAATTCACTTACGCATCGCTGCTTTGAATTTACCTCGACAAACAACGAGGCGTAATATGAAGCCCCGATCACCGGACTACGATTGCACCGAATGGGCGACGAACTTAGAAGCAAATGCGGACTCGACTAGTGGCCAACCATGTGTGGGTGAATACGCGCCAAAGAAGAAAACATGATTCAAGATCTTGAGAAGACTAAAGATCGATCAAAGGCTTTGATGATTTACTATCAAGCAAGTCCCTAGAGGAGAAAATCGCAGCGTATGCACCGAGCAAGATAGCCTCGACAAGCTTCGCACACTTATCAAAGCAAGTGCGGTGGAAACACCGAAAAGCAAGTCAATAGCGGAGATGGAAGTTTCCGCAATCATAGAGGAGGATGGTCCCACATGGATGACCCCAATTGCGCATTTCTTAAGCAAAGGGACATTACCCCAAGAATGCATGTAAGTCGCAGAATACGGCGCACGCCGCAGAGATTCGAATCGCGCGACAACATATCAGATCGACGGCCTTTCCTCCAACCATGGCTTCGCGCGAGGCCCCGCACAAGCAAATTATGTGTCGCGAGAAACCATGAGGGTTCATGTAGCATGCACGCAGACCACGGTCCGTTGTAGCACGCGCCATGCGATCGGATACCATCGCCAACCATGCATAAAGATGCGCTGGATTTGATAAGGAAGTGCAATGATTGCCAAGTCCACGCATCTGCTCCGCGCAAACCACAAAGATGAGTTAACACCAATCACGCGCCATGGCCATTCTACAAATGGGGCATTGATATCGCCGGTCCTTTTCCAATAGCAAAGAAGCGGTCTCAAATTTCATAGTCGCTATAGACTACTTCACCAAGTGGATCGAGGCAAAAGCAAGAGCAACACCATCGCAACCGTGTAAAACGCTTTGTCTGGGACAATATTGTATGCCGCTCGATTACCCGTGAAATCATCTCGACAATGGGAAACAATTTCGCGACAACCCTTTAAGGATTGGTGCGAAGTTAAACATCACCCAACACTTTAGGCTTGTTACGCACCCACAAACCAATGGTTTAGTCGAGCGCAAACCAAGTCCGGGTGAAGGAATCAAAGCACGCTGGACAAGCACAAAGGAAGGTGGGTCAAGAACTTTCACATGTATTATGGGCACACCGCACTCGCTTAAAACCAAAGACAGGGACACCCCTTCTCTAGTATACGGATGTGTCGTTATTCCAACCGAGATCGGCATGCCAACTATCCGCACCGCGGAGATTAATGCGACCACAAACGACGACGAAAGACGATCGACTTGACCCATCGAAGAAAGACGCGAACGCCGCCATACGGGAGGCAAGGTCAAAGTCAAAATGAAAGGATACTATGATGCCAAGGTACGCAGTGTTTCATTCGCACTGTGGGACTTTGTCTACCGCCCAATGAGGCAAGCCGCACCAAGATACTGTGTAAGCTCTGACCAAAGTGGAAGGACCTTATGAGGTTATCAAGCAACGGCACAAAGATACCGGCCACGAGGTTTCGATGGTCGCGACTCATCACAAGACATGGAATATCAAGAACCTCAAGAGGTGCTACCTATAAGGATTGTTACTAAGATAGCAGCAGACGCCCGCACTCTCAAAGGCTCAATAAACATTCATGTACCCGCTTTTATTTTTCATATTTATCGCTTTCTTTGTTACTTGATAAACTTGAAAGTATTAATAAAACGTCATGGTTTCTAGCTAACTCCGCGACACATTTTAAAGTTGTTATTCCATATACCGTATGTGTTAACAATTTTTTTATTTCTTGCCCACGATGGCGCGCATGCACCACAAATAAACCTACGATGGTAACAGGATAAGTTGACCTACTAACCGACTTGTTGAGTAAGAGGGTTGCAAACCCATCAATAATGGATCACGATCCTTGTTAAACACCTTGTTCTCAAGACGTTGAATAGTTTATTTGCGCATCCCACGACGGTTGCGCATCAATGCATACGCGCACGCTTAACAAACCGAGGAACCAAGATACTTGCTTCCTTATTGCGATATTTACAAGACGTCGTGAATCATAACATACACGATTATGTTTAAATACTTAGAATTATTTTCAAGTACACTATAACTTTCATACACGACTATGAATTTTCCACATTTGCAAAGGGCCTACACGCTTGTTTCTTTATACATACAAAGGACAAAAATATAGGCTTACATTACATCCACATGTAAAAGAAACATTTATTTATAACTACGAGTTATTACAAAAGACATTGAACGTGTCCACTACCAAACCGTTACAACGCTTAAGTACGTAAGAACCAGCGACTATTGCTTCTTTGGCTACGCCAACGCCCTTCAACATACCGCATCCTTACGAGATACGGTGGCCACGCCACGGCACCCCATCGATCTTGGCAAACGGGTCGCACCAACCCCACACAAATGGTTTTACCGCGATCCCCTTTTTCTTAGCAAGACGGGTCGACGCGCCCAAAACCTCCTTTAGAGGTACCTCTTCTCCAATGCAAAGGGGTTCGACTATCCCGGACGCGCAAACACGTGAACTTGAGTCGCGACCCACGGGCTTCAAATAAAGTCCGGTTGTGCTTCGCATCCTCAAGACGATGACGCGCCAAAGTCAACCCCGCCATGATCACATTTATTGGTAATCTTGATCGCGCCAAGTCCGATATCATTGGCGCCCAAGTCTTTCATCTTCGCATGGCAATGATCAGATGCTCATATGACTCATTATAATGGGGTACCTTATCGGGGTGTCTCCAACAATTGGCTTCGTAGCTTTTCAATAGCCTCCGACGGCCACGCCAAGAGCACACCGCACTACCTCCTCAAGGCATTGACCTCCGCGATTCTGTGGTACTGTGGCGCCTAGGCGCACTATGGGCTATGAGCCACCAAGGCCCGCTATCACGTACATCACCGCGGATACACCTCATCATACTCGATGCTTAGCTTACGCAGCCTTTGCCTCTTGCACCTCTAAGGACCACTCACGCCTCCAAGCTCCCCTAATTGCGCAAACATTTTGTCCTTACCCTGCTCCAGATGTTTCAGGCCCAAGAAGACGCAGATTTATACTTGGTCGCATCAAGACGCTTGGTTTATTTGGCACATTAGCGCCATCTTGTCCTCACTGTTGAGCATATGTGCTCAGACCTGGCCTCCGCATGAGCGCTATCTAGTTGTGCCCGGCATTGCCAATTGCGCCCAAAGAAAGAAATAGTTTGGTCCTTTGGGAGTCTTGGTTTTCCATCGATACTCGCTCTTTCAACTTCACAATCAAGCTCGATGAGCGTAAACTTCAACCAATTCTTCAACTAATTGCCCCAGCAAGCACATTTGCATCGGACCGGTCTTCCTTATCCCGGCTCGCGGCTCGTAATGCGCCGAGTGTATCGGACTAGCCTTCTGAGGTGACTCTATGACCGCTCCACCGCGCATGATCACCAAAGGCAACTTTAGAATCACAAATAGCACATTCACCAACCGACAAGAGGTTATACATATATGGTGTTACTTACTTTGGCCCGCCCTCGCAGATGGGTGCGACGACGCTTCATCGCTGGAGGACAACTCCACGCTTGAACTACGGACGCTTCTTCCTCGACGGGCCCGCCCCATGATCTTGTCGGGTCCTCTCATGATCGAGCGACTTCCTCTTCTTCTTCCTCTTCGTGATGAGCCCCAACTATGGGCGCCGATCGTGCTACCGCCGACGCCCTCGTGATTGGGACGGCTCAGAGCGGTGTTGCCTCCACGGCAACGGAGGAACTTGTCCTCGTATCCCCACGCCGCCCATGACACGCCTTCCGCTGCGCTAAGATAGGCTCCTCGTCCTCCCTCAACGGTCTTACCCTGCCTTTACGGCCACGGCTTCGCTAGTCAGATAACAAAGGAATGATCCATCTCTCGCAAGACAAAACACATATACAAACAGCTATATATCGCGCAAACAAGACGAAGGATTATTCTTACATTAGTTACACGCAGAGATGCGGAGGAATAAGTACCCACCCCGCCATTGGCGCCTAAAAGATTGGGATCTCATCTTCGGACCAAATAATTACTACCGATCCCCATGTGCACCAAAATCCTCAGATACGCACTAATGGGGATGCGGTTAGCATTTATCGCCCGCATCCTCGACATTATACGACCTGCAATGGGCACTCATCCTCTCGTAGTGTTCCTCGTATAGAACTCATAATCCCACGGAAACATGTATCATCTACCCGTAAGAAATACTCCTCCAATTCCTAGGGCATGCCTAATTTGTCGTAGCACCGCAGCTCACCGGCTCAAAACGTTACCCACCCATGCGCCCACGAGTGTGGTAAAAGCGCGAATAAGTTGATGGTGGGATTAATACCCAACAAACGGCAATTTACTTCAAATTAGTTATTTTGGCCGCCGATGCAAAGGTAATCGCGATATGTGTAGCGATAATAATTTAACACATCGCATAGAAAGCGTGATAGGGCACACGCTGATTCGCAAATTAATAACCGTGTAAACACCCACTTTCTTCGGGAAATCCGCAATCGTGGCACGCGCATCCCGAACCACCGGATGCACGCCCCGGTATAAAGTAACCGAGGTAAATTCCATCGATCGATTAAATTAAGGTCGGAGGTGAAGTCGACAACCGCTTAACCATGTTGTTGTCTTTTTTTTATTACACACGCGCGTTACCTTGGTGGTTGGTTGCTTTGGGGATAACGACTTGATTTGCTTTAGAATGGCGGAAGGTGTTTTTACCGTGAGAAACCGTGAAAATGAATCCCAAGTTATATATTTCTCCTTTTCCACACGACATGGCACACGCGGATCCCACTAGGCTTTTTGTGTGGACGAGATGACTTGATGTGACAACAAGCAAGAACTTTCCCGATTAACGAGGCCTTGACTATTCACATGGATGTCTCGATACATTGTACCTACGGATAGTATATGGCTTCTGGATACGCTTCAGATATTATTTGTTTTTGGGACTACGGTCATTAGTCTAGCATCCGCAGCTACGCATCGCGATACTAGACCTGGGGACATGATGACGAGGTCCGTGTCGGGTCATGAACCCGACCACAAACTCAATACTTACAAGCCCAAAGACGACTCGGCCAATATCAATAAAGGTTTGGGCTCACGAAAGCCCAAGTCCAAATCTATTTACGGAATGGATATGGATATCTTCTAAAATATGAAGATAATCATTCCCAACCGACTTAGGCGGATACGGCAGTTGGGGAACACGGAACCAACAAGGATTCCGCATATATAAAGGAATGATACCCTCGCTTAAGGTACGATCTCATAACCCTAAAACTCCTTAAACCCTAAACCGACACTCACTCACGCCGGAGGATAATCGGGAGACAATCCCACGGTAAGCCTAACGGTGTTTCTTGTCTCTTAGTGCGCAGTGTCTCAAGCAGCAATTCTCAATTGGTACGAGAACCGAGCTCCAAATCGTGAACGCCCAACTTTTGTATCAACAAATTTTCTTTTAATTCATTAAAATAACATTTTACTTAACTTATTTCCTTAGTAATAGTAGTTCTGATATTAATAACTATAAACTTTTATGTTCTTTTACCAACTATATATATATATGAACGTTCTTTAATTTTTACTCTACATAACGAAGTACTCTCAGTTTTTGTACCAATAGTGGCAACTTAATATAAGTTCCTTTATTTTCATTATGATTGGTAAGAGAATAATTCATCCTTAAAATTTGCATTGATATTGTGGTTCTAAATATGAAAGTTTTGTAAATGTGACCTAATTCGCTCTTGTGAATAACTAACTATAACAGAATGTGCTTAATGGAGCAATTGACACTAGTACTACAACCATTGTGTGGGCTATGTCCGAGATCGTTAAGAACCCTAAAATCATGGAAAAGTTGCAAGACGAAATTCGTAGTTGTGTTGGAAGAAAGTCTATGGTACACGAATCGGATATTGCAAAGATGCCATACTTGAAAATGGTGGTGAAGGAGACACTAAGATTGCACCCACCTCCGTCATTTTTAATCGGACGAGAGTGTGTAACTCATTGTCAAATTGGTGGATATGATGTGTTTCCCGGGACAAAAGTCCTGATCAATTCGTGGGGGATAGGAAGAGATTCAAGAACTTGGAAGGAGAGGCCAACTGAGTTTTGGCCAGAGAGGTTTGAAAATTTTGAATTTGAATTCCTAGGGAAAGATTGTGAGATGACACCTTTTGGAGGGGGAAGAAGAGCTTGCCCAGGGTATAACTCGGCTCTGTCAACTGTAGATTTTATAATCGCGAACCTTCTTTACTTTTTCGACTGGCAAACACCGGACGGAGTGAAGATTCAAGATTTGGACATGGAAGAGAAAGCCACCTTCCTTATTATTAGGAAAACACCTCTTTGCCTCGTGCCCATAACGCACAACTGGCAAGACTAGAATTCAAGAAATCATGTATTTTCATATGACAATATGTCGATGGTAATAAAGAATAAGATTGCTTGTATGAATCCTAATGTTATGACTTATGACTTATGCAAATTTGTGTCAGCTGAATTAAGTATTTAAGATTTACTTTATATCATGCGTTTTAATTTATGGTACCGCTAAATTTATAAAAAAGTTGTTCAATTTTGTATGATAGATGCACAAGTTATTTGGATTAGCCTAGGCGTTGGTCAATCAGGTGGCCATAGACACAAAAGGCTTTTTGGTCTTAGAAGTATGTGAGTTATACATCAACTTAAATGTTGTATGTTCAAGTTTCGTTGAGGACATGTAAAATAGAATATGTAAGATAGGTGTTTTAGGTTATAAACATTTGCCGTTCTAAAAAAGTAAAATAAAATAAAATAGAAATAAAATAAATTGATGTTTTGTTCAATGTTGTACATTCGTGTTGTGTGTAAGATTACATTCGGTAAAACCTATAAGTATAAGGTGTTCACAAAAAAAATAACACACCTTCTCCATATAGGTTTCTACCAATACTCTTCAATATTGTACATTTGTGGTGTGCATGCTTCACTAAACTAACGGGTCAATATAACGCGAACAATTTTGAAATAAACTCGTTTGTATTTAAACGTGTAAACATATGTTTTATATAGAATTTGTGTTCTTGATGCACACAAAAATTTAATTTTTAAATAAACAAAAGTCGTGCATCTATCAAAAGCAATGGTGGAATAAAGTTCGACATTGTAATTACGAAGACCAAAAGCTTTCGTATTTATATGCATTGTATATGACCATACGATCTACGACTTACGAGTTCCAGTGCATTTTCGTGATATTTTAGTGAAATGTCAAGATATAATAATGTGACAAGTTAATTGGAGAGGACATGTTAGGGAACGATTAATATAGCTAAATACTTGCGTATTAATAGTGCACAAATGTCACTATTATACGTGGGTTAATATTTATATGGGTGCATGCATGCATGCTTATTTTCGTCTAAACCCACAAAAGTCACCAAACCATGGCAATCCATAATTAATGTTATTCAAATTATTGAATACCTTAAACTTGAAATCACGATAACCAAATTATTCTATTACACATTAGACGTGAGAATGACACTGTTTCGGGTGGAAAAAGAATAAAACAACGTTGTGTTGTTCTATGGCATGTCGTTTAGTTATTTTGTCCATATCGTTTGTTAGTTTGTTGGACCATTTTCGCTTTTGGGTTGTAATTAGGTCATCGGATGTCATTTCTTGGTCCGTTTTCGTTATAAACTAGGCATCAAGATGCGTCTTCGTTATAAACTAGGCAGCAAGATGCGTGTCTTCTTCAATACATACATGTCTAAACCTTCGGCTTTGTGTCAGATACTCATACTACTAAACGCACACAACCCTCATTTCTCTCTATACGCTTAGCTCTCTCTCTCTCTCTCTCTCTCTCTCTCTGGGTAAAGTGGGAGTAATCCGCACCCCAGAAATATATTAACCAAATAAACGCTTAAGTACAATGGATATGAGTGAAGTCCCATATCTCACTTTCTACATAGGCATAAAGCTTACATAACAAGACACTTCCAATTTCTAAACAAGAAAACAAACCACTACTCAAATGCTAACATATGACATAACAAAATAAAATTACTCCTAGGACCTTGAAATTGTGCCATACATGGCATTAAATGTATCCAAATTCCCTAAGATCACGAACCTGCTTCGCATAGTCGTCAAGTCATAGTCATCATACTCATCTTCAAACTCGTGTCCACCACCAAAAATATTAATGACTCATCAAATGGGTTAGCAACAACCTCATCTTCGTAATCGATACCACAATCTCTCCCACTTTAGAAAAAGGGTTGGCTCGCTTAGTAGAAGAGGTAGCCTAATAGGTTGACCATCATCATCCACAAGAGTAGCTTTCCATCAATAATTAGCTTTTCAAGCTTACCAATTTTCTCGCTATGGAGTAGAACCAACATCCATTGATCCCATTGAATCACTCACAAGCTAGCGTGCTAAGAAGTCCCATTCTCAGGAGACTTAGAAGCCTCACCAAGGTCCTTCCCCCAGAGCCATCAATACCGCTTCTTAGTAGTACCGTAAGACTTTCCAGCTTCACCGCTTCAAAGAAGAATCAATAACAATACATCGGATGCCCGAGTCATCTTCCACCTCAAGAGTCCCAAAAGAGTTAGACGAGTAATTGGTGTATCATTAGCAATACCACTAGCAGCTTGGGTGTCTTCGCCTTTGCAACATATACCGCTTCCTAGGTGCAAATCTAGGACCCTTACCCATATTAATACCACCACCATCTTCGTACCTTTAGGTTTGGCTTTCCGATTCTGCACCACCTAAAACCCTCATCGGGTTCATCCACATTAGCGGTGGAGGAACATCATACTTCTCCTTAATACTCTTAGGACAACAAGCAAGATCATGCCCAAACACTTTACATTAAAATGACAAGGTGGCGGCTTCCATTCATATTCCACCTTTATACTTGCCGTAGTAAACCACTATCATCCTTGTTAGGGATCGCCATAGTCACCACATGTTTAAGCTCAAAATCGATGATAATTCCACAAGAGCACGCGTGCAAAACTAATACGACCCCATGAATCAACACACATGGAACTTGTAAAAGCATCTAACATAATCGCTTACCCACTCGAGTAGCAATTAAGCTCAACCCATCTTCCGAATATGCAAGTAATGGAACATTATGCAATTTAATCCAAACGGAACTCGAAGTTACCTCACTTTAGACAATAGGACATCGTGATTCCATTTAGTGAGAATAAGAGGAGAATTGCGAATAATCCAAGGGCCCCGTTGAAGAACATTCTCAACACCTCTTTAGAATCAAATTTAAAGAGAAAACACCATCATCATTCTTCATTAGTTTCAAAACCAACTTACCCAATGTTGGAAACGTAGTTCTTAACCAAATGAAAAGCAACATTCTTACCAACAAAAGCCAACAAGTGTATTGTCATACCGTTGAATACACCCTCCATAGCACCTTGGGCTAAGCAATCGTATCATGATTATCAATGCGGCGTCTCATTCACCAAGGCACGGAAATTAACTTTCCGAGAGACACGTTCCGGGTTTAAAACACTAGCAAATGACCTCACTTCATTATTTTCACTACCAATCACGTTAGGACCGGTAGAAGCATTTACGCTAATCCGAATCAGATGTCAAAGGACCATCACGAGTACCAGCAATTTAATCAATTCCATACTCTCTAAGACTTTTGAGCCTAGCCAACGATTCATACGGATTAGGTTTGCTATAGAGCTAACGCTCCCATCAGGTGTCGTAGGTATCGCACTCAACTTCTACTCTCTCTCTCTCTCTCTCTCTCTCTCTCTCTCTCTCTCTCTCTCTCTCTCAATATATACATGCTAGTCTCATCTCTCTCTCTCAAGGTTGTCAAGATCGGGATCCTACCCAGGATCGTTTTCGTCTTTGCAAGATCGTGATCGTAAGATCGGATCGGGATCTTAAGATCCTACTCTATTGTTTTTTTTTTGGGGTAAAGGGGAGTAATCCTGCACCCTGGTAAATATATTAACCAAATAAATGTTTAAGTACAATGTATATGAGTGAAATCCCATATATCAGCCCGTTACATAGGCATAGAGCTTACATAACAAGATACTTCCGATTATCTAAACAAGAAACAAAACACTACTCAAATGATAACATATGACACAACGAAATAAGTTTATTTCCTAGGACCTTGAAACTTTGTGCCATACATGGCATTAAAGACATCCAAATTCCTGTGAAGATCACGAACTGTTTTGATAGTCATCAAGTCATATTCATCATACTCATCTTCATACTCTTGGCAACCACCAAATATATTAGACTCATCAAATGGGTTAGCAACAACCTCATCTTCGTAATCGACACCTCAATCTCTCCCACTTTAGAAAAGGGTTAGCTCTTAGTAGAAGAGGTAGACGGAATAGGTTGACCATCATCATCATCCACAAGAGTAGCTTTCCCAAAGAATAAGTAGTTTTCAAGCTTACCAATTTTCTCAACTATGGGAGTAGAACCAACATCCATTGTTCCCATTGAATCACTCACAACCGGTACATGTGTTGTAGAACCAGTCTTATTCAACTCATCCTCATTAACCTCCATTGTACGACCAGTATCCACATTTGTATCAACACGAGATTCCTGCCCCCGAGAGCCATCCATACCTGCTTCCTTAGAACAACCAGTAGAATCCCCAATCTTTGCCTCCTCAGTAGTAGAATCAACCACAGGACTTTGAATGCCCGTGTCCTCATGCACCTCAAGAGTCCCAAAAGAGTTAGAAGTAGTAACAGGAGTACCTATAGCATTAACACTAGCAACGTCCGGTGTCTTCTTCTTTGGGATATAAACCTGCTTCCTAGGAGCAAATTTAGGACCCTTACCCATATTAATACCGCTAGACAACTTCGGACCTTGGGGTTTGGCTTTCCGATTCTGCACCACCTTAAAACCATCATCATTCACATCCAAGGTCGAGATGTGAGCATCGATGATGCTCCTTAGGAGACTTAGGACAACAAGCATTATCATGCCCAAACACTTTACATTCCATGCAATGTGGAGGTTTCCATTCATATTCAACCTTGATACTAGCCGTAGTAAAACCACTATCATCCTTCTTAGGGATAGCCATAGTTACCACATGTTTAAGATCGCCCGATGATAACTCAACAAGAGCACGAGCAAAACTAATACGACCCCATGAGTCAACGCACATGGAGCTAGTGAATGCATCTAACATGATCGGCTTACCCACCGAGTAGCAATAAGGCTCAACCCATCTTCCGAATATGCAAGTAACGGTACATTATGCAATTTAATCCATGTGCACTTTGGTAACCTCACTTTTGGACAATAGCACGTCAGAGTCCATTTAGTGAGAATGATAGGAGAATTACTAATTATCCAAGGTCCTCGTTGAAGAACATTCTCAACACCCTCTTTAGAATCAAATTTAAAGAGAAATACACCATCATCATTCTTCATAAGTTTCTTTAAACCAAACTTACCCCATGTATTGGTGACATAATTCTTGACTAACTGAATGCAATATTCTTGCCGACAAAGAAGCCAACAAGAGTATTATCATAGCGGTTAAACACACCCTCCATAGCAGCCTTTAGAAGAATTGTATCATGATTATCAATTCGATTCTCATTCACCAATGAACGGAAGTTAACTTTCCTAGATACACGCTCCGAGTTTAACACATTAGCAAACGACCTCACTTCATTGTGTATACTATCACCACATTAAGACCAAGTAGAAGCATTCTTACCATCCTTCAAGCAACATCAGGACCACCAGATTAGTTTCAAAATTAACGTTACCGAATCAAGTCAAAGGACCATCACGAGTATAAGGGTGACTCAAGTAGCAACATTCACCACCTTGAAGGTGCATTAGTGTTCGACTCCAAACCCCAACATTTATATCAATTCGACTTGTATTGTCCGATTTGCATCACCCACACGTAATCAAACGCATTATCATACTCACTAGGGTCTGCGAACAACCCTAGCAAGATTTGCAAGTCGTGACCAAGCAGAATCAATTCCATGCTCTCTCTAAGATGTTTAAGCCTAGCCTCCAGCCGATTCATACGGATTAGGTTCCTTAAGTGACCCAACTTGATCGGCCAAGTTGGTGGCTGGTTTATCCGCTTTCCTCGATGAACCTTCCTTGTTGAAACCCTTTCTCCATATCTCGAAACCCACACACGATCACACAAAACCACGCAATACTACACAACCCAAGAAAGAACCATAGAACGACTAAAATAAAGATAGAAAACCCTAATCGAATGTTGGGGTTTAAACAATGATCCCACAAATCTAACCAGCTCCATGTTATGATGATACACGAATCGATTAAGCTTGTAAATAATACCACGTTAATGAATTAAAACCTAATAAAACGAAACCCTAAAAATAACGACAAACAAAACCCTAACTCCTTAGCGATCACTAAAATCTGAAACAATTAAGCAAAACACAAAAGTAATTGCATAAGAATAACGGATTAGAGCAAAAGATTAAGAGATTAGAGCTGAGAAGATCGTTGTTTGGAGATTGGTAAGGGTTTCGTTTTTTTTTAGATCGCCAGAGAGAGTGTCGACCTTAGGGTTTCGTAAGAAGGGATAGTTCTTTCAATCCTACTCTATTGTTATTTCTTAATAGTTCATGTAATTTTATACAAATCTACAAATTCTAATACATTATAACCACAAAATACTATGAATGTTTCATATAAATGTTGTCCTAAATTATGATTATAAAATGTTTAAAAAGATTAACATTTTGTTTTTGAATTCTACAAACAAACAACCCATAAATTTGTAGTTTTGAGTTTGTAATCCGGAAAAGTAAGATCGGATCGGATTAGATCGTAAGATCGTATGGTCAAGATCGGGATCCTATAAGATCTTAAGCTTGCAAAGATCCCATGTAGGATCCGGATCGCTTTTGCTTTGCAAGATTGTAAAATCGAAGATCCTAAGATCGTGATGGGATCGACAACTATGCTCTCTCTCTCTAATTGTACATGTAATTGACTTATATGATTAACTTGCCACTAGTAAATCCCCCATATCCTCGTGTTTTCCTTACCCTTACACCTAATGTTACAGCCCTTTAAAAGTTCTCTTTGATAGTTTATCCTAAGTGCCTACGCTAAAGTGGTGGATGTTTGATCCTTTATCAAGCCTATGGTAATTTATGTGCTATGACAGGTAAATAGTGTTTATTTTTCCGTTTTCATACATGTTATATCACCTATACAATTGAGAGATGAGAGAACCCAAACATTTATGTGAGGTGCTAGTATATAATTTTCGTGCTTGTTTTGACTATTGTAGAATGAGTTATATTGTTAACTATCTGTAAATCAATGCTAAATGCCCCTGAACTTGTAAATTGATTAGGATAACAACATATTTGCTTGAGTACAAGCAAATCCCAAGTGTATAGATATTTGATGAGGTGTAATTTTATAAGTTTTAAGCGGTCATTTAACCTCTAAAACTTGTACATATTTTATCAATTATTATCCTAATCATTTCTATTTGAGTTTTAGGCACTTGGGAAGCAAATGATGAAAATTGGAACATTTATGGCTCGATTGGACAAGAAAATGAAAAAAACGACAAAGTAAAGAAAGCGTCACAAAAGGAGATGTGACGACATCAGATTACTAAGTGACGCCGTCACTTGAAGAGCAATGATGATTACCATGTTATAAATTTATCGAGTGACGCCTGCACGATAGCAACCGGTTTTGAGCTAACGCGCCAGACTAGAAAAGTAAAGAGTGACGACGCCACAACCGATAAGGCGGCCGCCACAATAAAGCTGCCACGGCTTGAAACCCTAATGAAGGCGAGTGACCAGCATCACACTTGTAAAGTGACACCATCACAAATGTAAATCCACACACACACACACACACACACACACACACACACACACACACATATATATATATATATATATATATATATATATATATATATATATATATATATATATATATATATATATATATATATATATATATATATTGTATTTTTCATTCATTGTAACATCTTGAGTGCAACTTGGAGAACCTATAGAGACTAATTTCACAGCTTTTTGTAAGTGTTTTAGCCCCCCCCTTTTTTTTTGAAAGGTGAAAATAAATAAATAAATAAATAAATAAATAAGTTATTCAATCTTTAATTATTACAATGTGTCTATGTGTTATGTGGTTATTTGTTTATCTTCACTTCTATTTAACATGCTATGCTAAATTTATTAATGTTTACTTTTATTTAAATGAAGCCAGCTTATTGATTATTGATTGTTGTCTCTTGTTTTGATTAGTTGTTATTGCGTTAAGAGTAGGAAAATTGGCTAGATCTTAGGATATTTGCTTGAACGTCCGACTAAATGCGCCGCTAACATAGAGTTAGTGTGTTGTTCGTTGTATTTAATGTGTGCTTTGCATTCGCTGACATCGATATAGACTCGGTGAGAACATAAAGTCATAGTGTTAGGGATTGACAACCCTTAGCGATTGATATTAAGGAATAAAACGCGCTAATTAAAACAAGGAAGTGACGATTCGACTAATCAATAGGATATAACAAGAGATTAGTTAGATTATAAGTAAATACACTTTTACCTACGATACGAGTTCACCAAATGTATCTTTTCTGCATATTTATTAATTAGTTTATTTATTATTTATAAAAAAACCAAACTCTTAACCCCGATAATTTACGTTATTAAAAAATATATATATAAATACAAATATATTAATCCCTCAATTTTTTGAATTAATCCATCATACATTTCGAGCCCACCCAAATTATTCCTTTAGAGAACGGTTAATCAATCGTGTCTTATATATACTACACTACAACGGTTAGGTACTCTGCTTAGGAAAATTGTAAGACTTAGTGTGTTTACAATTATCTGCATCAATTTTCTTTTTTTACTTTCAGTTTTGCAGTTTTATAATAAAAAGAAAATAAAAATAATAAAATAATAAAATAAAAATAGAAAGCGAAAAAAAGGGTTAAATGGTGTTTTAGGGATTTTTATAACTTATTCCTTTATAAAAAACTAGCAAGTAGCAAGTGAAGCTTGCAAGTAGCAACCCTTAGTTAGTCCCCATCATGACTTGATTGACTTTACAACCTCGCACCACGCCGCCTTTCTCTCCAAATGAATGACTGACAACCCGGACGCCCCAATCGACGACCCAAGTTTTTTTTTTTTTTTTAATGACCAAATGTGGTGGAATGATTTAACATCGAGCGCTTACTCACCGATATTGCAAATCTTGTCTCCAACCGATGTGCCAACCTCACCTTCCCAATCGATGTGCTCGATTTGAACATCGCTGACATTCACTTTTGGCTTGCCCAACCGATTTAAAATTGTCCATTGCGACAAGCCTTAGCTAAAAGGAAACAACAAGGAGGTCGGTGGAACAGTACTTGCCATTCAACTATGCAAGACAATCCGAAACATCCTCAAACACTCCCTATTCGACTAACTATATGCTTAACAAACACTTAACTCCATAATGTATCTAATCTAGCTAGTATGGATACTAATACTTCGACAAAGACATTCATGTATCCATACGATACTTTCAAGAGGCAATTTACTTTTGGTTATGACTTTCAATATGCTTTTATAGCACTCTATGCGACATTATCACAATGCTTAAAGTAAATGTACGTGAAAAAATTTAAGGTTTTAAAGATAATGCCCAATAGTAAACTCCATATTCAGTCTCATGATACTCTATTTCGTATTTACGTCGATCTTATATTTTAAAAATGAGCTGAACTTAAACACTGTGATTCATTTTGATAACAATAAGAATGTTGAACCTGAAACTCGATATTATATATTTAACTTGACCGGTTTTGGCTACTTCATCATGTCTTAACATATCACTCAAACTCATAAGTTGCGGTAGGGGCCGGGAGAGACAAGTGAGGGGACCATATTACACGAGTGGTTATTCTCAATGCTTGTAGTCGTTGAATAGTGCTCGGTTTTGGTATCTTGGACCACTTGGTTCTTAAATGTTAAAAGTTTGCTTGTGGTCTTGTAAAACTTATTTTTGTTTAGATTGGCAAAATATATTAAAGAAACCTATTACTAGTAGATGCTAGAGTACATGTGAAGACACCAGACTCATACACTCTCCTACACTCAAACTGTTAAGAACACCTCACCATACTGCACGGCCTATGAAAGGATACCGAAACTCATCAGCCACAATGGCGTTAAAGCAAACATCTCATGTGTTGTTTGGGACATGTTTAATTCAAACTTTTTATATCGAATGAAACCTGAATCATTCGTATTAAAAAGGCATTCAAATCGCTTAAAATATACATGAGAAATAGCAACGTGGTTTCCTAAATTCCTTAGTGTTGGGCTAAAAGTTTGCCCAATTGTTTTGACAAAATTTAAACATAAAATAGCCTAAGTTAGATTTACTCACCATAAGAATAAATGAATGTTGCATATAAAGCTCACTCAACAACTAGCTTCAAGGACGTCAAGGCCAACTAAAGAAAACTTTACCTCACCGATGCACGCGCCGGCTAAGAAATGTCTCGAGCTACAAACGACATCGAGCCACCGAGATCTAACAAATGTCTCCTAACTTGAACACTCTATCTCGAAAATGTACTTCAAATATGGCTCAGAATTTCTAAAAGCACAAAAGCAAAACAAAGTCAAACAAACACAATGTTTTTTTACCGACGCACACGTAAATTATTTTGTTGCAAATGAACAAGATATTGATGAATTGTCCATACGTAAAATCATAATTTTTGATTAGTGGTTGCTAAAATTGTAAATAGTTGAATTAACTATCCACTAAAATACATTAGAAATGAAGCTACATATAGAAGTACTATATGAAAATATGTACTTCTCTACTAAATCCTTGACACATAACCAAGTGCACACATGTGACTTCAATTTCACCCACCAATATAAACACAAAGTCTGTGTAGAGATTGTTAGAGATTTCTAAACGAACACAAATTAATACAAATGTATTATAGTTGATGCAGTCCTCCTCTCCTAAGAACACACTAAGCTAAGCTGGCATGCTTGTGTTGTTCATATTCGGAGAGTTTCATTTGTCATTAAGGTGTCATTTGTTTTTTCAGAGCTTTTACCTCATCATCTGCAAACCATGTCTACAGAAAAAGAGGTACATCTAAAATCTTCATCTGCATGGTAGAAGACTGTTTGTCTTTTGTGCTATTGAAGTACTTCTTTCCTATTTTTTCCTTTTTTTAACTATTGTTTTGTGATTTGAGAATATAAATCATTTTGTCAAATGATACTATGTGTTGTTCCCTGCTCACTATCGCTTAAAACAGTTTAAGTATATAAAACAAGTTAATAGTGAACTATGACCGAAATTAACACAAGTAAAACACACAAAGTAATTTTCAACATCATATTCTTATTAGAAATAAATCAACAAAGAACGCTACCCAAGTACTTGCGGAATAGTACTTGGGATTGAAATGACAAAGTTTGGTGACCTCTCAATCTCGTGCTAAGTCTCGAAAGCACAACTCTTAGAGCTCACCGAGCTATCTCGTGAACTAAGTTAGATTTGGAGGAGTGAAAGATGGCTAGCGTGTATGTGTGTTTTACAATTCACAAGCTTAATCTTTTCACTCCATCTCTTATGCTATTTATACATGTATGATATTTGACCTTTCCTAAGTGACAACCGACATCATATGTAAGACAAAATCTTGATGTATTTTGTCTCACATAAAGACTATTCTAGGTAAGAGACAAGACTACTTTCCTAAGTTCGATGATGACACCGAGCCCCGATCTTTGCTATTCAGTGAAAGTTGACTTTGGTTGATGAGTACTCGCCTTATCTCGATTCAAACTTATCCCGCCATGTCCCGCTCTTTCTTCGCCTTTACATCCTTCGCCTTCTACTTCAGCTTGTCTTGATGTAAGTAGTTGAGAGAGTCTTAATGATTCAAGTGAGTTATTGTCATTACTCACCGAATCCATCATCTTCTTCTTGACCCGCCTTCACCCTTTAAGTTCCGCCATCGAGTGGAGAGACTTCTTCTTCGCCTCATACCGAGTATCCTCGAAGATGACTCACCGAGAGACTATGCACTCAAAGGACTGTTAGTGTTAACGGACTAAACACGGGCTATTTTCTATTCAAATCCTAGATTAAGGGTTTGAGTATTTATCGAACCCACAGCCTCCCCTATTTGGATATACAAATAGCTTAGTGTTTGATCGGTGTAAGTGAGCAAATGGCTTCTTCTTACACCGAATGTACTAATGAATACAATAAGGAACACTTAATATTTTAACAAAACATACATCGCTTATTGATCAAATTACAAGGTTCCTATCACTAGTGCAAAAGATAAATCAAAATGATGTCACCCGATGGATTCCCAATGCTTCAAGCTTGACTTTCTTGGTGATGAGTGTTTCTTTGTCGATGGTCTCTTATCTTGGCATTCGTGTCTTGATGAACTCGATGTTCACCGAGGTTCGATCCGAGAGGCCACCGTATGTAGCTCAAGATTGCGCCTACACCACCGATCAATATCACCCATCTTTGAAATGCTGGGTTTCATAGACATCAATGTGGAATAGCCCTTCGTGCTTTTCAATCACTAAACAGCTCACAAACTCAACACCTTCTCGCGCTCCTCGCTGCATTCAATCCGTGCACTTTTATCTCAGTCGAACTCAACCCTTATCCTTTTGCCGCTGGATGATTGTGGTTGAGATCCTCGAGGTGCGCTTAAGGTGTCAGATTCCCGCCAGTGCTTGTGTATCTCTCGCCTTTCATACCTCTTCATCGAGCATCTTCATCGCCTCCTTAACCGCCGCATTTTGCTTCTTTTCAATAATTGACTGAGTTCATCGAGTTCGGTGATCCCAAAGTCGTGAATTTTAGGGGATCATGAACCTCGAAATGCATTTTATCATCCCCCAGACGCTCATTGCCGATGGTTTAGACTGGGATGATTTTGACATCGATGATCTTCTCAGCGGTCTTCCGCTTGTCATTGTCCAATTATAATGGTCAATTCTTGCATTTATGATGGTCGCAGTTCTTTTGTTCTTTTCATCCAATCGCTTTTCATTTCACCATTTTGCCGCCCGAGCATCCTTGAACCTCCGTCTCCGCCTCGACCCTTTTCAAGCTTTTTGAATCAATTCTACATGCTCGCCTTCTTCGCAATCACTTGAATTAGTGCTTCCTTAGTCTTCTTATCGTCCCCGACTTGTTTCAATCTCCTTTCTTCTTTAGCAAGATATTTGGTTAATGTTGAGGTGTGAGAAGGTATTCAAAGGTCACCGATTTTGTAGGAATCTTCTCGTGCTCAAGAATTGTCATTTTGCCTTTTCCTTTGTCCCGGCCTCGAGGAAGATGATGCAACCAAGGGTGGTGGTGTTGTCATTATAGGTGTTGTGATGACTGTTGTTGTTGTTGTTGATGTTTGTGGTGGAAGTGATGAGATGGTACGGCCGAGATCGGTGGTGTTGGCTCCCTACCGGTGAAGAGGAGTTTCTTCAATATTATTCTCCTCAACTGCTTCGGAGCGCGGTGAGGCAAGAGTTGGTGTTGGTGCCGAGGGGACCGAGTCGCTGACCTTGAAGGCCCGATAAATTTTAGTAATCATAGCCTTAATCTCAAGTATCTCGCTCAATGCCTGACTGACTTTGCCAAGTTAGCCCGAGATTCCTCCAAAGCATCATTCGGGTCCAAGATTCCATCCATAGAAGACGAGGCTCGAGTCAAAGTAGCCACCGAGTAGTCAACGAGTCCAATGTAGCTCAAGAGACTGGATCAGATTGAAGACCTCAACATTTGCGATTTTAGGGTTTCTATCGGCCAAATGGAGGCTTGAGGATTGTTTTAAGTAGGCCTCAGAGCTCCAAAGACTTTAGAGTTGAGTGTTGGGTCTTCTTTGACAACATCCCCGATTTCATCAATTGTGACCCCACATGTCCAAGATGCTTGAGGAATTTACCTGTGTTTTCATCCGTCTATGAAGTTGTTGGTACATGAGATCTCCGTGTTCATGAACGCTTTCATCATAATCATGTACCTCGACCTTCAGATCCGCATAGTCGGCACCACCTCGCTGTTGTTCCCAATGTTTCAAAGGACCCCAGAATAATTTTTGATGCTTTGGTGATCCACCAACAAGCCGCTTTTCGAAGTGGGAGAACATTATCAAATCTTGCAAATTCATCAGTGGAGGAAGAGGAGTCATCATTTTTGGTCGGAATGGTGATTCAAGATGTCCTTTGGATCAGCCGAGGCTCTTGTTCGATTGAACCTCAAGATCCACTTCTTCCCCAATGATAGAATTTCATCATCGTGACGCGAAGCTCATCTTCGAGAACAAGATTCCAAGAATATCAAGAACGGTTAACAGGGGTTGGTGATGGGTTCCATATCGGGTGGTATTAATCCCACGAGTCTTTGTCCCCTTGACCCTCGACATCGTGAGAGTTTCCTAGTGCCTTCTCTCGAGTCGATTGGTTTGGGTTCCATAAAGGCGGGTTGTTTCTTTCCTCCCGAGTCTTTGTCCCCTTAGACCCCGAGACACTTGTGGGTATTTTCCGCTGCCTTTAGCAGTAGTGTGATGCGATATCCCTATCGTGGGTTGTATGGTTCCTCCGAGTCTTTGGGATCGATCGGTGTGCCCTCGCACAAAGGCTTGGATTTGCTAATGTCATCACCGGGCGTTGTGAAGGCGCCCCATACCGCGGGTTGTATGTTTCCTCCGGATCTTGGGAGTAGTAGTTGGGTCCAAGGGCACCGATTGTGATTTATCGTCCTTCGTTGTCACCGGTGGATGTTGCTTGGTCTCCAACGGGTGGCATATCGCCTTGGGCTTTTGCCTTTAGGTTGTGGTCTCAAGCCTCGTGGCCCCGAGACTGGGTTTGGTTTTAGTCCCACCGAGACTTCCCTTTTCTTTGTAGGACCAGGTTAGAGACATCGATTCCTCTCGTTGTTTACAAAGAACCATATGGGCCGTCAATTCAATGTTTGTGACAAGGGATGGGTCCTTTTGAAAATTTGATTGGCTCAGATGCCGTAAAGCACCAAATTTTTCTTCCCGAGGATAATTTGTACCCAAGAACACTTGTAAAGCGCAAGAGACAACCCTAGGATACAAATGTATTTCGTCCTAGTTTTGCTCGCGGGTTTGGTTACGAGATCACCGTAAATGATCTCCCTATGTCGATAAAGTGACCCCATTCATCAGCAAGAGTGCCATCATCAACCGAATAGAGTTAACTTGTTCATTGATGAGTGATTCCCGCCGAGGACCCGCATCACAAATGTGAATAGGATCCTCCAAGCCACGGAAATGAAATCTTGGTGACGGGGTTCACCCAAAACGTTGGATCTAAAATAATTTGTTTCAACCCATCCTTCATGTGGAGGGTTCGTGATGGGCGACATAAACACCTTTGTTGTAGTCTAACCTCGCTGAGGTGCAAAATGTTTTATAATCCAGGTGAATTGTTGCCCCGTTAAGACCGAACTCGATAAGATATTCCCCGAGAGGTCTAAGGTTGTTCTCATCAAGAGAGGTGTCGGGTCAAAGGCCTTAGCAGCTTGCCCAAAACTCCCGAGGAGGTTTTGGTATAGTATAGAGGACACCGAATAAAGGCCGCTTTCAAGCAAGAGTATAAAAATTTCATAATGTCTTTATAGGTCGACATTTGGAGGATATTCAAATTGCCTATGACATTATTCATTTTAAATTCAACATTGTTAGAACACCTACCCACCTGTGGAAGCAAATCAAGAGATTGTGTTCTTGCCATTTCCATTAAAAATGTTTTAGGGTTTTGAAAAAAATTTATTGACAAGAACAATCAAAAGTTTTAGTATCTCTTAGTTGTGATGAAAAACTTTTGTAAATGTTTACAATGAAGGTTTTTCAGAAAGAGGTTTGAAGAACACTATGATTTCTGGGTTTGAAAGAAATTTTGACGAGTTTTGTTTGCGTAAATCAATTGTGTGTTTAAATGTTTATGAGAGGGTATTTATAGAGTGATGAGGGTGGTTTTGCATAAACGTGATATTTAAAGATGGTTTTGAAAACGCTTGAAATTCCACATTTATTGCCACCCACCACTACCCGCAGAAAATCTCGTGATTTCAAGGGAACAAATGCAGCACTTTTAGTAAAGAATAAAATATCCATAGGATATTTTATGTGAGAAGGCATTTAATGCCAAGTGGGATGAGGTAAGTGAGAGACCCCGACAAGAAGACATATATTCCTATATTAAATTGGCATAGTTACCAACCTATGACATTTAAATAACTTGTTAGTGCAAATATTACGATATTTAATCTATACGCCTCGCTTGTTTTGATTGATGACAAACATGTAACTTGTAATACATAACGTAAAATGTACAAGTTACTTGTAATTACATTTGTCTCAACATACATTCAACACCTCTCGATGTCTCAAGTCCTCGATGTTACAACACGTGTTCGTATATGTTTGTTATGTGGCATTATGATCAAACCCATTAACAAATCATTTAGAATGTTTAAAATACGCTTAGAGTCACTAAGTATTTTAATAGGTTAACCATTCTATTTCGAACCTCATTTTACATTTTGCATTCACAAGTATTTCAAAAGGTAACTAGACATTTTATCAACTAGTTACATAATACATTTTACAAGTTTACTTTGATAAACCTTTAATCTAAAAATGGAAATACATGTTACATCATGTCATGCATCATCTTTGAAATCCTTGGAAGATCACTTGAATATTTTGGTTAGATTGACACTCAATATATCAAATGTGATCTTAGTAAGATTTGTAATATCTTGGAAAGATTTGAAGAAAGATTTTTAGATTTTATGTCGTGCACCACGGCACCAAATTGTATAAAGGACGAGAACCCTTTTAAGTGGTCCGTGGACGCCTCCCCACCACTTTGGCTATAAATAGAAGCCCATTGTTTTCCCATTTCTTCACCACTTAAAAGCACATCTTCTCCACCTTCTGCATACATTTAGATCAATCATTAACAATGTAATAACATACATTAAACACCCTAATGATCATGATCATAATGCTTCTAACATTAATCTTTGTTGTAAGCATACTCTTTGATCAACCAAGGAAATCTTGGAGATCTAGCCATCCCCACTCACCACAAGTTCAAGATCTATCACAAGAAGTTTAGGAACTTGTGATCTTCATCATGAAGGCTTCCTATCAATGGAAGTTCATTTAGAAGTAGTTATTCATATCCATTAGACATTTGTGTCATGGATCATTAGTGTAAACATCATTGCATCATAACAACACTTTCACCAAACTAGATTAGATGGTTTATGTGTTTGTGCCATAAAACACAAGGTTTATTATGTTGGGCCATAAAACATATTGGGAGTGGTTGTACCCTTGTAAAGAACTCTACATCTAGCTTAGTGTCGGAAATATTGTATAGGCGACGTTAGGTTGGTTCTACCTCGAACTAGAACCCGTATTTAGCTTTGTACCGGAAAAAGTGTGTTTACGATTGTAAGGTTTTCTCCATGAGAAGGGAGCTTGTTGATTTAGTGAAGTAACTCTCGAGTTGGGTACTGGGAGTGGAGTAGGCGGAAAGGAGATCCGTGACCGAACCACTATAAATCATCGTGTTCGGTTTGCACTTTCCTTTCTTTATCTCTTTACTTTTATAGTTGCACTATACTATTGCTTGTGATGTGGTTTGATGTTAATGCTTGTGTGGCAACATGGTTTAATATGCTTTACATTGGTCACAAACATTAATTGGAACTTTCATATTATAACAAGCTTCATAAGCGATTTGATACTAAAGATCTAAAGTTTTTAAACGGTAACCTATTCACCCCTCTACGCTTCCACAATTGGTATCGAGACACGTAGCTCGATTTTCAAAACAAATGGTTTTTAAAATAGAGTACGATCCATGTATCAAATTACCATTGAGCGAAAAATAATATGAAAAATGCTTTGCTTGTTATACTTAGAAATTTTGTTGTTAAATGTAACTTTGTATACAAGCTTGAAGGTTTTCTTGAAAATAAAATAAAAGTTTGTTGAAAGAACTAGTAAGTATTGTATTGTGTGCTTATGGAAAATTAACGAAGAAATATGATTTTAAAGGAGTGTTTGGGATAACTATAAATTTAGTTGAAAAATCACCTCCGTAAATGTTTAAGATAAGTTACATAAGTAAATATGTTGTTAAATATGTGTATTATATGTTTACTATAAAATCTAGTAAGTCACACACGTTTTCTCTATGTCAAATACTAGTTTTGGTGAATCTGTCTCAGAGGACCACGGCACCAAATCTTATAAAGGGTGGATCCCTTTATTTGGTTCCGTGGAATCCGTGTGTACAAGATGCGCTTTTTGGGCAACTTCAAAAATCATAACTAATTAACCGTAAGTCCGCACGAGTCGAGCCACCTATCATTTTAAAGGAATTGAGTCTACTTTCACTTAAAATACTTCATGACCGAGTCTAAATTTAAATAAGTGAAAGAGACCAAATACTACAGTATGTCTAAAATATTGAGTTTCACTTTAACATAAAAACTCAAATTTTGAATCAAGCAATTTAAGTTGGTATTCTTAGAACTTTGATACAACTTCCTTTGAAACTAAATAATTTGGTAATATGTAAAGGAAACTAATCAAGCTTGGTATACATCGTCATATTTAAACGCAAAATGACTTAAAAGTGTCTTTCTTGTTATGCTATGCTAAATGACCACTTGTTTATGTTGTTTGCATATATGTTGCTTGCTTATTTTCAAATTGTTGTTTACACTTGTTTGTTTGCATAATATAAGTGTCAATCTTGCCATGTTATCTATTCGCTTGTTTGAAGATTTCTTGTGTATGCACAATAGGATATTTGCTAGATTCTATGCACTAAGTTGAAAATTTGTTTTACCATCACTTGTAGAATTAGATCACTTTCTTTGCATAAGTCATACAAACATCTCACATAATTTATGAAATGTTATAACTGCTTAGCAATGAGTACTAACTAAATTAGTTAAGTACTTTGAAACATGAAGGTTTTAAGAGAGTGTTTTGTACAAGGACAAAACAATGTTGTATGATGTAATTTATGTGTTTTCACTTAGAGGATGATAAACTAACTTAAAACATTGATGTATGCTAACGGTTCATGCGGGGATAACACACGGGTGTTATCAATTTTACCCATTTTCACTTATATGTGAAAATCGTTAACTGTTAGTCAAAGTCTATTCTCCACTATGTTGGTATATGTGTTATTGACTTTTCCTAACTAGAAATAGTTAATGCCATATGTTTTGAGAAAAATTCGGGTTTCAAAAACTCCCGACACCTAAAAATGGGTCTCGTGAAGTTTTCGGTGTCCACGGATTAGACGGCACCAAACATTTGGTACCGTCTCGTTATGCATTTTGGTACCGCCATTCCGCACAAGCGGACCATGTGGCACCAAATTAAGGGTTCCGCCTATGTAAAGAAATGATGCCGTGAATCCTTCGGTAAGTTATTGAATTTTACTAAATCCGTAATCTAATTTACCAAATTTTGTTTCTAGGATAATGTTAATGCATATCTTTCATATCTCACTCAACACATCCTCAATGGATTAACTTAGGATGTTTGACATGATTCTAGATACTTTCATCTCATTAGAAACTACCATCTTTGTATGGATTAACATCAAATCCATGAATCCTTAGTTCCATAAATCGACACATTCAAGATTGATCATTTTCACACCTTCATCTGTTATTTCCTCAAGCTTAGCATTTCTTAAAGCAAAGTCAAAATGACTAAATCCTTAACCTCAAATAAGCCACTTAAGAAAACCACTAGGATTAGCATTCGATCTTGTTGCTTCATTAACTTGAGCTCTTCATCCTCGGACTCATTACCTCTCAACATCTCATCACCCATTCAATTTGTGAACTTTCTAAACTTGAGTACTACAACTCCACCACCAAAATTACCCACCATCATCCAAAACAACTTCACTACCAAAGTCGCCAAAACTTGTACTATTGTGCAACACCACCAACATCTCCTCACCCGTTATGGATGACTTAGATGTCTTACCGAGACTAATAAACTGGACTCATTACTTGCAAAGATATCATACACAAGTCTATCATATGACTATAGATATTGTTTTGTATCTACATGTATTGCCTCACTTGGTTAACATGAAAATAATGTGTCATCCTTCAAGACGATAAGTATTTACATAGAGTCATAACTCACACATATGTTAAAACATACTATCAAGTCTTGTTATCCTTGAGTTTAATCTAAGCTTTATAATCTCAACAAATTAGGATTGATAACTTAAGTATTTCATCCGAAATATTCAAGTATATGCGACTTACGATTGTAGTCATTAAAAGTCATATCCAAAAATCAACACCCAAGTATTTTAACAACACATGTTGAAACACTTATCCAAAACAAACAACCCACGGTGCCACTTATCCTCTTTGACACCTACTATCACTCTTCCATCTTTTGGCACCATTAAGCGCATTGCTCATGAACTTCCAAGAGCATCTTTTAAATCAAACGTGCCTTTCAAGGTGAACCTATACCTCAACCCCTAAGCTTCATAGACATAACCAAGACTTCAAGCACTTCACCCACTAGTTGTAGCAACCAATGAACCATAAGAATTAGTATCCGTATTTTTGTGTTCAACATCTATGGACAAATAATCAACCTAAGTACTCCCATAGCACAACAAACCCCTACATCATCACATCCTTATTTAGACACTAGAAGACCTACCACCTAGATCAACCAATCCACCATCCTTGCCATCATTTGAATTCATTGAGTGTATTGCTCAAAAGCCCTTGTGTCCAACACTTGTCTTGAATCAAATGCACGTTTGAACAAACTCAACCATCCTTTTCAACATATAAGGACTTAGATAATTCATTATGGCTAGAACCTCAACTATCAAATAAGCATGGTGCTCTTGGTAATTGTTGTCAATTTACACTAGGTATAAGTAGTACTACCTTCACAAATAATCAAAGTATTAGTAATACTTTGTCGTTAAACTTCGCATAAATTTCGTTAAACTCAAATCAACATTTTAACAACATATGTTAAAATGCAATCTCAAAGCCAACATCATACACCCCAAGCAACAATGACTCTTGAGGAGTATACATAAGAAACTAGAGTGAATTCCTCTTGTCATCATCTAGTGAATATAATCTTGAGACCAAGTTTATTTAGATGGGACTATCCAATTCAAACACTTTGGCTTCATATCTTCATTTAGGAAAACATGTTGTTTTGAAGAACATTATGACTAAGATTCATGCGTTAAGCTTTCATTTTGTTAAAAGGATATTGTATATCCTATGCATCACTCTTGCGACATAAATAGTTGTGTTACAAGAGATTTCATTACACCTCATTGGCTAAATGATCTTGAAACAAACATCTACAAGTTCTGTGAACTAGCATATCCAATTCATCTTGTCATACTTGTTTTCATAAGCATGATAACTTTATCCCATGGGATAATCTCATTTGTTGAAAGATACTATTTGTATCTATTTCCTTTCAAGCGTACATCATAACCTAACCTTGCTCAAACCAATCGCACATCCAAGGTTAAAACTACACATCTTTAGAGCATACACAAGATCTATTGAAGTTGGTAACCTCACTTAGATTCTTGTTAAATAATATTCCAAAGAGCTTTCTTGAGAACGTTCTTAGTTTAACATATTCCATTCTCTAGTATTAGATGATCAATATACATTTAAAGTACAAGATGTCATCCATTAGATCATACAATTAGCTATGTAATTTGAACAACTTTAGATTCTAAACACAAGATTAAAACACATTGTTTATCAAACACACCATTGTTAAAATTCATTTGTATAACATGACATCTTCATCACCTTAGTTATATTGCATATTAGTTAAGTCACATTAAGCCAAGTATTGGTAAACTATCATCTTTATGCACTTTAATATGCAAAAGTAGGAGTTCCCATCTTTCTAACATGAGAATGACTCATGGAGAACCTATTGAACTAGAAACTCAATTTGACCTAACGGTTGAATTGCTTCTTGGAAAGAAGTTGGGTATGTGGAATCACCCGTAAAATGGTCGTGTTTAGCCTTAATTGAGCACCGCTAGTAATAGTCTCATATTCATTCTCCAACTTGAAAATATGTATTCCTATACTTGCCTAAAGTAAGTGTTAAAACATTGATAGTTTGCCTCGCTTAAGGAATACTAATCAAACAAGTAGTATATATGACTTTTCTTTCAAAACCACTTGCATTGCACTTACATGTGTTGATTACATGTTCTTGTTTGATACGATAAGTTGATTTGACATTATCTTAGTGTTTGATAACTAGTCAAATGTGTAAACCTTAGTAAAACCACTTGCATTGCACTTACATGTGCTGATTACATGTTCTTGTTTAATACGATAAGTTGATTTGACATTATCTTAGTGTTTGATAACAAGTCATAATGTATAAACCTTGGTATGGTTTTATCTTCATAATGCTTGTATTCTTGTTTCATGCTACTAAACGTATAAATGTAAACTTTATTTGCATGATTCTTACTTATGAATTATTTTTAGCATGATTAACATGTTACTTATGAACTCATAATATGCCATTTTGATACGTGATAATTTTGATATGATATATTTGTGTTTGAAAGCTATTAGTTGGCATTCATTATATCTATGTGTAGTACGATCCAAATGATACACACTCCAAATTGTTATGTCTTAAACATGGCTTGCATGAATCTTTCATTTTGTTTCTTTTTCTTCTTGTCACACCATTTGTTTGCTACATGTGCACATATAACTGTCAAAGTGCTTTTGGTATGACAAACTTTTAGAAGCCTTTTATCTTACAAATTAATCACATAGATTTGTATATCCAAGTATGCTTAAGTGTCTAAGTTCAACGACAAAACAATCTCATAATGAAATGTCTTGAATAAAGTTGTATTCTTGCATAATATGATTGTTTTGATACTATCTTGTGCGGTGATTTCTTGTCTACTAAGTGCAATGTGTTGTTTTTGCTTATATGATATGTTATCATTTGATTTCTATCATGTTAACATCTCTTATCACTAACAAATTTGTTTTGTAGGTTGATAACAAGTTATTTGTTATCTCACTTGGTTTTAACTTTTATATGCTCATTTTGCATAATCCCCTTTATTGCTACTTAGATTAGTAATATGCTTTATGGGACCCCTACACTTGCATATAGTTTAAAAGCATATAGAATTAAGTTCTAGCGGGTTGGCTTTGCATTTTTGTATTTTAACCGACCTCTTTGCAAATCTTATCTTTGCTTCCGCTTTCCAAAAATCACCTCCATCATTATTTAGTTCTAACAATACTCTAATCCTCTTCACTTCCTATTAGGAAACCACATGC
The DNA here is from genome assembly GCA_022545495.1 of Chrysanthemum lavandulifolium. Lineage (NCBI taxonomy): Eukaryota > Viridiplantae > Streptophyta > Magnoliopsida > Asterales > Asteraceae > Chrysanthemum > Chrysanthemum lavandulifolium. The sequence continues at coordinate 112,352,428 of CM040245.1, read as the reverse complement.
CTCATCATACGATCATCTCGTATTAATCGAGAAGAGGTACGTGACTTTAAGGATGAAGTTCATTGTATGCTAACCATCATCAAGAAAAACATCACTAAGCTCGAAAAACCTCCTAAACACTTTGTTGTCATTCCTTATTTGATACATTACACATTATGTTGGATGTCCACCAATTAAGGGAGAGAAATCCATTCACATAATTGTCTTTTGTCAAATTTTATGTCTCTTAGACTCTAAAATACCAACACATAGGCAAACACCACTTAGCTAAAATCGGTTCACGAAACCATAACTAGTTCAACCTTTTTAACCTTATATCACAAGTTTGCACCAATACCTCATCAAGTGAAAAACACATCATGTGTTTTTACAAAACGTCTTCATCTCCACATATAGGATTTTCCTTAGACTAGCACCTTACAACTTCACTATCTAGAACACCATCATAGGATCTTATCCTTTTCTCGCTTATCATGCATGTCCTTGTCAATGCAAACGATATATTAATCAAAACAACCATCTCCAACACGTTGGTCCATCCAACTCTAACTCATATGATGTCATTCTCATCCTCATATAAGTACTCATTATTAGTATTTTTCATATTGTCTTTACTTCTTTTCAAAGTGATAATCATCCATGTCGGTCAAAACCATGCTAATACTACCTTTCCCATTGTCACCTAGAATAGGTCATTTTTATAATTCGTGTCAATCAATGAACAAATTTATCTTCATGTTATCACTTTTATACTTTTTGGTATCTTCATTATAATATTCTTAGATAGAATGCATTATTGATTACTCTTGGGTTGAAGCATATGAGAACTTGCTCAAAACAATAGATTGTTAACATCAATAAATCATTCAAATCATAACCCTTATGCATCATTGAAATGCAATGTCCATTCACATTTTTTTCTTCTTCTTAGCTTTGGTCACTTGACATGACGAAAGGATTGCATGAGTCCATATTTTTATATTTGCTATACATACGAGTTTCTAACTCCTTAATAGCTTCCTACCTAATCACCACCACCTTCCATCACCACTTTCATCACCACCATGGATTAGCGAAAACTTCGCTTTTGTAAATGTCAAGTCATCTACCATCACCACATGAATCCTACTAGTAAACCGACACCAACACTAGCACCACTAGTGGCACACCCGTGGAAGACTTCATATCTTCTTTCTAGGAACTATTTTGTAGGCTTTTATCATATTATATTCTCACTTTTCTAATGATTGTAATTAGGAGACTACACTTCATGAGATATTTGATTATATCATTTATCACATATATACATCTTATTTTCTTCAAAAAAAGATGAAATATATTGCACTAATGTTTTTCATTGTAGGTTCATCATCATATACACTAGATTGTATATAACTTACTCATCTAAGGATGAAGTTTGCATCAATTATTTTTCTTATTTTAGGTGATTCTTGACACCCTAGAACAAGGAGGAATATCCTTTAAGCACTCATATTGCATCGCCTATACACTTGGTTGTATATGACATATTTGTCTAAAGACAAAGTTTCTATTATACTAATATTTATTTTGAAGGTTCATCTTGACGCCCTAGAGCAAGGGAGCTTCCGTCAAGAATTTCTTGAATGCATCTTATACATACTTTGTTGTATAACACTTACTCGCTCAATGACGAATATAGTTTTGCACTAATATTTGTTTTGTAGGTTTTAATCATACCCCACGCCTCAAACAAGGGGATCAACCGTCAGGGGAGCATGCATGCATTTAGCATCATTCTCACTTTTCAACACGCATTTGTGCTTCGATAAAAGTGGAGAAAATAGGCTAACATTGCTATGCCATTTTCTTTTCATATATTTCTCATAATTTTTGTTGCATAAAACTAACCTTGATGTAGGTTAAGCCTCTTTATTTGATCCATGGATCCGCTACCAAATAAGGGACGGATTGAAGTAGACGATTTAACTTCACTAGGGATGATGCAAGCTCGCCTTTTGGGAGAAATCAAGTTAAACTCAGGACACGCCCTTTTGTTTCGACAAAGGGGAGAAGAGTGTAAACGGAGAAGGTAATGTAAATGTAGTAAGGATACAAGTAACCTTTACATTTTACTTTCTATTACGTTTACAAATATTTGTCATCATCAAAAGGGGAGATTGATAGTGCAAATATTACGATATTTAATCTATCTGCCTCGTTTGTTTTGATTGATGACAAACATGTAACTTGTAATACATAACGTAAAATGTTACTTGTAATTACATTTGTCTCAACATACATTCAACACCTCTCGATGTCTCAAGTCCTCATATGTTACAACACGGTTCGTACATGTTTGTTATGTGGCATTATGATCAAACCCATTAACAAATCATTTAGAATGTTTAAAATACGTTTAGAGTCACTAAGTATTTTAATAGGTTAACCATTCTATTTCGAACCTCATTTTACATTTTTTCACAAGTATTTCATACAAATACATTCATTTTGTCAAGTATTTCAAAAGGTAACTAGACATTTTATCAACTAGTTACATAATACATTTTACAAGTTTACTTTGATAAACCTTTTAATCTAAAATGGAAATACATGTTACATCATGTCATGCATCATCTTTGAAATCCTTGGAAGATCACTTGAATATTTTGGTTAGATTGACACTCAATATATCAAATGTGATCTTAGTAAGATTTGGTAATATCTTGGAAAGATTTGAAGAAAGATTTTTAGATTTTATGTCGTGCACCACGGCACCAAATTGTATAAAGGACGGAACCCTTTTAAGTGGTCCGTGGACGACGCCCGACCACTTTGGCTATAAATAGAAGCCCATTGTTTTCCCATTTCTTCACCACTTAAAAGCACATCTTCTCCACCTTCTTGCATACATTTAGATCAATCATTAACAATGTAATAACATACATTAAACACCCTAATGATCATGATCATAATGCTTCTAACATTCATCTTTGTTGTAAGCATACGCTTTGATCAACCAAGGAAATCTTGGAGATCTAGCCATCCCCACTCACCACAAGTTGAAGATCTATCACAAGAAGTTTAGGGAACTTGTGATCTTCATCATGAAGGCTTCCTATCAATGGAAGTTCATTTAGAAGTAGTTATTCATATCCATTAGACATTTGTGTCATGGATCATTAGTGTAAACATCATTGCATCATAACAACACTTTCACCAAACTAGATTAGATGGTTTATGTGTTTGTGCCATAAAACACAAGGTTTATTATGTTGGGCCATAAAACATATTGGGAGTGGTTGTACCTTGTAAAAGAACTCGACATCTAGTTTAGTGTCGAAAATATTGTATAAGCGACGTTAGGTTGGTTCTACCTCGAACTAGAACCGGTATTTAGCTTTGTACCGAAAAAAAGTGTTGACGATTGTAAGGTTTTCTCCCGAGAAGGGAGCTTGTTGATTTAGTGAAGTAACTCTCGAGTTGGGTACTCTGGGAGTGGAGTAGTAGTATGAAAGGAGATCCGTGACCGAACCACTATAAATCATCGTGTTCGGTTTGCACTTTCCTTTCTTTATCTCTTTACTTTTATATTTGCACTATACTATTGCTTGTGATGTGGTTTGATGTTAATGCTTGTGTGACAACATGGTTTAATATGCTTTACATTGGTCACAAACATTAATTGGAACTTTCATATTATAACAAGCTTCATAAGCGATTTGATACTAAAGATCTAAAGTTTTTAAACGGTAACGTATTCACCCCCCACGTTTCCACATAATGCTATACTTGGATCATTTAGTTACTCATTCAATGCTCAATATCAATTTGATATTTTTGTGAGAGGAGGTCCAAGTGGGATGACGAATGAGTCTTACTCATTAGTGTGGAGAGGATGTTATACTTGGGTTTTGTTACTCATTCAATGCTCTTTGTCAAATGAGGAGGAACCATTTCAAAGAACATTTCGAGAACTTATCGAGATTGGTTTTCGGATACCCGACTTTCAATGTCAAGCATTCCCAATTCACTTCGGTCTCTCAAGGTCGGTTCATCCAAGGGTTTGGTGAAGATATCGCAAGTTGATATTCGAGATGGAATGAAATGAAGTTCTATGTCTCCTTTCATTATGTGATCCCGATGAAGTGATATCGATATCAATGTGTTTGCTTCTTTGGTGGAGGACAGGTTGTTGGAGATTGCAATAGCACGGTGTTATCACGTAAGATGGGTACCATTTTGTAATGGATGTCATAGTCACCGAGTTGACTTTTCATCCATAATACATTGGCACAACATCCTGTAGCTACATATTAAACCTTTAGTCGAAGACATAGCCACCGATTGTTGCTTTTAGCACTCCAACAAACCAGTTTACTCCAAGAAATTGCGGGACCCCGAGGTACTTTTCATGTCCATGTTGCAACCAAAGATAATCGTAATCGAGTAACCTTTGAGATCAAACCGAGCATTTTGGATAGTAAAGTCCAAGGCTTGAGGTTCCTCGGTATCTAAGAATTCTCTTAGCTGCGGTGAGATGGGATTCTTTAGGATTAGACCGATATCTTGTTATTAAACATATCGAGAATTGGATGTCCGGTCTAGAAGCGATTAGATACATCGGTGAGCCTACAATCCTCTTAAATGAGTTTGATTGATCGATTTGCTAGTGAGATCAGTCCAAGGTTGTTAGGTGGGACCATTGGAGTCTTCAACGAGGCACGATCGATATCTCATATTTCTTCAAGAGATTTCGTGTATTTCTCTTGACCGATGGATATTCCTTTATCGGCTTGTTCGATTTGTAGTCCAAGGAAGTATGTGAGTTCACCCATCATGCTCATTTCAAACTTCTTTGTCATCGCTTTTCAAACTGTTTTCAAAGTTTGTATTTTGTTGAGCCAAAGATGATGTCATCAACATACACTTAGACTAGTATCACATCCTGTTGTGTTCTATAGACAAATAGTGTGTTGTCTATCTTTCCTCCGACAAACTTGTTTTGGATCGGGAAGGGAGAGAGTTTCATACAATGCCCCGGGAGCTTGTTTAAGTCCATAAAGGGCTTTGTCAAGCTTCAGCACATAGTCGTGGAATTCACTACTCTCAAAGCCCGGAGGTTCTTGAACATACACATCTTCCTTGAGATCACCATTTAAGAATGCACTTTTAACATCCATTTGGTAGACCCCAAGTTCATGTATGTTGCATATGCAAGGAAGATCCCGATGGCTTCCATTCTTGCAACAGAGCAAATGTCTCATCATAGTCAATGCCTTCTTATTGACCGTAACCCTTGGCTACAAGTCCGCTTTGTTTTTAATGATGTGCCATTTTCATCGGCTTTTGTTTCGAAAACCCACTTCATTCCTATGACTACTACATCCCGAGGACATTTGATCAAGGTCATGACCTTATTTTTATCAAACTGATGCGTTCTTCTTGCATAGCTCGAACCTAGCTTGGGTGTTTTAGAGCCTCATGACACTTTTGGGTTCTATATCGATAGGTAATCGGCATATAGACATTCATTGGTCAAGTCTGCAGTTGAGTTAGCGACCATGCTTCTAGTGAGCATCCCTCGGTGGGTTCACCAATGATGTTTACAAGCTCAATGTCCCGAGATTTTGTCCACTTACTTTGTGGTCTAGGATCGAACTTGAGGAGGTCACGGGAGACTCGGGAGTGAGTTTCGTACAGGGCCACATAATCATTAGAACATCTATTGAGATGTCTTGTTCAGTTGGGTTTCGTGAATCACATGTACCGATCATTTGGAACAATGTTGCCTATCCCAAAGGGACCGATTGATTTTCAATGAATTCACCGATGGTTGGTTGGGGTAGGTTGTGAGGTAAGACATAATATGAGATGTCAACATCGACTGATATGAGGAATTGATTTGATGTTGAACTCATCGGAGGATATCTTGATGAGTCATCAATTCCTATTTCCTCCATTGAGGTATTTGTGAACTGATGTTTTTAGAACTTTCATCAAAGGTGACATGAAAGGTTTCCTCAACTTGTTGTCTCCTTGTGTTAAACACCACAAGGCTTTGGAGATCGATGAGTAGCCTAAGAAATATCCATCATCGACTTTTGCATCAAATTTGCCTAGGTTATCCTTGTGGTTATGAATAAACATAGGACACCCAAACACATGAAAGTAGGCGATGTCGAAGTCTACCTTTGAAAGTCTCATATAGGGTTTTATTATGTCTTTTGATAATGATTGACATGTTTTGAGTGTAACAAGCGCTTTGATTGCTTGATCCGTAAATGCTTTGAGAGGGTCGAGCCATTTAACATGGTTCTAGCGCCTCAATGAGAGTTATGTTTTCCTTCAAAGAACCCCATTTTGTTCGTGGGTATAAGGAGATGAGAAATTTTGAGAAATTCCTTTTTCATCACGTAAGCTTTCAAGCTCTTGATTTCTAAACTCGAGTACCATTGTCGTTTCGATTTGTTTAACAAGAATGTCATTCGGTTTCAATTTTTCGATTAATGACATTATTGTATCACCGCCGACTCTTTTTGAAAGAAAGTATACCCAAGTGTATCTTGAAAACTCATCAACAATGACAAGTGTATACTTCTCATGCTAGATTGATCCGGGACCGACAGTCCAAAGAGATCCATGTGCGGAGGTGAAGGCGCTTTTCATGGAGAAATTTTGTTTGGTTTTGAAAGATGCTCGTGGTGTTTACCTTTTTCACAGCGAGCATGGTTTGTATTTTGCAAAACCAGTGATGGTAAGCCAAGGACCTTGTTTTGTTTTGCCAAGTTGTTGAGGTTTTTGAAGTTTAAGTGTGAGAGTCTCTTGTGCCACGACCCAATTGATAGATTCGTTGGCTTTGGCAAAGACAAGTTCCATCTTGGGAAAGAGTAGACATGTCTAAGACATAAACATCATCTCTTCTAGGAGCTATCAAAACAACTTCTTTATTTGCATTGAAAATGGTGCCTTGTTTGTCATGGAATTGCACAATGTACTTAGCATCACATGGTTGATCGACATCGATGAGATTGTATTTGAGACCATTGACATAAGCAATTCTAGAGAAAACTATTCCATTGCGTTCTTGAACCATAACCTTGATGGGACATGATGAGTTATCACCAAATACTACCTTGGTCTGGTTCCTTTACATACTTGTGTAGATACTCCTTTACACCACCATGCTTCTTGAGCATCCCTTGTCTAGATGCCGATAGGCTCTGGCGTGTCTCTGCACAAGTTGTAAACCGAATTAGTTTTCCTAGTGACCCACTTGCTAGTGGGCTTGGGTCTCAAGGTCTCTTTGAATTTTGCAATCGACTCATGGTCGTGGTTGAGTGCATTGTGCTACCACATGTTTTGCATTTAGAGACCGAGGAAGACTAAGTGATTTTGGGTTGTTTTGTACTTCTCCTTGCATGAATGACACCGTCATGTTGGGATGTATCATGAGTGGATTTCACATATATCACAAAGATGTGTTCATGAGACAGTCATCCCGATGATGATCATTAAACCCACAATGAGGGCAAAGAGGAAAAGGTTTTGCTCTATTCTTGATAGATGTTTTGGAGGATGAAGCATACCGATGACCAACTTTGGTATAGTTTGCTTTATCGACAGAGCTTACATACCGCAAGTGGTTTGCAGTTATGTGATCATCCTTATTGCGCATCATACAATAAAGGATTCTATAGCGCTTGTCGGTGGTATGACTAGTGTAATGACACACTCACACTTCCGCTGGGTTTGTTGGTGGATTTTGATTTTGATGAGCTAGATGAGGCTAACTTAGTTTCCTTGATTGAATCGGGGCTTTTTCGATGTAATCCATCTTTTCGTCCGCCTTCCTCACAAGCTTAGTGAGTTGTTGAATTTGGTCACTTCATGGGGACAGAGGATGTTGAAGTCTTAGTAGGAGTAGAATCTTGTTGGATTTGTTTTGTTTGTCTTTGCAGGATGGTTCTACTAAGTCCGGACCTTTCATTTGGTGAGTGAGGATTGAATTTTAGAGGAGTAAGCTCGTAGCTTGATCAAGACCAAGAGGTTTCGTGGGTGGAAGCGGTGTTTGAGATTCTCGCTCGACTCGAGATGTGTTCGGTACCACCGGGCACATCAGGAGTCCTAGCATGCTCTTAAGAGCTTGGCTCTCGTGCTCAAGAATCCTTCCGTAATCGAAATTTGGAAGCTTACTCTCAAGATTAGCCCGCTCAATCCAATCATCGGAATTTGAGTTGTCAAGATATTGGTAATCATACCACCGGACACAAATGGTTTTGAACTTTGGTCTTTGTTGCGAGAGTCGGGAGATGATCTTCACCTATGACTCCTTTTTGCCATCGGGGCACCCCAACATCAAAGACGATTCTTAGCATCCAACTATCAAGAATATCTTGTACCTTTTAAGTTCATCTTGAAGAGCTCGATTCTTAATTAATTCAATGTTTTGAATTTGCAAAGTGACAACCTCAAGCTTGGCTTGTTTTAAAATAAGTAGTTCATCTCTACACTTGTTTAATTCAAAACTTAGCTTGTTGTATTTTGAAAAAGATTTAATCTTAGCTCTTCTACGAACTTAAGGTCAACATTAAGATAATTCATATAAGATCGCCAATCGTAGTCATCATCCATAGAAAGCAAGATGTTTACCTTCTTCATTGTGATGTTGACCCATTCCCATTTCTCGCATGATTCTTCCCAATGCCTAGCTTGTCCTCTTCTCGAGAGGGCCATCGCAGTAATCGACATGCACCATTTCATCATCGATGACACGGCTCTTCATCCTAGTCAAAGGTTTCAAAGAACGAGACCTTTGTTTTACCCGCGCAGATTGAACACTTTTGGTTGTTTCGAGGATTGGCCTCAAGCAATGCAAGCTTAGCTTTTGCTTTCTTATACTTGGTTTCATAATCAACACTTTGTTTTGATCGGACTTGTTTTGAAAATTTTGATGAGACCGAAAGATTTTGGTTGAAATTTACTAAAGTCTCAAGATTGATTTGATCCCGATGGTTTGTAAGAGGGTTCGAAATTGTTTTGAAAAGCGTCTTTTGCAAATGACTTTGTGACACTTAAAACATTCAAGTGTCTTCATTAGCTTTAGCATTTGAAAAACTTTGTTTCTTGAATAAACCTTTTAGAGTTAGCGAGAGTGCTCTTTCCTAAAACTCAATATTTAAATCATTTAGGTACTCCTCACTTGTCCTCTCATCGCCTCATCATCGATTTTTCCCGAAAATCTTGAATCACATTGTTAGAATTGAAAGCGATTGACACAGGATTGGAAATGGTTGTCGTGGACTTCTTGACTTCCCGAGATTTTTCAAGTCGGTATCGTCTCATTGATGAGGTTTTCCTCATAGAAAAATTTCCCATAAATTTCGTGAAGCTCAAGATTTTGAATGTGGTTAGCATTCCTTAGTCCCCGAGAGAAATTCACCATTTCTCGTGGAGATTGTTTACAAAACCCACATTGATTTCATGTTTGGAAAATTTTACACCATCATTAGAAAGTTCATTTAACAAATTTTTGTATCGGTGTAAGTTTGAGACGAGTTTCGAGTCCTTAGCCCTCAAGGTATTATACTCAAGTTTCGACTCCATAATCCTGTTTTCCTTGGTATCGATGGACCTTCATGACTATGAACCAGGTCATCCAGTTTGTTTGGTTGTATTAAAGCTTATGATCGACTCCATAATATCATCGGGAAGACATGATATGATGATACTTTTGAGTCTTTGGTCCCGTTGACCACTCTCCTCTCATCCTGAAGTCATCGAGCTTTAGGTTTAGGCAAACCTTCAAAGATCTTTGGGATAAATGGACCTTCATTTATACACTTGATATAATAAGGTTCCATTCCAATCAAATAGCAAAGCATATGCTTTTCCATTTGTTGAATTTTCCAACTTCAAGTCTAGGGGCAACAGCTGAATAAGCTCCACCCTTTTTATCAACTAGTTAGGGTACATCAATTTCAGCCATTTAGGATCCTAATTTAAAAACTTTTAGAGCGGCCTAAAAACGATTTTTATAATTAGCCTTTCTCTGATACCACTTGTTGTTCCCCGTTCACTATCGTTTAAAACAGTTTAAGTATATAAAACAAGTTAATAGTGAACTATGACTGAAATTAACACAAGTAAAACGCACAAAGTAATTTTCAACATTATATTCTTATTAGAAATAAATCAACAAAGAATACATTACCCAAGTACTTACGGAATAGTACTTGGGATTGAAATGACAAAGTTTGGTGACCTCTCTAGGATCGGGCTAAGTCCGAGCCCAACTCTTAGAGCTCACCGAGCTATCTCAAGAACTAAGTTGATTTGGAGGAGTGAAAAGATGGCTCATGCGTGTATGTGTGTTTTACAATTCACAAGCTTAATCTTTTCACTCCATCTCTTATGCTATTTATACATGTATGATATTTGACTCTTTCCTAAGTGACAACTAACATCATACGTAAGACAAAAATCTTGATGTATTTTGTCTCGCATAAAGACTATTCTAGGTAAGAGACAAGACTACTTTCCTAAGTTCGTTGATGACATCGAGCCCGATCTTTGCTATTTAGGAAAGTTGACTTTGGTTGATATGTACTTCGCCTTATCGATTCAAGCTTATCCCGCCATGTCCCGCTCTTTCTTCAAGATTTACATCCTTCGCCTTCTACTTCAGTTTGTCTTGATGTAAGTAGTTGGAGAGGAGTCTTAGGGATTCAATGAGTTATTGTCATTACCACCGAATCCATCATCTTCTTCTTGACCCGCCTTCACCCTTTAAGTTCCGCCACCGAGTGGAGAGACTTCTTCTTCGCCTCATCCGAGTATCCGAAGATGACTCACCGAGAGACTATGCACTCGGTGACCGTTAGTGTTAACGGACTAAACACTTGGGCTATTTTCTATTCAAATCCTAGATTAAAGGGTTTGGGTATTTATGCACCCAACACTATGTTGAGTGTGAAACAAGCAATCGCTTAAAATACGGAGTATCAATGATACCCTTACAACGTGCGTTCGGACTCAAAGGAAATTTCCTTTTCTTTGAGCAAGTTTTTCAACCACCTAGGCAGTGAACCTAATCGTTGTAGTGTAGTATTAGGGTAAGCCTCGGGATTGATATCGTTCTATAGGGGAATAGGAATGCTAGCGAGAAATTACTACGCTAACGTTGGGGTTGAGGAAGATTATTTATTTTATCATTTTTATATTTTTTTAGAAAATTGAAAGGTACGAATCTCGGGGTATTAGATTTGGGGGTGGTACTTTATAACAACCCGTAAAATTTCGGATTATTATAATAATAATTATTACGTCAGAAAATTCAAATCGGCTATTGTCTGACAGTTGTCCATATTTAGATCTAAAAACGAGAGGTCATGTCGTTAATTTAGAGAATCACGGCACCGCACGCATACCGACACCAAATTAGTAACGGCAATCAGTTATAATCTAAATCTCACGTAATAAAAATACTATATTATTACGCTCATTAAAACGTTTCGAGAAATATAATCTTTATATTTTTCGGGTACCGGGAAGGTACGTTTACTTGAGAATTCGACAAAACACATGGTACAAACTAAACAGTATATACAAATAAAACAAAATAAAACTTACTTTAACACTACTCCTACCCTACCCCTTCTTTTTCCCTATTCTGCTTCTTTCTCTCTTTCTCGATTGTAATATAAAAATATCAAATACGTAGTACACGCTAGAAATTACGAACCAACCTTTTAGGAAAAAGGTCGACACGCAAAACCCGCTAATACTCGATAAGTGATACCGGGCAAGTGATTACCCGGGTCGTTTCCCAACGAGGTGTGAATTGACGGTGACGTTTGAGGTTTGTAATTAAAGTGCTTGAATGGATCGGGAATTTACGATTTGGTTACGTTATTCTACAAATTAAAGAACGGGAATGTAAATAAAGCACATAAATGAAGTAAATGACTAAATTAACTACTACTAAGCATAAGAAACAATAAAACTAAGTTAAATTACGTCCTAGGATGCTAAAACTAAAAAACGTGAAAACCCGGGTCGATCCCGAGCTTCAAAAGTGAAAATTATGCAATTTAAGGCCTACGGGTACAAAAGCAATGTTCCTACATACTAAACGACTAAAAATAATTTTAAAAAAAAGCCGGGTATTTTTTCGACTTTTATTTTATTTATTACGAATTAAAAACTAAATAATACTAATTAATTAATTAATAATAGTAAAACATTTGAGAAAAATATGAAATTTTGCAGAAAATTACTTTGATTAAATCTAATCTTAAGAAAAATGCAAGAACTAAAAAAGCTGTTTAGAATAAGCTGTTATTAAGCGAATTGCAAATTAAGCTATAAAAGGAGAAAATGCTATAAAAGAGTTACTGATGCAATGGTATCACACAACATATGAGGAGCACAGATGGTAAGATGGTTTCGTTGTGGGGCGTATGTGTGAACTGAAAGACCTGGGTTCGAATCCCAGGCATGTCAGTTTTGCATTTTTTATTTTTTTGATCTTTTTCTCTTTTGCAAACTAATTAAAGTACTAAATTAAGCTTATTTACGAAAAACTAAATCTGGGACAAAGCTAAAATTAAAATAAGCTGTAACACAGCTTGAGCTACAGCAGATTCAATTTAAGGGATTGTTTGGTTAAGCTACTTCAAAGGGATCAATTAAAGGACCTACAAGATATAAAAACAACTTAAATAATCTAATCTACATCAAACAATAAGCCAAAGCAAACATAATTTAAATCTAACATAAGCATAAGAGAACAAAATAAATAAAAGAAATGATAAGTAGAAGTCAGAAAAGACCAATGGGACAGTTTGGTTTATAGGGTCGCTAGGATCTAAATTAAGCTACAAAAGGCTTGACTAAGCTAAGGAAAGAGCATGAATTAAAATAGAACCTAAAATTTTAATCTAAACTACCTAAAGGATCACTAATAAGCAATAAAATAGGACTAATAAGCCCAACAAAAGCCACTAAACGCTGCTGTGGACAGCAATGAACAGGGCAAAACTAGGGGGTTTTGATGGCAAATTAAGCTACTTAAATAAGCACTAAGGACCAAAATAAAGCAAAAAAGATTAAGACTAAACTATAAGCTATTTGTAGAACCAAATTCAAGTCCTAAATCTAACTACAAACTACCTAATATTAAATTAGAAATGGGGTGCCAATGCAGAATGAAAGATGAAAAAGAAGAAAAAAACTACAAAAGCTTTTTGAAATCTGAATTTATGATTTAAACTTAAACCAAAGAACTTGCAAAAGACTTTAACACTGATTTGAGAATCAAAATGGGTCAAAATATAAATTTTGACCCAAGAACAAGGCTGTTCCAAACTGTCCTTTAAAGGGCAGAAAACCAAAATTTTGAAGCTGGAAAGATTTAAAATTTCTTAAAGACTTGCTTTGAAAATGTTAGGTCACCATCTTATCACAACAATATGTATTTCTAGAGAGAGAAAGTTTTAGTGAGAGAAAGTGGAAGGAACTAATGAATGATTAATGAAAATGATAATTGTAATTAGAACTAACAACCCTCCCTTCTAGGAGGAGGTATTTATAGTGTTTACATAATTAGGGGTGTTTCCTTCGTTCTAGAAGAACCTTCTATCACGACTCATGGGCTTACTACATGAGTGTGAAATCAATTACAAACATTTATAAACCATATTTATTAATGACCTATTACAAATGAAATGACCTACACTTGATAATTAAAACATGTTCCTAACAATCTCCCCAAGGGTTGGTCATCATTTGTTGTCTTGCTTAGGTCGTTTGACGCCTTGAACTTCTTTGGCGTTCATGGCTTGTGACGATTTGATTCTTTGCATTTTTGTTCTTTGTTCTTGTTGTTGTGATCGGCCAGAAATCGCCTTTATCAACATCTTTAACTTTGATCTTTATCTCATAACTTTGCAAATTCTTTGACTTTGATGTAGAATCTTTCGAAATTTTCTTTGCTTTTGAGAGAACTTTCAATTAGTGTTGATGTTGGTAGAAGCATGTGAAAAGTCCGCACGATCTTTTCTACCCGTGAGCATCCATAAGAAGAAAAACATAAAACATGGGTTAGAAATAATCCAGCTTACAAGTTTGAACTTGAAAGTGTTAACAAAGATAGTGTGAAAACACATCTCTAATTCTCACAAAGGTCGTTCTGAACTGGAGTCCCACAAGTGAGATAACGCGATGTATCGAAATACACCTCTGATTCGGATGAGTCGCGGAGGTACACCAAGCATCACCCCATGATTGTAGACCGCTTGTGACACTAAGCGTAACCCACAAGGAGTTACCGAAGTGACTGCTTTGTCGGGCGCTTGATGTTGACCACGCAGAATTTCCATTCAATCACCGAGGATCACAATTGTGAATCCCTCATAAATTTTCGGCGATTGCTAAGATCTGCGTGAGGACTCAAATATGTCACTTGTGTCCTTATAGTTTGAACAAACAAGTGATGAATTATAAGGTGTTCTTAAGAGATCTTTGATGAATCTCAAGGCTCTAGACTCGATTAGTGCGTTTGATTTTCCTGGCGGAGACTAGGAGAGGTCTCCTTCTTCAATACCAACAATCTCTAAGAGAGAGTCGATAGATTATGTAGGGTTCCTGTGAGAATGAAACAAGCTCTTTGAAAGAACTTGAGTGGCTTAGAAGGTTTAGTGCATTGCGTCCACTGGGTCCATGATGACTTGTCTTCAATACCGGTGTCATCTTGTGACAACCAAGAGTATATGAATTGAACCCGTGTCTCGCCCTAAGTTGAATAATTTGGAGGGCTATTTCTTTTCACCCTTTTCTTTAACTTTTCTTTTTAATTCTTCAACTCCTTCTTTCTTCGATTCTCATTTTCTCCTTTTTCAATCATACCTAAGGACTTCTAAATACTAACTATTTGTGGTGTTCTTGGGTAGATCCCTCCGGCTCTGGCGGATCATAGGACATTTATTCCTAAACTTAGTCACCTTTTAACTTCATGACTATCCTATGTTGCCACAAAAACCTTTTCTTGAAAAATCTCTCAAAATGTTTATGATGAAAACATGTTTTGCTAACACCTTGAGAGTTTTTGGTTTTCGAAATACCCCTCCACATGTGCTTATGAGTTTTGACCAAATCGCATGCAGAGGGTAGAGCTCGTGACTTTTGAATTGAACGACTCTTGATTGACAATTCCCCGCGAGACACTAAGCACGTTGAATAGTTAAAGAGTTCCATTATCGCCTTTTAGGTGACAACTAGCTCTAATAACTACCTTGAAGATGTAAACTCTCCTTGAAAAGGAGGTTAGACCCGTCAAAGTTCATGTAAATCAAGAGTGTCTCGAATTGGTACATTCTACTAAGACAAGTTTCGTTGGAAACAAGTCTTTCGACATCGACATTTCAAAGTTAAATCAATTCATTGGTGATATCTCGAGTCGAGCACGTTATGAGATTCCAAAACTTCCTTATCAATCCATTTTAATCACATTTCTCCCCCTCAAAAATAGCATATGAATGTTGTTTTTGAAAAACATGTTGATTAAAATATGCTTTTTTAAGGCATTGAAAATTCATTTGGGAAGAAATGGATTTCAAGAACATTTTGATTTCGAACAAAGATTTGTTGTTTGCAAGACAGTTAAGAAGCTTTCGCTCCTTTTATTAGAATTGAGGCACTGAAGCGTACCATAGGGTCCTTTCGTGGAATAAGATTTTGTTTTCGTTGAACAAAAGTACTCCCCCTCAAATACGGAAATATATTTGAGAGATAGCCTTCTTGAGCCGAATTTGAATCAGATTAATACACGTTGTAAAAACATATTATCAGATTTGTTGTGCTTATGAAAATTCGAACTCAAGGTTTAACTGAAAAATAGAATCAATGAATGTTTACGTAAAAATTTCAAAGTCACAATTTTATTTTATTTTTTTTATTATTATTTTTTTTTAATAAAAGGAAAATCTTTTTGGATTTTGAAAGATTTTATATTTTTGTATTTTGTTTTTGAAATATGTATTTACAAAGAAATGTTTTTGATGTTTGACGCTTTAAGAATGTTTGAGTAAACTGTCTGCATCTTCTCGAGTCAAACACCGATACCAATTTGATGGACAAGCTCGATGAAACCTTGCGGGTGGCAAAGCTTTAGTGAACAAATCGCCAATTGGTATTGAGTACCCACAAAGTATAATTCAATTGTACCCTTTTCGACATGCTCTTTGATGAAATGATATCGAGAGTGATATGCTTTGACTTGAATGTTGAACCGTGTTGCAAGAGATGGCAATGGCACTCTTGGAGTCACAGACATTGGTATCTTGTTGAATACAAAGCCGTAGTCCATCGGTTGTGATCTCATCCAAATAATCGAGCACAAAGATGTCGACATGGCAACATATTCGCTTCATTGATGACATGGATGTACAGCCTTGTTTCTTTGATCGCCAAGACACAAGTTTATCTCAGAAACCGAACACCGCCAGATGTACTTTTTGTGTATCTAAACACCCGCGTGATCAAGATCCGAAAAAGCGATTAGAGCAAAACCGTAATCCTTCTGATACCAGATTCCCAGTGAATGGTTCCCTTTACGTATCGGCGATTCTTTTAGCCTCATTGAGGTGTCTTTCAGTTGGTCTTGACCGATAACGGGAGCAAAGATATACAAAGAAATACAATGTCGGTCTCATTGGTCGTTAGATACATGAGAGACCCAATAATACTTGGTATTTTGTAGGTCAATAATTTTCTCATGTAAATCAAAGATCCAACTTTGGTGAGGTTGCGACATAGGTGTGTTATAAGTATCACAACCGGTCATTCCATGTTTCTTCAAGATTTCAAGAGCATATTTGACCGATTTAAAAATGCCATGGGAGATTGATGAACTCAAGTCCTAAGAAGAACTTTAGTTCACCCATCATGGACATTTCAAAATTTTGTTTCATTAATTTTGCAAAAGCGTTTGAGTACTTTTATGTGTTGAACCAAAATGATATCATCAACGTAAATTTGAACAATTAAAATATCCTCCCGTGACGTTGAATGAAAAAGTTGGATCAACAAAGGTTTTGATAAACCGATTAGCGAGAAGAAATTTTGAGTTTGTCGTACCATGCCCGTGGGGCTTGTTTAAGACCATAAAGAGCCTTTTGAGCTTGTACACGTAGTTAGGATGATCGAATCAACGAATCCTTCCGTTGACCCACATAAACTTCTTCACGGATTTGACCATTTAGAAACGCCTGCTTTCACATCCATCCGATAAACCGTGATATTCTTGTGCAAGATATGCCGAAATATCCGCGACTTCAAGCCTAGCTACGTGCAAACGATTCTTCATAATCGATTCCTTCTTCTTGAGAATACCCTTTAACCACAAGACGAGATTTGTTGCGAATAACATTGCCTTCAAGATCCGGTTTGTTTTTCCAGATCCATTTGAGTCCAATGACATAAATCCCATCCGGTCTTGGAACAAGTTCCCATACTTCGAGACGCTTGAACCGATTCAACTCTTCTTGCATTGATTCAATCCAATTGTCATAAGTCATAGCGTCTTTAATGTTTCGTGGTTCATCTTGACAAACGGTGAGTGCATAAACACAAGTTTCAAAGATCGTATGAAGTCGTTGTCTCGTCATGACTGGGTTGGAAGGATCACCAATCACATTTACTAATGGATGATCTTTGTCCATTTATGTGTCGAAGGGTGATGATTGAATGTTGCTCGCATATTAGACGGATCCAAATTGCGTGAAGATGACTCGCAATGTCGTGGAATGGTTGGAGCCGAGCAAATGGATCAAGAAAGCATTTCTATCATAATCTGGTGTGGGTACTTTTGATTTTGTGTTTCATCACCAGTATCGGTGTTGGATGCAATGTGTTCTTCGTTGATTGAGAATCATTCGTGGTGCATCCGTGCAAATGCTTGTTGTTGTTGGAGCAGTGTATCGGTATTGGATTATGATCGTGGTGTGCAGTGAAGCAATGATACATCCTGAGCACTACTTTCGTGAATCTCATCAACAGAGGAGCAAACAAAGTTTCCAATTGTTGACGAGTGAATTCCATGGGTGGAACAAATTGATGAAGAAGGAAAGTTTAGACGGTTGGATGCGGGTCCTAGCGATTTTGCTCGAAGCCATTTTGTAAGCTCATCAAAGTTAACATGAACGGTTTCCATCATTTGTCGAGTTCGACGATTCCAAATTTTAAATCCTTTCGAATTTTCACAAGAACCAATGAACACTCCAATGTCGCCTTTCATCAAGTTTACCAATATTATTACGATCATTTTCGGATAAGCGATTGTGCGAAACCGTCAAGTTTTCTCATGAATGATCACTTGTGAATGACCACCGTAAGGAACTTAAAACAACTCACACACCAATTGCAATTTAGATCGTGAGAGTATAGTGTTTCCCAGTCGTTAAGTCCCAACGAGTGTGCGAGAATAGTCGGGCGATGTAGTGATCGGGAGATTTGAACGGAAAAGAGATTTCAAGATGATTATAACTAAGGAAAAGCCCATAAACTACAGGGCTTAAATGCAAATTAAAGAAAGTTAAAAGATAAAATCTATTAAATAAACGCTATCACTATATTTAAAATGATGAACGTTTAAAACCTAAAAAACTTACGTTTTAAAACAAAATTACGTAAACGTCCAAATAAAAACGTGAAAATTACACAAGATAAAGCCTAAAAATATGAAAAATACATTTTTACAAACCTAATGATAAAAGAAAATATTTGGAAAAATAAAATTATTTTTATAACTAATATTCTAATTATTATTAATTAAAAACTATTTTTAACTATTTAATAATTACCTAAAATACAAGAAATTAGGAAATAAAGCTAGAAAAATAAAATTATGAAATGGAAAAGTCTAAAATATCAAATTAAAATTTTCAAAACTATTTTTGTATTTTTATGACTATTTTTCTATTTTCTAGGAATTTTAAACTATTAAAAACTATTTAAATTATTTAAAATACAAATTTAACTAAGAAAAATATGGAAAATACTTTTTGGCTTTTATATTTATCTTAACTTAAGAAAATTGAAAAATTATTTTTTGAACCTTTTTCTAATTTTTGTATTAAAAGCTAATTAAAATGATTAAAACTACTTTAAATTAGGAAAAATAGCAAAACAACTTAGAAAAATCTGAAATTTGCAGGAAAAGCTTAAAATAATATTAAGAAGCTAAGAAAATGGAAAATCATGGGCTTGTTTGGAGGATTAACATCGATGTCCAAAGTGCTTAAAATAAGCACTTTGGATAAGTCGATGAAGACCAATAAGCACCAAATCAAAACAGAACTTAAATAAGCTAAAAGAACTTAAAAGCAACTAGAGTCAACAAGCTACACCCTCTGGATACAAGTTGTACAGATTTTGGAGAAATGAGATTATGATCTAAAAACAAATGAGAGGGTACAAGGTTGCGACTTAAAAACAAGCACCTAAATAAGTCGGAAACCAAAAAGCAAATGTTGGAACTAGATGAAGACCTGGTCGACTATGTATAACCCAGAGTGAGACTTGGACAAGCTCAAATGAGCTTGTTGTAAGCTCTGCAAATCTCGTGATAAAACTCATGCAGCCCAAAGTTCTCAGACAGGAATCAAGCTTGTTTCGACAAGCTAGTTTGAGCTTAAAGAAAAATTGTAAAATCTACTAAAATGACCATAGGAAAGTAGACCAGAGGAGTTTCTAAAACCACAAGACTCACTTGTATTGACCAAGAAATGAGTCCATGAAAATTCTTCCTAATGAGACCCAAAACAGTTTTCAAGATTTTGACTTTTGACAAATTTTGTTACTTTGACTAAAATGAACTTTGATCCTAATTTATGGACTAAGCTTGATGTTATATGATGTATTGACACAAAAGCAACCTTTATCTATGTCTTTTGAACATAAAACAAGATTTGGATTATCAAAATCTCAACAGATTCATCGCTAAGACATAATGCATACAATTTTGACTATGAGCTCTTGTAGAGTAGTGTTTAAGGCAGAAATGAGCTCAATATAGCTTAACAAACATGAACCAAAAGGGCTTAACCACGAAAAGACCATTATGATGCTTATAGCAAGAAACCAAACACACCCTTATCTTATCGTTATACAAATTAAAATACTTAAACTACTAAACCGCTTTAGACCATTGATCAAGCTAAACTTAAATACCTTAAATACAACTAAATATACTAATTTAGACTAAAGATGATCACGATTATAAGCACAACAAAAGACCGCCAATTGATTTGAAATATGGAAATGAGAAATTCACTTACATGAGATCAACTGGTATGCAGACTAAAACCAAACCTAAAAGTGCTCTAACCTAATCTAATACATCCCAAATCAACTCGCTTCACCCCATTCCTTGTCCAAACTGTTTGAACCCAAAATTTGCTTCCTTGTTGACTTTTGTTGACCATACAAAGAATATTGCTTAGAATCGATTCCAAAGCTCATCAAAAGCTATCACCAGCTCATATAAGCTTATACAAACTAGAAAAGAAGCTATATAAAGCTTGAATACAAGATTTTGAAAATTAAAATTGTAACAGTGACCTTAACCATATGAATTGATAATATATCTTAACTTGGAACTTAAAATTGATTTATATTGATTAAAAACTTGATTAAAGTACAATGGAAGAGAAAATTACAACTTTAAAACATTACTTAAGCTTAATTAATAAAACGACATACGCTTTAATTAAAACTAACTACCGCTTGTTTCCTTGGTCTTCTTCTTTTTTATACCTAAAAGCTCTCCACGTGTCCTTTAGAGCAGATCCCACCTCCTTTTAGATCCAATGGGAGAGTTTGGCCAACTTGGCCACTTTTCCAATTGGCGGGAAAAGTGGTTTTGACTCGGGCCTTCCGAGCTAGCACTAGGGGGGTGGATTGTAGGGGTGATGGGAGAGTTGAGATGTGGAAGAGATAAGGGTAAGGTTGGATGGGATGGGGTTGCGGGGTTTGGTCCATTGGGAGGAAGGAGATGGAAAAGGCGCCAAGGGTGTTTGACTTGTTTGGTTTGACCAGTGATTAATAATAGAAGGGGTCCAAAAGGCTTATTGTGGGGTCACATGGGGTTCAAGGTCCAAAAAGGGTTTAAGGGGTTTAAAATAACAAGGACTTGTTATGTAATTTTCTGAAAATCAAGGACCAATCCTGTCAAATCTGCAAAGTTGTTCCAAGGACTAAAATTGACAAGTGTTAATATTTCAAGGAGCAAAGTTGTCATTTTCACCTTTTCCAGGGACTAAACTTGACATTTTATGACCTTTTCTGCCATTTTACAAAAGATTTATTCAAGGACCATTTTTGACAAATTAGAATATTTCAGGGACCTTGAATAACATTTTTCTTTATTTAGATTTACTGTGGACCTGCTTTTGACAACTTTTGAAACTTGGGGACTAAAGCGCCAATTATGCAAACTTTATCGTTTTCACCGATTTTGATATTTTGCATTTAAAACACATAAAACACTTATTTGTGATATTTTTATCATTTTGATGCATTTTCGAGTGTTTTCGGATGTTTTTGCGTCTAATTGGTACAAAATGATGAGTATTTAGACACTCATCAATCCCCACACTAAGATATTGCTAGTCCCTAGCAATGTTTTGAGAAAATTAATGGATTTTATCTCTTTACCAAAAACCATTACTCGAGTAGCCAAATGTTTCATTCAAGTAAGAACCATGGTACACCGATAACCATGTGATTTTGAGCAAATCACCGACTTTCAACGGATTTGATTTTGTCTTTACCGTAAGCCGTACCTTACGGACTAGCCAACTCTTAGATAAATTATCAATATTATCTTTGGTGAGCTGATTACCAATTATGGATTTTCCAACGCTTTACCACAAGCCATAACCTCATGGGCTAGCCAACTCTTCACTTTTAAGGATATGGAAATGAATACCATACAATTTTGGGCAAATTGTGTCGTCAACGGATTTGAGATATCTTTACCAAGAGCCGCTTTGCTCTGGATTAGCCAATCCTTATGTGGGTTAGACATGGTGGATGATTACCATTTGTTGTGTTTAGTACATAGTACTTCCACTAAAAAATTTTTTTAAAATTTGGCCATTTTGGGGAAAAGGGACTAAAATGGTACATTTTATGATCAAAATTTTAATTTCCCCACACTTAGAAATGAATATTGTCCTCAATATTCAAAGTACCGGCTGTTATGCCGAAACTTAGAACGTAAAAAGATAATAAACCTAGCTAAGTGTGGAAACACAACAATTATTCTCTTTTTTAATATATACAATTTTCAAAGTTTTTTAGATCTATATACAACATGTGGGGCATCTCCCCCACACTAGGGTGGTACACACGGGTGAAAAACCCATGTTAAGCTACTGTTTTTGATTACCGAGTCGCTAGCTTGACTCGACCCCGAATTAATTGGTTCATGGGGAAGTAAGTGGAAGAGATAATCTCCATCGGACTTTCATTCAAGATGTTTGGATAAACATTGAAGTACGTGAAAGTTCCACACCGATGAGATATCTGCATGCACCCGGCCACAAATGGCACATGGAAATGCCAGTGGTCAAAGATAATGTCTTCATTCCCGAAGGAGTGAAGAACGGGAGAAGCTTCTGAGGATAGGTGAAGAAGAGAAAGAAAGTCATGATAATAATCATGACTAACTCATCTTCATCGGAAGGAGAATTCATGATTTTGGATCATGAATCTCATCGATGAGGATAGAATCATCATCACATGATGGAAGAGAGAAGATAGAATCTGAGAGGTGGGACAAGTGGTGTGCTCGAGAGCTAGCAATTTCCACCACTTCCGTGATGGTCTCAGATCGGACTCGGACATTTCATCGAAAAGAGGATTTACTTTCTCAAAAGTGTAGTCATTATTAAATTCAAAAAGAGGATTTGAGAAAATCCAAGTAACCTCGTAAATGTCGAGAGAATCACAAAAAGCAAATCACAATCACTATCGGATATATCCTCGAGACTCACTTGGGATTGGGACAAGATCCTCAACACTAGACGATTCCGCTTCCGAAATAGTGCTTTGAGATGATCATCCTCCATTATGAGAGAGTCTTTGGAAGCAATAATAGGTAAGATAGGTGTGATAGCAATAGATCGAGGAGTTGAGAAATAAGATCGCTCAATTGAGTAACACTCTCCTCGTCGTTCTCATAATATTCCTTCATTTGAATACTATCCTCATCATCATCGCCATCATATCGATTCTTATATTCATCTCTCAAGCTTACACACCATTCTTTTCATTTGCGTTTCTTTTCAATGCGTATTTCTTGTAACTTTGAGGAAGATTACACTCCTCGTAATCATTGAAATGATGTGAAGGCTCGGAAGTCCGATGGTGATGGAATCTTGTGGGGTTGGAAATTGTCAAACCGGAGAATTGGAATTTGAAAATTTTGGTTCATCGGTTGACATTCAAAAGTCTCATGAGGACCCCACAATTCTCACAATGAGATAATTGGGAATATAACTTTCACCAAAGTTTCGATTGTAACACGGTTCGGCTCATAGACAAGCGGGACCCGTGGTGGACAATCAAAACCGTAATGAGAATCATTCCATAAAACTCGCATGAGTAGGATTCAGACAATGTGGAGGTAGGTAGGAAAAATCGGTGTTTCATTTGAAATGAGATCGGGATTACCGACAAATTTGTCTCCAAACTCACATTGGTACATCGCGACAATTTCCACCGTTAAATGGACCTCCACACCGGAAAATGTCGAAAACCATGACATAAAGAATTAAACGGATAAGAGGATAAGAGATGAAGAATTAAACGGTTATAGAGGATAAGGAATGGAGAATTAAATGATTTGAAGATAAAGGATGGATATTTTGGATTTTGAAAAGAAAATACAAACATTTACTGGATGGATGGTATAAACAAAGAGTGAGTATTCAAACAACTAATCGCTAAACGTAAGATAATTAGCATGACCAAGCCGTGGCGCCAAAATTTGATTGGTGCGAAACCGTCAAGTTTTCTCACGAATGATCACTTGTGAATGACCACCGTAAGGAACTTAAAATTTCACACACCAATTGCAATTTAGATCGAGAGTATAGTGTTTCCTGTGTCGTTAAGTCCCAACGAAATGTGCGAGAATAGTCGGCGTGTAGTGATCGGGAGATTTGAACGGAAAAGAGATTTCAAGATGATTATAACTAAGGAAAAGCCCATAAACTACAGGGCTTAAATGCAAATTAAAGAAAGTTAAAAGATAAAATCTATTAAATAAACGCTATCACTATATTTAAAATGATGAACGTTAAAACCTAAAAACTTACGTTTTAAAACAAAATTACGTAAACGTCCAAATAAAACGTGAAAATTACACAAGATAAAGCCTAAAATATGAAAATACATTTTACAAACCTAATGATAAAAGAAAATATTTGGAAAAATAAAATTATTTTTATAACTAATATTCTAATTATTATTAATTAAAACTATTTTAACTATTTAATAATTACCTAAAATACAAGAAATTAGGAAATAAAGCTAGAAAAATAAAATTATGAAATGGAAAAGTCTAAAATATCAAATTAAAATTTTCAAAACTATTTTTGTATTTTTATGACTATTTTCTATTTTCTAGGAATTTTAAACTATTAAAACTATTTAAATTATTTAAAATACAAATTTAACTAAGAAAAATATGGAAAATACTTTTTGGCTTTTATATTTATCTTAACTTAAGAAAATTGAAAATTATTTTTTGAACCTTTTCTAATTTTTGTATTAAAAGCTAATTAAAATGATTAAAACTACTTTAAATTAGGAAAAATAGCAAAACAACTTAGAAAATCTGAAATTTTCAGGAAAAGCTTAAAATAATATTAAGAAGCTAAGAAAAATGGAAAATCATGGGCTTGTTTGGAGGATTAAGCAACTGATGTCCAAAGTGCTTAAAAATAAGCACTTTGGATAAGCTGATGAAGACCAATAAGCACCAAATCAAAACAGGAACTTAAATAAGCTAAAAGAACTTAAAAGCAACTAGAGTCAACAAGCTACACCCTCTGGATACAAGTTGTACAGATTTTGGAGAAATGAGATTATGATCTAAAAACAGTGAGAGGGTACAAGGTTGCAGCTTAAAAACAAGCACCTAAATAAGCTGGAAACCAAAAAGCAAATGTTGGAACTAGATGAAGACCTGGCTGACTATGTATAACCCAAAGCTGAGACTTGGACAAGCTCAAATGAGCTTGTTGCAAGCTCGCAAATCGTGATAAAACACATGCGTGGGCCAAAGGTTCTCGACAGGGAATCAAGCTTGTTTCGACAAGCTAGTTTGAGCTTAAAGAAAAATTGTAAAATCTACTAAAATGACCATAGGAAAGTAGACCAGAGGAGTTTCTAAAACCACAAGACTCACTTGTATTGACCAAGAAATGAGTCCATGAAAATTCTTCCTAATGACCCCAAAACAGTTTTCAAGATTTTGACTTTTGACAAATTTTGTTACTTTGACTAAAATGAACTTTGATCCTAATTTATGGACTAAGCTTGATGTTATATGATGTATTGACACAAAAGCAACCTTTATCTATGTCTTTTGAACATAAAACAAGATTTGGATTATCAAAAATCTCAATGATTCAATCGCTAAGACATAATGCATACAATTTTGACTATGAGCTCTTGTAGGTACAGTGTTTAAGGCGAAATGAGCTCAATATAGCTTAACAAACATGAACCAAAAGGGCTTAACCAACGAAAAGACCATTATGACATTATAGCAAAGAAACCAAACACACCCTTATCTTACTGTTATACAAATTAAAATACTTAAACTACTAAACTGCCTTAGACCATTGATCAAGCTAAACTTAAATACCTTAAATACAACTAAATATACTAATTTAGACTAAAGATGATCACAGTTACAAGCACAACAAAAGACTGCCAATTGATTTGAAATATGGAAATGAGAAATTCACTTACATGAGATCAACTGGTATGCAGACTAAAACCAAACCTAAAAGTGCTCTAACCTAATCTAATACATCCCAAATCAACTCTGCTTCAGCCCCATTCCTTGTCCAAACTGTTTGAACCCAAAATTTGCTTCCTTGTTGACTTTTGTTGACCATACAGCAATATTGCTTAGAACTGATTCCAAAGCTCATCAAAAGCTATCACCAGCTCATATAAGCTTATACAAACTAGAAAAGAAGCTATATAAAGCTTGAATACAAGATTTTGAAAATTAAAATTGTAATAAATGACCTTAACCATATGAATTGATAATATATCTTAACTTGGAACTTAAAATTGATTTATATTGATTAAAAACTTGATTAAAGTACAATGGAAAGAAAATTACAACTTTAAAACATTACTTAAGCTTAATTAATAAAACGACATACGCTTTTAATTAAAACTAACTCAACGCTTGTTTCCTTGGTCTTCTTCTTTCTTTTATACCTAAAAGCTCTCCACGTGTCCTTTAGAGCGATCCCACCTCCTTTTAGATCCAATGGGAGAGTTTTGCCAATTTGGCCACTTTTCCAATTGGCGGGAAAAGTGGTTTTGACTTCGGGCCTTTTGAGCTAGCACTGTGGGGGTGGATTGTAGGGTGATGGGAGAGTTGAGATGTGGAAGAGATAAGGTAAGGTTGGATGGGATGGGGTTGCAGGGTTTGGTCCATTGGGGAGGAAGGAGATGGAAAAGGCGCCAAGGGTGTTTGACTTGTTTGGTTTGACCAGCGATTAATAATAGAAGGGGTCCAAAAGGCTTATTGACAGGGGGGTCACATGGGGTTCAAGGTCCAAAAGGGTTTAAGGGTTTAAAATAACAAGCACTTGTTATGTAATTTTCTGAAAATCAAGGACCAATCCTCAAACTGCAAAGTTGTTCCAAGGACTAAAATTGACAAGTGTTAATATTTCAAGGACCAAAGTTGTCATTTTCACCTTTTCGAGGACTAAACTTGACATTTTATGAAAGTTCGTGGACCTTTTCGCCATTTTACAAAAGATTTATTCAAGGACCATTTTAACAAATTAGAATATTTCGGGACCTTGAATAACATTTTTCTTTATTTAGATTTACCAGGACTGCTTTTGACAACTTTTGAAACTTGGGGACTAAAGCGCCAATTATGCAAACTTTATCGTTTTCACCGATTTTGATATTTTGCATTTAAAACACATAAAACACTTATTTGTGATATTTTATCATTTTGATGCATTTACGAGTGTTTCGGATGTTTTTGCGATCTAATTGGTACAAAATGATGAGTATTTAGACACTCATCAATAACAAAGTCCACCAAAAACATGAAAATATCCGATATCGGGTTTGCGGTTGTGAACAATCTCATAGGGAGTTTTATTATGGCGCGTATGAATGATGGTAAGGTTTTGAGTAAAACATGCAGTTGAAACAGCTTCAGCCCACAAGAAATCCGGTAAGTGTGAAAAAATCAACATTGTTCGAGCGGCCTCCACTAACGTCCGGTTTCGTCTTTCAACAACACCATTTTGTTCAGAGTACGAGCAATCGAGGTGCGATGTGTGATTCCAACTTTCTCAAAATAAGCACGGTGTTTGATTTTGAATTCGGCCCATTGTATGTTCTTATAACACTGACGGTGTTTTGAGTTGAACACGAATCTTTGTGAGAAAGGTGATAATCATTGTTGGAGCTTGATCTTTAGTTCGGAGAAAATAGACCCAAGTCCATCGTGAATAATCATCAACGATAACCGTGATGTATCGTTTCCGCTCACACTTTGTACACGCATGGGGCCACATAAATCCATATGAAGCAAATTAAGAACATGATGAGAACTTGGTTCGGTTTGAAGGAAATTTAGATCTCTTGCTCTTGCCTTGTTCACAAGTTGAACATAAATGATCTTTGGTGTATCGGAACCTTGGAAGACCATCAACTAACTTATGACGAGCGAGTTCGGTCATGGTTTGAAGTTTAAATGAGAGAGCCTTTATGCCATAACCATGATTTTGTTGAAGTTGCTTTGAGAGAAGACAAATCGGTGAAGATGCAATCATATCGGACATAGGAATCGATAAAGATTTGTGCTCGATTGCCGGTGAGTAAATCATGTCCTTCCAAATCACGACGTAACATGTGTTGGAGCGAACGCAACTTCCAAATCAAGATCACGTAATTGTCCAAGCGAGAAAAGATTGTGTCCAAGACCTTCAACATAATAAACCCGATCGATCTCTATGTTTCCATTAACATAATCTCCATATCCCATTATTGCAAAGAAATGATCATTCCGAATCGACAGATCGATGAACTTTGAAACAAAATTTACTAACAACTTTAGATTGCTCGTCATATGTCGGGTACATCCGCTATCAACAATCCACGAACAAGTTGAATCACCGCAACACATGAAGACAAAGAGGTGGTATGATAGAAGCGAGTGGAACCCAAAGAGTTAGTGGGTTCCATTATGTTAGTGTTACACACATTTGCACATTTAGGAATCCATTTAAAACTTGAGGTACCGCAACCATTGTTACCATAACCAATTATTTCTCGCTTTGATCTTAGTGAAGTTACTAGGTGAGTACACTTTCTTAGGAGATGTTTTTGCAAGAATGGGTGTGTCTACAGATTTCTCGAAGCTACACCTGCATCTTCCTAAATTTGATTTTGCAACTATAGTGGACCTAGAGGAGGGCGGTAATAGATTTCTTAGAACGAGCTAATGAGAATTTGCAACACATTTTCCATGATTACCAGACATCATACTTTTACGACAAAAACACAAGAAGCATTAACGCTTGAAAAGTTTACAGACTTATCATTCGTTAATCGACATTAGAATTACAATTTGCCAAATTTGAATCTAAAGCGGATGCAACATGATTTTTATTCGATTTCCTAAGATAAACTTCTACTCGATGTCGGACGAGTGCTCTTTCTATGTTGCGAGATCCTAGTATTTTCTTGTTGTCTCTTATTCTCTGATCATCTAACATTAGTAGACTAACTATTCTCAGAGAAGTGGAAGAAAGCAAATTAGTTTCGAGTTTTATCAATTATATACATGCCATGAGCAATCACTTTTGTTTTACTAGACTTGCTAGTTTCTTGTTTAGCTAACTTTTCTTTAAGCTCAATGATGATGTGTTTTTGATCCTGAATTATGGAATTTAATCTTCCTTGGTCACCCAACATTTGTCGAGTATATTCAACATGGTGATCAAGTTCTTTTGACGCTTCAGAACGAACAATTTTGAGAGAATCAAAAATCGTTTTATATTCCTGTTTGACTTGTGCAATCTCTTGTTCATATTTGAAAATTTGACACTTTAACGATGCATTTTCATCATCAAGACATTCGACTTTTGAAATTCGTGACTGATCCAAAGACACCTTTTCCATGTGATTTTGTAAAGCAATTTCAGATTCAATTGTCTTAGACCGACACCATTGAAGTCTTCGTTTAAGTTCGTAAATCTCCATTGAAAGTTTAGATTGGACATCATCATTTTGTGAAAACATTTTTCATTTTCCTCTTTAATTTCTCAATTTCATGTCTTAACATCCGATTGTCCATTTCCAACGTTTGAACCATATTGAGATTCTCGTAGATTAACACAAGTATCATTCACGTAGCAAATTCACAATATATAACCACGAAGCAATATTAGCGTAAAGAGCATCTTCTAACAATTGATCAAAGGCATTTTGAAGATCTTGGTTTTGCATTGTTCTTGTGAAACGAGTTTTCAAGTGTGTTAAAAGCTTCAATCATTGAAGTCACCTCTTGTTGAAGTTCCTTTCCTAGTTTGTTGCACATGACGCAAATGTGCGACATGAGGTGAGATTTGGGTTTGAAACATTTGTCGTTGCTTCTTGCATAAGGCATTGAAAATTAGATGCTTTTAACTCGAATTTTTCTCAATTGCCGTTTCTAAAACGAAATATCTTCCATAAATGTTTGAAAGTACCGTAATACTAAACAAGATTTAGGAGTTTTGGCAATGAGTTGCTTTTAAAAGAGGACGTAAAGGACCATTTATTTGTGCAACATTGTGAACGGGCCTTCAACACAAGATGCCTCGCTTAATTCAAAGATTATACGATGGTGTTGAAATGACATTTAGTTTGTAAGACGCATTTTCTCTTGTGTAATCATATGGTAAAATTCCATTTTGTCGCATGTTTAGCGACTTGATCATCTTGTGCCCATTGTTCCTCACAATCAAATACAACAAGTTGCATGCTTGGATCTAAAAGACATTGAGCACTATACAATTTGGGCATGTCCTTGAGAGTGTGAAGAAAACGTGGGTGATTATACCCAAGAGCAAAACGTTTTGAGTCATCGAGGACTCGGAAGTAAAGTTGACATTTCAATATGTTTTCTTGAGTGACCAATCTTATATACAAAGATGCCAAAATCTTTTAACCGTCTTTCCAATCGAAGAATTTCCTCGATTTGATCATCAATGTTTCTTAGATTTCTTCTTGAATTCGTAAAAATTTGACCGACTTTTGAAAAATCTTGTTTAGTATTTGAAAGTTCCGTTTGAAGATTTTCAATGTTTTTACGAAGTTCGACTTTTCTTGTTCAATTTTAGAAATCTTTTCGTTATTTGACGTAACAATTTCATGCATTTGATGTTGAAGATTTTGTTCGTTAACGTAAGATTTTGAAAGGCCACTTCAAAACTTGTTTCTCGAATGGTTTTGTTTCAAAATCATTTATTCGTTTTCGACAACTCTCAAGTTCAAGATCAAGGAAGTAATCTCACCCTAAGGTTTTGGTTTATCTCATTACATTTTTCGCTTTTGGCTTGCAATGGCGTAAGTAATGAATTGAGATATTCGAATCGGACCATGAATTGCTTTCACTGCTCAATATGCTCATTATTTTCATCATCACTTAGGTCATCAAATGTAACCACGAGGTTAATTTGATCAACTTCATTATGATTAAATATTGATCCATGTTGAACGATTGTCATCGTCGATGCGTATGCGTGGACACAATTGCATTTATGAGGCATATATCGTTGTCGGTACCTAAGATAGACCGTCGTGTCATAGACCGGTCCATTCATTGCTTGGTGATATGATGTTCTTGCATATTTGCCATCAAAACAACTGCAAGATTTGCTTCCAAATCTTCATATTCATCATCCGAAAGAGTATCGCCATAAAACCTTGTTGAGTTTCACCGAGTTCCCTCCGCTTCATCCTTATATGCCATTAACATGACTTGCTTATAGTAATCTCCTCCTACGGTTCGTGGTTCGGGACAAGCATTAGCAAGATGTCCTTGCTTTTGCAATTATAGCAACGAATAATAGATCCCAAGCCGGTGAATTCCTGCTTCCACAACTTGAATAATTCTCTTGAAATTATTATTACCCGATCCCCTAACGATGTTTGACCATTCCCGAGTTACTGAATACCCACTTGTAATCATACGACGACCACTAGTTACATTCGAACCTCAACTTTGCCACCTTGGATAAGCTGCGTGACTTTGGGATTTGATGATGAACGAAGACGATTGTTTGACCGAGTAGAGAACTTGGAGAAGGCTTTAGCAATAAAAGCCATTCCATGATTTAACGCTTCAAAGGCATCAACTTGATCATCATTGATTTGAGCAGAGTATGCGGTGTTAGAATCGCCGGGTGTGAGTTGATGAGAAGGTGTAGGTGGAGCATAACTAAAGTGGCGTTGTTGTTGATCAAAGCATGATTTGACTTTGGGTAAGGAGTTGGATAATCATGTGCCATGAGAGCAATCGATCGGCAATTGGTGGTTGAGGAAACCATGTGTGCCACGGCTTCTTTATCTTTGAGAACTTCATATTGATGATGTTTGAGATAATCATACAATAACCCATGCTTGACATCATGAAGATCCTTGACTTGTCGAACAAAAGTAACATACTTGTGCCAATCCGGTCCTAATGAGTTCGAAACTTGGTGTTAATGGCAATGGTTGGAAGATCAATCTTATGTCGATGCAAATCATTGACCGCATTTGTGAAACGATGATAATATGATTCAAGTGATTCCCTGTGCTCAATGGTAAACACATCAAAGTTGTGATATAGCTTAGACTCCATGTCGACCTTATTCGATTCGGTGCCTTCCATTAAAAGATGAATTTGTTCCACATAGCTTTTGGAGTTGTCGTGCATCAATACTTTTGTAAATCGGATTAGGAATTCCAAGAAGTATTTGTTGCATAGCAAGCTCATCGACTTCAAGATGAAGTAGTTGTTACGGTGTTAAACGACTAAGTGGAACAATTGTGATAGTATCGGTCTTGGTGGAGCAATTGTAGGATCTCCGGAACAGTTTGGTTGGCATTTGAAGCGGTCCTTCTAATATCACCTTCTTTAGATACTTGCCATGAGGTTTCTTGAGTTCCATGTACCTTAGAAATCCACTTGACCATTGCACATAATTGCACTGGTGTAAGCATTGGAGGACGAGTATCCGACCCGACTTCATGAATCGATTGTTGACTTGTATGACTTCACACATCCGAGAGAACCAAGTTTGTTGTTGAGGATTTGTGGAACCATTGGCGTTCGTTGTATACCTTGTTGAAGATGTTGTGGAGTATATTGTTGATTAAATTGTTCGCGATAAATTGCTTGTTGTTGATTCCATTGTTGATGTTGTGGACTGAGTTGTTGTTGTTGTTGTTGATTATAAGTGTAAGGAAAGTAATTAGATGATGGTGGTTGAGACATATTTGTTGATTGATGTTGATCGTGAAAGATAATTAAGGTTGAGGTTGATTAGACTTAGGTAGATGAGTAAACCAAACTTGCAGAAATATTGACAGAAACTCGCCAAAACTGCAAACTCGAAGAACTTCAGTCAGGAACTCGCCAAATTCAGAACTCGCCAAATTCAGAACTCGCCAAAGTTTGAAACTCGCCAAAGTTTGAAACTCGCCAAAGTTTGAAACTCGCCAAAGTTTGAAACTCGCCAAAGTTTGAAACTCGCCAAAGTTTGAAACTCGCCAAAGTTTGAAACTCGCCAAAGTTTGAAACTCGCCAAAGTCAGAAACTAGCCAAAGTTTGAAACTCGCCAAAGTCAGAAACTAGCCAAACTGCAAACTCATGAAATTCAAGTAGAAACTAGCTGAATCGTGGCTAACTCGCCAAAACTCATAACTCAACGCATACGAAACTCGCAGAAACACGTATTTAGTCCAAAAATCCATAAATTTCAATCTAAAACACGTTTTTAAGTACAATTAATCATAAATCTAATCAATATTAACCTAAACTATCCCTTGGCTCTTGATACCACTTGTTAGGTCACCATCTTATCACAACAATATGTATTTCTAGAGAGAAAGTTTTAGTGAGAGAAAGTGGAAGGAACTAATGAATGATTAATGAAAATGATAATTGTAATTAGAACTAACAACCCTCTCCCTCTAGGGAGGGTATTTATATGTTTACATAATAGGGGTGTTTCCCCTGGTTCTGAAGAACCTTCTATCACGACTCATGGGCTTACTACATGAGTGTGAAATCAATTACAAACATTTATAAACCATATTTATTAACGACCTATTACAAATGAAATGACCTACACATGATAATTAAAACATGTTCCTAACAGAAAACTTTAACATAAGCTCATATGAGCTTAAACAAACTTGAAACAAACACTTTTAAAACTCAAGTACCAGAATTCAAGAACATGAAGATACTTTAAAACTGCAATGGAATAAAAAGACTGAAATTTAAAGTGCATTGAAAATTAAAATGACATGTAATTTAAATGACAATAAAATTAAAAATGGTACTAGAACCAGAAATTCTAGACAAAACTTTACAAAAACACTAAATGCCTATTTATACTAAGAACACTTCTTTCTTCTCTCTTCATTCTGTCTGCTTCTGCTGTGCTTTGTTTGTGAGAGAGTGAAAGAGCTTTGGCTTGTTTGTGCTTTCTTGATCTCATCTCAGCCATCAGATTGAAACTTGGGCACTACTTAAAGAATCTGAGCCATTGATCTTCTTGTATTCTTCTTATCACCAATGGGGTATGAGAGGATTGCCAAGGTGTCATTTGACCCATGTGGTGTGTGGGGATTTCCTGAGGATGAGAATGACAGGAAGTGAGAGAGGAGGGAAAGGGATTCTTGACGCCAAGATGTGTTTTGGTATCCTGGGTTTTTGACTTGGCAGACAATTGGGTGAAAGTTTGGAGAGGTAAAACCAAGTTAAAGGAATTTTAGGTTTAAGTGGTGATGGGTCATGGGTGGTTAAGGGTTTATTTATATGTTGTTTAATAGGGTTTTAGAATTAAAAAAATGTTTTGTATTTATGTATTTTGTAAAACTTAAATAATTTTATTTTATTTATTTTATTTATTATTTTTTTTAAGAGAAAAATATTTTTAATAAAATTGGTTTTAATAAAAATAATTGTTGTAAATAAAAATGGTTAAAAATAAAAATAATTGTTTTTAGTGAAAAACGTTTTAAGGCTATAATGGTAAATTGGGTTCGGGTAAAGGGTAGAAAGGTCATTTTGGGTTTAGAATTTTGTTTCGGGTTTGTTTTCCCACTCACTCCAAAAACGCGTCCGGGCTCGAAAATGTAGAAAATCCACTTCGGCTCGTCATCAAAGCA
Source organism: Chrysanthemum lavandulifolium (assembly GCA_022545495.1). NCBI lineage: Eukaryota > Viridiplantae > Streptophyta > Magnoliopsida > Asterales > Asteraceae > Chrysanthemum > Chrysanthemum lavandulifolium. The sequence goes on along the minus strand of CM040245.1, from coordinate 112,317,733 downwards.
CTTTTTTCATTCCAAGCTCAATTTCATCCGCTTTTGCCTGCTTTCGATCCTTTGTACCGAAACACATAAAACACATTCCAAGGATATCTGCAGATAATTGGTTATATTTCAAAGTGTTTTAGACGTTTTGGTTTTTCGGCTTAAAATGATGAGTAAAAGGTCACTCATCATCCCCCCACACTATCAATTGCTAGTCCCTAGCAATCCGATCATGTGAAGTAATGAAAGGATAAACAATACCAAGAACACCCCGTTTCGACTTTTTATTCCACTACTAGAAATTTAAACTTGAACGATAATAAATAAAATGCTTGATTATCAAAACATGGCATCATAGAACGGGATTCACGCAAAATGGGTGTCTCCGGGAAATTGTAATCGTCATCCTCTTTTTGATACTCTCAAACTAAGCTTAAACTTATTGTGCAAACGTTTTTGTAAAAGCTAACACTGCTTATACAAATAATCTATGTAAGTCGAGACTTAAATTTTTACTCCCGCAATTTATACAATTTAAGTGGGTGTGCTCATTTTCAAAAGTTTGATCATTGAAATCGATATTTGTTATGGTTGTTATCCACTTAACCAAAGTACTAACCCACCGAAAACGATGAAAGTCTAAGGATCGAAAGGGCCTCTTCCATGTAGCGGCTTTCTTCTCGGCACATCCCAAAACATTAGTTTTAAGTGACCGGGCTTTTGACACCTCACAGAGAATAGTACCGGAATTAGCGGGAATTCGATTCCAAAGATTTACGAAGCTACTGTTAAGTTAAAACTAAACCTAAATGATTACAACCGACGATAATTTAGAAATTCGAGATTCAAAGGTGAGATCACTCCATGTAGCGACTTTCTTCTCAGCTTGTCCTTTTGAGGAGGCTAGGTTTTCACCCTCGAGAATAGTATCGGAGCTTTCGGGATCTTTGAAATCAAGGATTTCCAAATCACCGTCAAACTTTTAAACAACTTTGACGAATACGAGTTCAACTTCCGATTTAAATTTAAGAAAAAGCAAGTTTCGAACATTTATTCATAAAAAACATAATGCTTTTATTCACGCAACTCATATTTTTCATTTTTCAACTTTTTCATCATCATTTTATTTTCACTTTTTTTTTCCTTTTTTTTTTTCACTTTTGACTTTAACTTTAAGCTTTGCAACTTTTGCAACATTCGAGCACTTTACGGTACTTTCATTTTGCAACATTATTCAGATTTAAAGAAAGTATGCTTTCTCGGAAATTTAAATAAAAAGTTGAACTCGGACTCTAAATCAATTTTGCTTAAAAACTTTTTATTGTAACAAGACGATTTTGAATGTTCAAAAGTTTGACAACGAGCACGTATTTAGGTCCAATTAGTTAGCTTCTGGGAGAAAAAACCATAGATTACTTATATAAGCTCTAAAGAGAACCAACTACTCCACGCTTAGCATTTTCATTTGCACAACGCATAAAACCTTAGCCTAAATGTTAAGAGAGCAGCTAGATCAACACTCTAGCAGAGTCGGGATTCCCCTTGTTCTAGCCTAATCAAGACTAAACTACCATTAACACCGAAGCATTAACGCTTTATTTTTGTGCAAAGCACTTCTTTTAAATGCAAATTTTTGATAAAAATTTTAAAATTTTGGTCAAACGGGGGTGCTATGGTACTAGAAGGTACATATTTGATCAAAATTCGCTAGAATTCCCCCCACATTTAGAATTGAATATTGCCCTCAATATTCAAAGTACCGGCCGTAGCCGAAGCTATAGAACGGAAAAAGGTAATACTACTAGCCAAGTGTGGAAACGAAATCTTTTTTCACCAAAAGGATTAATAAAGATATCCCTAGATAATCGTTAGCAAAAAGATCGGATATTGGGCGGCTAGATTGAAAACAGGCGCATCAATCATCACTATCTGCGGGAATCCTGAAAACAGAGAGCAAACACACAACAAGCAAACATCAGTGGGGGAATTCCCCACACTTAGTGTTAGAAAATAGAAAGAAGTCAGAAACATGGGTGGACACCCATGAAATGCAACTGTTTTTGTTAACCGAGTCGCTAGCTTGACTCGACCCCGAATTTATTAGTCCATGGGGGAGCAAGTGGAAGAGAAAATCTCCATCGGACTTTCATTCAATTTGTTTGGATAAACATTGAATGTGCTGAAAGTTCCACTCCGATGAGATATTACCGGCACAAAAGAATGAGAAATGTCGGGGTCAAAGATGGTATCTTCACTCCCGTAGGAGTTAAGACATGGAGAAGAAATGGGATAAGAAAGCAGAGTGTCAAATTTTTGGCAATGGGTGGGTAGGGTAGGCAAAAGATTAGATTGAGGAACATTGAGTGAATGTTCAAAAATCTTATCCACCACAAAAGCAATGAAAACATCTGTATTGGGCTTAGAAGAGGTTCCATCATCCGGCGGTTTAGCAGGCAGACGGGTGGATGATGGATCTAAGCCATACTCGTCACTCTCAAAACCCAGAGGTATCGAGTCATCCGTAGAAAGAAAGTCGACCTCTTCTATAAGAGTGTCACTTGACGAATTATCAGAAGACCTATTGTATAGAAGATTTTCCAATTCAGTAAGCTCGACTTCAAAGTTGAAATGCACATCATCATCTCCCGGTGGAGAATGATCAACGAGAGCGAGTTCATCGGCGAACTCCTCGAGAAGGTCTAAAGTCGAAGTGGGATTGCCACTATTCTTAAAAGTAGAATCCTCGAGCTCAGGTAAAGAGGTAACGGGGTTTTCCGAGTAAAGGTCACTATCCTCATTCTGAATGTCAAAGATTGGGTTATCTGAAATTCGAGTGAATTCAGAATCTAAGTCAAACAGAGGATTAGTGAATGCCATATTGAAAGGTTCCTCGGACACAACAAGAATATCTTCATCATCCGAATCAAAATCGGTGTCGATTTTCGTTCTTGTGTTCAAAATCTCACTTCTTCTAAGTCGACGAGCTCGTAAGGATCTTCCTCAACATACTCGATGTCTCCACACGATAAGGAATCGTCAAACGACGATAGTCATTTTCGGACTCGGAGATCATCTCAACGTAATCATTAGGGGTGGGAGGAGAAGAATCATCATCAACCGCTCATCACACATCATATTAGAGACGCCTCGCACTCACTTGGGGTTGGGAAAAGGTTCTCAACACAAGACGATTCCGCTTTGGAATAGTGCTAAGATGCTCGTCCCCATACTTAGAGAGTTAACGGGCTCTTCGTGTGTGGTTTCGCCGACAAACTTTCATAATATTCCTTCATTTGAATAGAATCCTCATCATCTTCATCATCAATGTAAGTCGCGAGCCATCGGGCACGTCTTGCAAGTGCTTGTTCCTCGATTCGTATTTCTTCAAGACATCTTTGAATCTTAGCGGCTCGTTCCTCTTCTTCAAGTAATTCTAGCATAGATTTTTCGTTGCGAGACGTTTGGTCTTCGGCAAGTTCTTCTAGCATACTTTTCTCACGAGGATGTTTATCAATGACGGGATATTGTTCGACGACGGGAAATTGTGGGGGTTGGAAATTATCAAAACTGGAAGTGTTATAACAAGGATCATGTCCATAGTACTTTTGATTCCATGATTTACATTGGTAATCATAATGAGGACCCCAACAATTTGCACAATAAGGAATTTGAGGAGAGAAATTCTGAAATGAAGGATCATTGAAATCTTGATAGTACGGTTGTGGTTCGTATGAATTCTGTGGAGGGTAGTTGAAATCGTTTTGAGGATAATTGAAAGGATTTGGATTAGAATCATAAGCAAATGAATTCTCGGCACAAATCGAACAAAATCCATTAGTAAGATAATTTCCACACCACTCGCACATACATTTGAAACAACGAAAACCTTTAGGTAACACGTCTCCACAACCATAGCAATAATCTTGATCGAAAGAAGATATCTCGGGCTTAGGAATAGGGATCGAGGGCTCAACAATATCACAAGTGGTAGGTAAAGCGGTATATCCCGGAGTTGAAATTTGACGAAGTTCATTTAAGCAATTTTGAATTATGCTCACGATTTCGTTCGAAAAAGGTTTCGAAGATTCCGGAGGTGGGACTAGTGGTGTGCTCTCGGAGCTAGCAATTTCCGCCACTTCCGTTTTGGTCTCCGGCTCTTGTTCTTTTCTCTTAACCTTAACCGTAAATCACGAAATATTTTGATCAAATCTAGACGGTTTAGGCTCAGAAACAATAGAACAAATCTCGGGTTGAGGTGGGAGGTCGGAAAAACTTGGAGAATCATCGAGAGAGTTTTTATCGGATAATTCGCACCAATAGCAATATTTCCTTGAACCAGCTCTTCCACACCGCTCACATATACAATCATGATTGAGACAATAAAGCTGATCCTCTTCCATACGGCCTTTACAGTGAAAACAACAACGATAATCGATCGTCGCCATGAGAATTAAACTTATAGAGGGTTAAGAAGAGAATTAAACAATCGAGAGGATAACGAAGAATAGAATTAAATGGTGAAAGAGGGTATGAGAAATAGAATTATACGGATAAGAGGAATGAGAAGAATATTTTTGAATTTTTCGAAAACGAGTGCACATGCACATTCAAAAACAACACATTCAATTAAAACAAGACCGAGGCAAAACACAATGAACTTAAACCAATAATCACAAGCGTATGCACGCAAGTGACACAAATGCAAGTTTTGAATCTTTTGTTCGGGAAATTATAATGATAACACTCAAGTTGAGAAGTGTTATTTTGATTGTGTGTTTTATCTTTATTAAACAATGAAAACAAAATCTTTTTGGGTTTTTTTAACTTTTATATATAGACAAAAAGAAAAGAAAAATATTTTTGTGTTTTAAGGTTTTTGGAAAGCGAATAACTTCACGAGGAAGGATCTTCAAGTCACTAATCATCAAACCAGAACGATATTGTCGCAAAGACAACCTCCCCAAGCAGCCACCAAATTGATATCTCAATTGTAATATAAAATATCAAATACGTAGTACGCGAGAAATTACGAACCAACCTTTTAGGAAAAGGTCGACACGCAAAACCCGCTAATACTCGATAAGTGATACCGGCAAGTGATTACCGGTCGCTTCCCAACGAGTGTGAATTGACGGTGACGTTTGAGGTTTGTAATTAAAGTGCTTGAATGGATCGGGAATTTACGATTTCGTTACGTTATTCTACAAATTAAAGAACGGAATGTAAATAAAGCACATAAATGAAGTAAATGACTAAATTAACTACTACTAAGCATAAGAAACAATAAAACTAAGTTAAATTACGTCCTAGGGTGCTAAAACTAAAAACGTGAAAACCCGGGGCCGATCCCGAGCTTCAAAAGTGAAAATTATGCAATTTAAGGCCTCACGGTACAAAAGCAATTTTCCTACATTCTAAACGACTAAAAATAATTTTAGAAAAAGCCGGTATTTTTTGAATTTTATTTTATTTATTACTTAATTAAAACTAAATAATACTAATTAATTAATTAATAATAGTAAAACATTTGAGAAAAATATGAAATTTTGCAGAAAATTACTTTGATTAAATCTAATCTTAAGAAAAATGCAAGAACTAAAAAGTCATTTAGAATAAGTCATTATTAATTAATTGCAAATTAAGCTATAAAAGGAGAAAATGCTATAAAAGAGTTCTTGATGCAATGGTATCACACAACATATGAGGAGCACTGATGGTAAGATGGTTTCGTTGTGGGGCGTATGTGTGAACTGAAAGACCTGGGTTCGAATCCCAGACATGTCAGTTTTGCATTTTTTTTTTGATCTTTTTCTCTTTTGCAAACTAATTAAAGTACTAAATTAAGCTTATTTACGAAAAACTAAATCTGGGACAAAGCTAAAATAAGCTGTAACACAGCTTGAGCTACAGCAGATTCAATTTAAGGGATTGTTTGGTTAAGCTACTTCAAAGGGATCAATTAAAGGACCTACAAGATATAAAACAACTTAAATAATCTAATCTACATCAAACAATAAGCCAAAGCAAACATAATTTAAATCGACATAAGCATAAGAGAACAAAATAAATAAAAGAAATGAGAAGTAGAAGTCGAAAAGACCAATGGGACAGTTTGGTTTATAGGGCTGCTAGGGATCTAAATTAAGCTACAAAAGGCTTGACTAAGCTAAGGAAATAGCATGAATTAAACAAGAACCTAAAATTCTTAATCTAAACTACCTAAAGGATCACTAATAAGCAATAAAATAGGACTAATAAGCCCAACAAAAGCCACTAAACGCTGCTGTGGACAGCAATGAACAGGGCAAAACTAGGGGGTTTTGATGGCAAATTAAGCTACTTAAATAAGCACTAAGGACCAAAATAAAGCAAAGAGGATAAAGACTAAACTATAAGCTATTTGTAGAACCAAATTCAAGTCCTAAATCTAACTACAAACTACCTAATATTAAGCTAGAAATGGGGTACTTGAAATTTGAGAATGAAAAGATGAAAGAAGAAAAAAAAAACTACAAAAGCTTTTTGAAATCTGAATTTATGATTTAAACTTAAACCAAGAACTTGCAAAAGACTTTAACACTGATTTGAGAATCAAAATGGGTCAAAATATAAATTTTGACCCAAGAACAAGGCTGTTCCAAACAGTCCTTTAAAGGGCAGAAAACCAAAATTTTGAAGCTGGAAAGATTTAAAATTTCTTAAAGACTTGCTTTGATAACTTTAACATAAGCTTATATGAGCTTAAACAAACTTGAAACAAACACTTTTAAAACTCAAGTACCAGAATTCAAGAACATGAAGATACTTTAAAACTACAATGGAATTAAAAGACTGAAATTTAAAGTGCATTGAAAATTAAAATGACATGAAATTTAAATGACAATAAAATTAAAAATGGTACTAGAACCAGAAATTCTAGACAAAACTTTACAAAAACACTAAATGCCTATTTATACTAAGAACACTTCTTCTTCTCTTCATTCGTGCCGTCATTGTGCTTTGTTTGTGAGAGAGTGAAAGAGCTTTGGCTTGTTTGTGCTTTCTTGATCTCATCTCAGCCATCAGATTGAAACTTGGGCACTACTTAAAGAATCTGAGCCATTGATCTCCTTGTATTCTTCTTATCACCAATGGGGTATGAGAGGATTGCCAAGGTGTCATTTGACCCATGTGGTGTGTGGGGATTTCCTGAGGATGAGAATGACAGGAAGTGAGAGAGGAGGGAAAGGGATTATTGGCGCCAAGATGTGTTTTGGTATCCTGGGTTTTTGACTTGGCAGACAATTGGGTGAAAGTTTGGAGAGGTAAAAACGGGTTAAAGGGAATTTTAGGTTTAAGTGGTGATGGGTCATGGGTGGTTAAGGGGTTTATTTATATGTTGTTTAATAGGGTTTTAGAATTAAAAAAATGTTTTGTATTTATGTATTTTGTAAAACTTAAATAATTTTATTTTATTTATTTTACTTATTATTTTTTTTAAGAGAAAAATATTTTTAATAAAATTGGTTTTAATAAAAATAATTGTTGTAAATAAAAATGGATAAAAATAATTGTTTTTAGTGAAAAACGTTTTAAGGCTATAATTGTAAATTGGGTTCGGGTAAAGGGTAGAAAGGTCATTTTGGGTTTAGAATTTTTTTTCGGGTTTGTTTTCCCACTCTCACTCCAAAAACGCGTCCCGGGCTCTGAAAATGTAGAAAATCCACTTTCGGCTCTGTCCGCAAAGCACTTTTTTCTTTCCAAGCTCAATTCTGTCCGTTTTTGCCTTGTTTTCGATCCTTTGTACCAAGCAGATAAAACACATTCCAAGGATATCCGCAGTATAATTGGTTATATTTCGGTGTTTTAGGCGCTGGTTTTTCGGGCTTAAAATGATGAGTAAAGGCCACTCATCATCCCCCACACTATCAATTGCTAGTCCCCAGCAATCCGATCATGTGAAGTAATGAACGGATCAACAATACCAAGAACACCCGTTTTGACTTTTTATTCCACTACTAGAAATTTAAACTTGAACAATAATAAATAAAATGCTTGATTATCAAAACATGGCATCATAGAACGGGATTCACGCAAAATGGGTGTCTCCGAGAAATTGTAATCGTCATCCTCTTTTTGATACTCTCAAACTAAGCTTAAACTTATTGTGCAAACGTTTTTGTAAAATGCTAACACTGCTTATACAAATAATCTATGTAAGTCGAGACTTAACTTTTTACTCCCGCAATTTATACAATTTAAGTGGGTGTGCTCATTTTCAAAAGTTTGATCATTGAAATCGATATTTGTTATGGTTGTTATCCACTTAACCAAAGTACTAACCCACCGAAAACGATGAAAGTCTAAGGATCGAAAGGGCCTCTTCCATGTAGCGGCTTTCTTCTCGGCACATCCCAAAACATTAGTTTTAAGTGACCGGGCTTTTGACACCTCACGAGAGAATAGTACCGAATTAGCGGAATTCGATTCCAAAGATTTCTGAAGCTCTTGTTAGTGAAAACTAAACCTAAATGATTACAACCGACGATAATTTAGAAATTGAGATTCAAAGGTGAGATCACTCCATGTAGCGACTTTCTTCTCGGCTTGTCCTTTTGAGGAGGCTAGGTTTTCACCCTCAAGAATAGTATCGGAGCTTTGGGATCTTTGAAATCAAGGATTTCAAATCACCGTCAAACTTTTAAACAACTTTGACGAATCTGAGTTCAACTTCGATTTAAATTTAAGAAAAAGCAAGTTTGAACATTTATTCATAAGCAACATAATGCTTTTATTCACGCAACTCATATTTTCATTTTCAACTTTTCATCATCATTTTTTTCACTTTTTTTTCCTTTTTTTCACTTTTGACTTTAACTTTAAACTTTGCAACTTTTGCAACATTCGAGCACTTTACGGTACTTTCATTTTGCAACATTATTCAGATTTAAAGAAAGTATGCTTTCTCGGAAATTTAAATAAAAAGTTGAACTCGGACTCTAAATCAATTTTGCTTAAAAACTTTTTATTGTAACAAGACGATTTTGAATGTTCAAAAGTTTGACAACGAGCACGTATTTAGGTCCAATTAGTTAGCTTCGGGAGAAAAACCATAGATTACTTATATAAGCTCTAAAGAGAACCAACTACTCCACGCTTAGCATTTTCATTTGCACAACGCATAAAACCTTAGCCTAAATGTTAAGAGAGCAGCTAGATCAACACTCTAGCAGAGTCGGGATTCCCCTTGTTCTAGCCTAATCAAGACTAAACTACCATTAACACCGAAGCATTAACGCTTTATTTTTGTGCAAAGCACTTCTTTTAAATGCACATTTTTTATACAAATTTTAAAATTTTGGTCAAAACGGGGGTGCTAGGGTACTAGAAGGTACATATGTGATCAAAATTCGCTAGAATTCCCCCCACATTTAGAACTGAATATTGCCCTCAATATTCAAAGTACTACGTAGTGGAGTCAAGCTATATAACGGAAAAGGTAATACTACTAGCCAAGTGTGGAAACGAAATCTTTTTCACCAAAAGGAATCATAAAGATATCCCTAGATAATCGTTAGCAAAAATATCGGATATTGGGCGTTGGATTGAAAACAAAGATCAATCATCGTGATCTACTGAACTCGAAACAGAGAGCAAACACACAACAAGCAAACATCAGTGGGGGAATTCCCCCACACTTAGTGTTAGAAAATAGAAAGAAGTCAGAAACATGGGTGGACACCCATGAAATGCTACTGTTTTTGTTAACCGAGTCGCTAGCTTGACTCGACCCCGAATTCATTAGTCCATGGGGGAGAAAGTGGAAGAGAAAATCTCCATCGGACTTTCATTCAATTTGTTTGGATAAACATTGAATGTGCAGAAAGTTCCACTCCGATGAGATATTACCGGCACAAAAGAATGAGAAATGCCAGGGTCAAAGATGGTATCTTCACTCCCGTAGGAGTTAAGACATGGAGAAGAAATGGGATAAGAAAGCAGAGTGTCAAATTTTTGACAATGGGTGGGTAGGGTAGGCAAAAGATTAGATTGAGGAACATTGAGCGAATGTTCAAAAATCTTATCCACCACTAAAGCAATGAAAACATCTGTATCGGGCTTAGAAGAGGTTCCATCATCCGGCGGTTTAGCAGGCGGACGGGTGGATGATGGATCTAAGCCATATTCGTCACTCTCAAAACTCGGAGGTATCGAGTCATCCGTAGAAAGAAAGTCGACCTCTTCTATAAGAGTGTCACTTGACGAATTATCAGAAGACCTATTGTATAGAAGATTTTCCAATTCAGTAAGCTCGGCTTCAAAGTCGAAGTGCACATCATCATCTCCCGGTGGAGAATGATCAACGAGAGCGAGTTCATCGGCGAACTCCTCGAGAAGGTCTAAAGTCGAAGTGGGATTGCCACTATTCTTAAAAGTAGAATCCTCGAGCTCGGGTAAAGAGGTAATGGGGTTTTCCGAGTAAAGGTCACTATCCTCATTCTGAATGTCAAAGATTGGGTTATCTGAAATTTGAGTGAATTTAGAATCTAAGTCAAACAGAGGATTAGTGAATGCCATATTGAAAGGTTCCTCGGACACAACAAGAATATCTTCATCATCCGAATCAAAATCATTGTCGATTTCTCGTTCTTCAGGGTTAAAATCTCTCACTTCTTCTAAGCTGACGAGCTCAGAAGGATCTTCCTCAACATACTCGATGTCTCTACACGATAAGGAATCGTCAAACGACGTATAGTCATTTTGAGACTCGGAGATCATCTCAACAGAATCATTAGGGGTGGGAGGAGAAGAATCATCATCAACCAGCTCATCACACATCATATCAGAGACGCCCTCGCACTCACTTGGGGTTGGGACAAGGTTCTCAACACAAGACGATTCCGTTCCGAATAGTGCTAAGATGCTCGTCCCCATACTTAGAGAGTTAACGGGCTCTTCGTGTGTGGTTTCGCCGACAAACTTTCATAATATTCCTTCATTTGAATAGAATCCTCATCATCTTCATCGTCAATGTAAGTCGCGAGCCATCGGGCACGTCTTGCAAGTGCTTGTTCCTCGATTCGTATTTCTTCAAGACATCTTTGAATCTTAGCGGCTCGTTCATCTTCTTCAAGTAATTCTAGCATAGATTTTTTGTTGCGAGACGTTTGGTCTTCGGCAAGTTCTTCTAGCATACTTTTCTCACGAGGATGTTTATCAATGACGGGATATTGTTGAACGACGGGAAATTGTGGGGGTTGGAAATTATCAAAACTGGAAGTGTTATAACAAGGATCAGGTCCATAGTAATTTTGATTCCATGATTGACATTGGTAATCATAATGAGGACCCCCACAATTTGCACAATAAGGAATTTGAGGAGAGAAATTCTGAAATGAAGGATCATTGAAATCTTGATAGTACGGTTGTGGTTCTTATGAATTCTGTGGAGGGTAGTTGAAATCGTTTTGAGGATAATTGAAAGGATTTGGATTAGAATCATAAGCAAATGAATTCTCGGCACAAATCAAACAAAATCCATTAGTAAGATAATTTCCACACCACTCGCACATACATTTGAAACAACGAAAACCTTTAGGTAACACGTCTCCACAACCATAGCAATAATCTTGATCGAAAAAAGATATCTCGGGCTGTGAATAGGGATCGAGGCTCAACAATATCACAAGTGGTAGGTAGCGGTATATCCGGAGTTGAAATTTGACGAAGTTCATTTAAGCAATTTTGAATTATGCTCACGATTTCGTTCGAAAAAGGTTTCGAAGATTCCGGAGGTGGGACTAGTGGTGTGCTCTCGGAGCTAGCAATTTCCGCCACTTCCGTTTTGGTCTCCGGCTCTTGTTCTTTTCTCTTAACCTTAACCGTAAATCGCAAAATATTTTGATCAAATCTAGACGGTTTAGGCTCAGAAACAATAGAACAAATCTCGGGTTGAGGTGGGAGGTCGGAAAAACTTGGAGAATCATCGAGAGAGTTTTTATCGGATAATTCGCACCAATAGCAATATTTCCTTGCACCAGCTCTTCCACACCGCTCACATATACAATCGTGATTGAGACAATAAAGCTGATCCTCTTCCATACGGCCTTTACAGTGAAAACAACGACGATAATCGATCGTCGCCATGAGAATTAAACTTATAGAGGGTTAAGAAGAGAATTAAATAATCGAGAGGATAACGAAGAATATAATTAAATGGTGAAAGAGGGTATGAGAAATAAAATTATACGGATAAGAGGAATGAGAAGAATATTTTTGAATTTTTCGAAAACGAGTGCACATGCACATTCAAAAACAACACATTCAATTAAAACAAGACCGAGGCAAAACACAATGAACTTAAACCAATAATCACAAGCGTATGCACGCAAGTGACATAAACGCAAGTTTTGAATCTTTTGTTCGGGAACTTATAATGATAACACTCAAGTTGAGATGTGTTATTTTGATTGTGTGTTTTATCTTTATTAAACAATGAAAACAAAATCTTTTTGGGTTTTTTTAACTTTTATATATAGACAAAAAGAAAAGAAAAATATTTTTGTGTTTTAAGGTTTTTGGAAAGCGAATAACTTCACGAGGAAGGATCTTCAAGTCACTAATCGTCAAACCGTAACGATATTGTCGCAGCACAACCTCCCCGGAAGCGGCGCCAAATTGATATCTCAATTGTAATATAAAAATATCAAATACGTAGTACACGCGAGAAATTACGAACCAACCTTTTAGGAAAAAGGTCGACACGCAAAACCCGCTAATACTCGATAAGTGATACCGGGCAAGTGATTACCCGGGTCGTTTCCCAAAGAGGTGTGAATTGACGGTGACGTTTGAGGTTTGTAATTAAAGTGCTTGAATGGATCGGGAATTTACGATTTGGTTACGTTATTCTACAAATTAAAGAACGGGAATGTAAATAAAGCACATAAATGAAGTAAATGACTAAATTAACTACTACTAAGCATAAGAAACAATAAAACTAAGTTAAATTACGTCCTAGGGTGCTAAAACTAAAAAACGTGAAAACCCGGGTCGATCCCGAGCTTCAAAAGTGAAAATTATGCAATTTAAGGCCTACGGGTACAAAAGAAATTTTCCTACATTCTAAACGACTAAAAATAATTTTAAAAAAAAGCCGGGGTATTTTTTCGACTTTTATTTTATTTATTACTAATTAAAAACTAAATAATACTAATTAATTAATTAATAATAGTAAAACATTTGAGAAAAATATGAAATTTTGCAGAAAATTACTTTGATTAAATCTAATCTTAAGAAAAAAGCAAGAACTAAAAAAGCTGTTTAGAATAAGCTGTTATTAAGCGAATTGCAAATTAAGCTATAAAAGGAGAAAATGCTATAAAAGAGTTACTGATGCAATGGTATCACACAACATATGAGGAGCACAGATGGTAAGATGGTTTCGTTATGGGCGATGTGTGAATCGAAAGACTGGTTCAATCCTGGGCATGTCGATTTGCATTTTTATTTTTTGATCTTTTTCTCTTTTGCAAACTAATTAAAGTACTAAATTAAGCTTATTTACGAAAAACTAAATCTGGGACAAAGCTAAAATTAAAATAAGCTGTAACACAGCTTGAGCTACAGCAGATTCAATTTAAGGGATTGTTTGGTTAAGCTACTTCAAAGGGATCAATTAAAGGACCTACAAGATATAAAAACAACTTAAATAATCTAATCTACATCAAACAATAAGCCAAAGCAAACATAACTTAAATCTAACATAAGCATAAGAGAACAAAATAAATAAAAGAAATGAGAAGTAGAAGCTGTAAAAGACCAATGGGACAGTTTGGTTTATAGGGCTGCTAGGGATCTAAATTAAGCTACAAAAGGCTTGAGTAAGCTAAGGAAAGAGCATGAATTAAACTAGAACCTAAAATTCTTAATCTAAACTACCTAAAGGATCACTAATAAGCAATAAAATAGGACTAATAAGCCCAACAAAAGCCACTAAACGCTGCTGTGGACAGCAATGAACAGGGCAAAACTAGGGGGTTTTTATGGCAAATTAAGCTACTTAAATAAGCACTAAGGACCAAAATAAAGCAAAGAAGATTAAGACTAAACTATAAGCTATTTGTAGAACCAAATTCAAGTCCTAAATCTAACTACAAACTACCTAATATTAAGCTAGAAATGGGGTACTTGGGGCTGCAGAATGAAAGACAGAAAAAAGAAGAAAAATAAACTACAAAAGCTTTTTGAAATCTGAATTTATGATTTAAACTTAAACCAAAGAACTTGCAAAAGACTTTAACACTGATTTGAGAATCAAAATGGGTCAAAATATAAATTTTGACCGAAGAACAAGGTTGTTCCAAACAGTCCTTTAAAGGGCAGAAAACCAAAATTTTGAAGCTGGAAAGATTTAAAATTTCTTAAAGACTTGCTTCGAAAACTTTAACATAAGCTCATATGAGCTTAAACAAACTTGAAACAAACACTTTTAAAACTCAAGTACCAGAATTCAAGAACATGAAGATACTTTAAAACTGCAATGGAATTAAAAGACTGAAATTTAAAGTGCATTGAAAATTAAAATGACATGTAATTTAAATGACAATAAAATTAAAAATGGTACTAGAACCAGAAATTCTTGACAAAACTTTACAAAAACACTAAATGCCTATTTATACTAAGAACACTTCTTTCTTCTCTCTTCATTCTGTCTGCTTCTGCTGTGCTTTGTTTGTGAGAGAGTGAAAGAGCTTTGGCTTGTTTGTGCTTTCTTGATCTCATCTCAGCCATCAGATTGAAACTTGGGCACTACTTAAAGAATCTGAGCCATTGATCTTCTTGTATTCTTCTTATCACCAATGGGGTATGAGAGGATTGCCAAGGTGTCATTTGACCCATGTGGTGTGTGGGGATTTCCTGAGGATGAGAATGAATGACAGGAAGTGAGAGAGGAGGGAAAGGGATTCTTGGCGCCAAGATGTGTTTTGGTATCCTGGGTTTTTGACTTGGCAGACAATTGGGTGAAAGTTTGGAGAGGTAAAAACGGGTTAAAGGGAATTTTAGGTTTAAGTGGTGATGGGTCATGGGTGGTTAAGGGGTTTATTTATATGTTGTTTAATAGGGTTTTAGAATTTAAAAAAATGTTTTGTATTTATGTATTTTGTAAAACTTAAATAATTTTATTTTATTTTTTTTATTTATTATTTTTTTTAAGAGAAAAATATTTTTAATAAAATTGGTTTTAATAAAAATAATTGTTGTAAATAAAAATTGTTAAAAATAAAAATAATTGTTTTTAGTGAAAAACGTTTTAAGGCTATAATGGTAAATTGGGTTCGGGTAAAGGGTAGAAAGGTCATTTTGGGTTTAGAATTTTGTTTCGGTTTTGTTTTCCCACTCTCACTCCAAAAACGCGTCCCGGGCTCAGAAAATGTAGAAAATCCACTTTCGGCTCTGTCCGCAAAGCAATTTTTTCATTCCAAGCTCAATTCATCTGCTTTTTGCCTGTTTCGATCCTTTGTACCAAACACATAAAACACATTCCAAGGATATCTGCAGTATAATTGGTTATATTTCGGTGTTTTAGGCGTTTTCGTGGGTTTCGGGCTTAAATGATGAGTAAAGGCCACTCATCGACTACCCATTGGGTTCATTGTAAGAAACATTATAAATCTTAATATTTCCTTTGTTAATTTAAATTGTTTTCTTGAAATCGTATAAATAAAAAGAAATGATTAATTTGGGTTGTTGTGAATTGTTGTTGTTGCTGTCGAACACAAGAAAATCTACAATTATGAACTCATGATAATTTACTTGATAGCCGGCTTATATAATCCCTGAGCAAAAAGTGTTTCGGTCTAATTTATGTTTAACTAAAATGGCGTACTGGTTTGGCATAATCTTAGTTTGCGTATTAGCCTACTTGGTCATGTCACAATGTTGTTTTCAACTCATCCTCGTTGCCTGAGTCTCGGCTTAGAATTAGTAGCAAAAGCCTTGTTGTCTCAAGATGGGTCCTTACCTCAAAAGCTTGATGTATCATGTGGGGTCGATGTGTGTTGTCGCCTTGTTTATTTCTGCTCGAGACACCACCATCGGGTGTCGAGAGTTTAACTTGTCACGGGTGTTTGTTTTACCAAACCAAAGGACCTTTATATCCTGTACATTTTTATACTTTTTGTTATGCAAGAAAACTCCCGGAGGAGTGTTCGTTTGCTTCAAATAGAATTCATGTTTGATAACATTTTTCTTTACTTGGCTATGATTATGCGTACAAAACTAGTCCCAACATTTTCCTCTTAGTCATTTGATGCCTATTGCTCGTTGTGACCCGAGTCTTGACTCGTGGTAAGCATGTCGAGACTTAGGCTATATCCAAGAGCCTCATTAGTGAAACCCGAGTTAAGCGAAGCTTGCATGTACTCCTATTCTTTTATGGTCGCTAGTGGCTCTTTCAAAGTTTCATCGATTACCATGTGTTTGCATGGCAAATCATTTTAGTAAGGTTTGAGTTAAGTCGGTCGTTAGCCCATGTAATTCTAAAGGGTACCTTTGGCTTGCGTCTGGGCCACATTCCACTCGATGTGAGCCCATCTTCTCATTTTATAGTCTAGCCTAATCACAATTACTTAAGGGTCCAATCGGTTTGTACTCGGGACCACAGCCCAAACACGACGTCTAATCTTGTCCGATTGTTTTTCAAAATCTATTTTACGACTTGATTTTCGGTGTATTTCAATCTAGTCAATATCGACATTGCTCCACGACATGCTTAAGGTTACGCGGCTCGTTTTATAAACAGATTTTCTAAAGCGTACTTTGTAACCAAAGCTAAATATTACTCAAACTATAAGTTATGGTATAATTAGAAATTACTAAAAACTAGACCAAATTAAAAATATAAGTTCTAGCACATTTTTCAAATTGTTGATTAATGTTACCTATTTTGGCTTATATAAGTGTAATGTGACCTTTTCTTTAACTCATAAAAACTTATATTAGTTTAGTAAACAATATAAAGCAGTTTATCCTTCCAATATAAAACTTTGACTTTTAGTCACCTTAGACAAACAAAACATATACAATGGTCATGTCCGATTTTTGACAGAAAATATATACATTTAGCTCATTTAATAATAACCCACAATTAGGAGTTTCATACATCACTTACATTCATATAAAAGTATTAAGTAAAGCTATTACTTGAACATTTTGAATATTTTATTTTAACTAACACATGTGATATATAGAGATATATATATACATGTATAAACACTTAGTTAAATATATACCTTTGTCTATAACGTTCACAAAATCCATTAATGTCTAAAATCATATGTAATTACCTTTCATACATCGTCATTCGGTTATCATCAAACCGAAGCCTCGTTCATCCTTAATATCTTTTCTGCGAGTACCCTCCCACGTATTATCTATTGGTCATCATTAAACCAAAGTCGAAATTCCTTCCTTGAGATTCCATCCATGTCATCCTTCATAAGCCGCAATCCACCCAAATCTTGTAAATTGTTCTAAGATAAATGATGTCACAACAATAACAACAACAACAACAAAAACATTTAAAATTTATAAAGTTAGTTAAACTTTATCGAGTCTTAAACATAAATACTAAATTGTCAGTATTAATTAGGTTGCTGGCTTGAGCGTGCACTATCACTCCTTGATTTAATTCCCTTTAGACTTCATATTGCACATTGCCAAGGTGAGTTTCATAGCCCCTACTTTTAACTGCTTTTATACTTATTTTGGGGAAGATACATGCTCATTTTACTTAAATGATTAAATTATCGAAATTGTGCATTCCATGCATACTATGCTTTTACATGTTTAAAGTTTTCATAATACAAAGATGTTTTATGGACCATGCCAAAATGTTTGACCTAGAATATTGCGCAATTAGCCTAAGACTTTAGATCCCAAATTGCCCTTCTCATGAACCGTCAATTCCGGAAGCTTGAATGTTATAAATAAATCTATTGGGGTGACTCCGCTTTTCGGTTGACCCGCTTGGGTCAAGCGAAACATATAGCATTCGGGACCGAATGTATGGGATAAACACTCGCCATGGGCTCCTTATTTGTATGACTTCTTTGTGCATCTGAAACTGTCGTAGCCGGTTGCATGAGCTTAGTGCTAGCGTAATAAATTTATAAAATATGGAATATTATTCATTGTAATGTATATATACTCTTTTATGGTCTACATATGAAATCCTTTTATGAAATCCTTTTATGAATTGAAATCATAAATTTCATGACATTATGCAAGACGAATGATCATCAAAACCAAATTTGAAATAATGTCTTGAAATCCCTTTAAATAAACCTATGAACTCACTGCGTGGTGACCCCTTTAGCATGTATCTTGGTGTTTGAAGTGATAGCTTATCTTTGGGCGCAAGGCAAAGGCATAGCATGGTCATAGATGGTGATTTATGTATTGGGACCACCTTTTATAATGGGCCATTTTCGCACTAATCAATAATGTAAACATTGTTTTAAGAATGAATAAAAGTTTATTTATGAAAATCCAATTGTTCTATGCTTATGTTGTGATATCAATTTAGTAGCACCCAATACTTGTATGCTTCCGCCGAGTCATTATTTTGGGGTGTTCTGATTGGTATCGAGCCTAGGTTCTGAGAATTGGGTATATTTTTAAAACCTAGACTATAACCACTTTTAAAAAAACTAAACCCTATGACCGACACGTGCCTGCCTGCCAAGCTGATGCCTCACTTATGATCCTGTGGAGATCATACTTGATAAGATACATGTTCTATCACTACTCACCTAATTTCATTATAGGTTATAATTATTTTCCCTATACATATACTTACGTATCACAGCATTACACTTTTTCCCTCACATAAAGAGAATAATTGTTCTAATCCTTCAAGGCAACCTTTAAAAGTATTGAGACATATTACTAGCTTAACTAAGCTAAGTATTTCAAAATTCATTGAACCTCGGTTGAATATAGATCGATCACCTATATTCAACGGGGACGATGGGACATAGCCCGATCACCTATGTCCGAGGCTCGGAGGTGAATTTTAAAAGATTTAGGATAGTTATAATAGCTTTATGTCAAGTGAGAAAATGATAATATTTTAATAAACATTTAAAATTTTAATAAACCACACATTGGTGTTACACTAAAGCCACACATTGGCGTCACTATTCCTTAATCACAAGCCACCCACCGGCATCCCTTAATCACAAGCCACTCACCGGTATTCCTAATCACAAGCCACTCACCTGGCATTCCCTAAATCACAAGCTACTCAACGGCATTCCCCGATCACAAGCCACTCTTTGGCATTCCTTAGTCATAAACCACTCAACGACATCACCCTATTATAAGCCACCACCGGCATCACAATATTCCTTAATCATAAGCCACCACTGGCGTCATCCTACTTAATCATAAACTTTATAATTCCATATCACAATCGGGTTATGTTATAGTCACTCCTACCCCACACCTTACACCCCATGGATAAATCAAACCATTCTAGGAGCAACCTTTCAATAGCACCTATGAGAAAATACAATAAACCTTTGGCAAAATCTAGAAGGGCATGATAAAGTACCTATAATCCCACAGAAACTTGAAAACTTTACTCCCTACCTTGAGAATTAAAAACCTAGAAGCTCCACCCACCTCTTAAGAATAACAATGCCTACCTTGTTACCTTCCTACAAACGAAATAAAAGAGTTGCCATACAAACTATTTCCGATTATTCCTCAAACCATTATAATCAAAATACTTCATGAACCACTCCATGAATTATTCTACAAACCAAATTACCACCTTACCATTTCACCATAAAATAAACTACAATTCTACCCATACCTTACCAAAATAAAGTGTTCCTTAATACTTTGAAAGGTATTCCAGAACCACTCTATTGGTTACTTACTCCCTCGAAAAGCGTATTAAGTTATTACCTCATAAATAGAAATGACCAATGTTCTCCTTGGTAACTAAGCCTAACATAGGGATGTATCCCACGCCTCTGCCTAAAACTATAGACAACAATGAGGTTCAGCAATTATTAAACCTCTAACCTTACCCAACTTAGACAACTAAACTTTACTCTTAGACATTTAAAACATATGAAGGAGTTTATATCCTACTACACATCCTTCTTCTGTAATGTTTTTACTCTAAGACCGATAATAATATTTCCTGAATTTCTCATTAAGATGAGACAAAACACTCTGGTCAAACTATATTAAACTTTTGCAAGCAGAAATTTTTTACAAAATCACCTTATCCCCACTATAACTAAGAACCTGTTTGACAGGATTCAAATCTTTTGAAACCGTGTCGTTTTTACGCAACAATTAATTTCAAACAAATAGTTGTCCACTTCCTGAAATATTATCTTGGTCAAACTCATGTAAGCAAACACTCAAATGAAGGTGTAAAAAACAAATGTTTCTTCATTCCTTTATTAAAAAAAAAAAAAAAAAAAAAAAAAAACACACACACACAAAAACCCGTAGCAAGTGTTAAGGATCAAACACCATACTTTAGTATCACTAAACATAAGAAACAAATAGATTTTGATCGTATGATGGATAAGACCATGAGAATTTAGAGGTGCCCACACTAACATAATAGTGAACCTCATAACGTCAACTAATGAACTTACCCCAGAAAATCATTGCACCTCAGATAGAGAATGTGTCTTGGCGAACACCTAGGTACCCATACACAAAAGAGAAACCCTAAACAACCTAGGGAAACTCAAAACTTGTTCCAAATACCATCACCTATTTTCCCGACACCCTATCGGGTAACCTAAGCTGAGATCCGGGACGGATCTCTTGTAAGGTGGGTAGACTATAACAACCCGTAAAATTTCGGATTATTATAATAATAATTATTACGTCAGAAAATTCAAATCGGCTATTTTCTGACAGTTGTCCATATTTAGATCTAAAAACGAGAGGTCATCTCATTAATTTAGAGAATCACGGCACCGCACGCATACCGACACCAAATTAGTAACGGCAATCAGTTATAATCTAAATCTCACGTAATAAAAATACTATATTATTACGCTCATTAAAACGTTTCGAGAAATATAATCTTTATATTTTTCGGGTACCGGGAAGGTACGTTTACTTGAGAATTCGACAAAACACGGGGTACAAACTAAACAGTATATACAAATAAAACAAAATAAAACTTACTCTAACACTACTCCTACCCTACCCCTTCTTTTTCCTTGGTCTGCTTCTTTCTCTCTTTCTCGCCTACCCACAAACAGATACTAAAACAATGATCCTACTTCTTATGCTTTCCAAGCCTACCCTTGACCCATCACTTTCATCCTCTACTTCCAGCTTTCCGCCCCTTAAAGCTACTCCACGAGGCTACTCATATAGAGACTCGGATGGTGACAAATGCCAAGAGTAGCTATTCATCATCTCAAGGCCAAGAAAGAAGGATTGGAGTTTTCCATTCGTTTATCTACATATAGAGACGACCTCCCACAAGTTTAATGGTTATATTTCCCCAAAAGAAAACATCATGAAATTAGGGTTCCAAGAATTAGGGTTCATATCAATTCAAAGGGGTTTTCGAAATTGATAAGGGGGTTTTGCAAGTTGAGGTGTTAGGAGCCTTATTCAAGTCTCAATTCGTGTCGGTTCACCTCCAATCGCTCCAATTGAACTCTTGAACTTTCGGTGTTCATAGCTACCCATTGGGTTCATTGTAAGAAACATTATAAATCTTAATATTTCCTTTGTTAATTTAAATTGTTTTCTTGAAATCGTATAAATAAAAATAAATGATTAATTTGGGTTGTTGTGAATTGTTGTTGTTGCTGTCAAACACAAGAAAATCTACAATTATGAACTCATGATAATTTACTTGATAACCGGCTTATATAATCCCTGAGCAAAAAGTGTTTCGGTCTAATTTATGTTTAACTAAAATGGCGTATTGGTTTGGCATAATCTTAGGTTGCGTATTATCCTACTTGGTCATGACACAATGTTGTTTTCAACTCATCCTCGTTGCCTGAGTCTCGGCTTAGAATTAGTAGCAAAAGCCTTGTTGTCTCAAGATGGGTCCTTACCTCAAAAGCTTGATGTATCATGTGGGGTCGATGTGTGTTGTCTCCTTGTTTATTTCTGCTCGAGACACCACCATCGGGTGTCGAGAGTTTAACTTGTCACGGGTGTTTGTTTTACCAAACCAAAGGACCTTTATATCCTGTACATTTTTATACTTTTTGTTATGCAAGAAAACTCCCGGAGGAGTGTTCGTTTGCTTCAAATAGAATTCGTGTTTGATAACATTTTTCTTTATTTGGCTATGATTATGCGTACAAAACTAGTCCCAACATTTTCCTCTTAGTCATTTGATGCCTATTGCTCGTTGTGACCCGAGTCTTGACTCGTGGTAAGCATGTCGAGACTTAGGCTATATCCAAGAGCCTCATTAGTCGAAACCCGAGTTAAGCGAAGCTTGCATGTACTCCTATTCTTTTATGGCTGCTAGTTGCTCTTTCAAAGTTTCATCAGTACCATGTGTTTGCATGGAAAATCATTTTTGGTAAGGTTTGAGTTAAGCTGGGTCGTTAGACCATGTAATTCTAAAGGGGTCCCTTTGGCTTGCGTCTTGGGCCACATTCCACTCGAGTGTGAGCCCATTTCTCATTTTATAGTCTAGCCAAATCACAATTACTTAAGGGTCCAATCGGTTTGTACTCCGGGCCACAGCCCAAACACGACGTCTAATCTTGTCTGACTGTTTTTCAAAATCTATTTTACGACTTGATTTTCGGTGTATTTCAATCTATTCAATATCGACTTTGCTCCACGACATGCTTAAGGTTACGCGGCTCGTTTTATAAACAGATTTTCTAAAGCGTACTTTGTAACCAAAGCTAAATATTACTCAAACTATAAGTTATGGTATAATTAGAAATTACTAAAAACTAGACCAAATTAAAAATATAAGTTCTAGCACATTTTTCAAATTGTTGATTAATGTTACCTATTTTGGCTTATATAAGTGTAATGTGACCTTTTCTTTAACTCATAAAAACTTATATTAGTTTAGTAAACAATATAAAGCAGTTTATCATTCAAATATAAAACTTTGACTTTTAGTCACCTTAGACAAACAAAACATATACAATGGTCATGTCCGATTTTTGACAGAATATATATACATTTAGCTCATTTAATAATAACCCACAATTAGGAGTTTCATACATCACTTACATTCATATAAAAGTATTAAGTAAAGCTATTACTTGAACTTTTTGAATATTTTATTTTAACTAACACATGTGATATATAGAGATATATATACATGTATAAACACTTAGTTAAATATATACCTTTGTCTATAACGTTCACAAAATCCATTAATGTCTAAAATCATATGTAATTACCTTTCGTACATCGTCATTCGGTTATCATCAAACCGAAGCCTCGTTCATCCTTAATATCTTTTCTGCGAGTACCCTCCCACATATTATCGATTGGTCATCATTATACCAAAGTCGAAATTCCTTCCTTGAGATTCCATCTATGTCATCCTTCATAAGCCGCAATCCACCCAAATCTTGTAAATTGTTCTAAGATAAATGATGTCACAACAATAACAACAACAACAACAACAAAAACATTTAAAATCTATAAAGTTAGTTAAACTTTATCGAGTCTTAAACATAAAGACTAAATTATAGTATTAATTAGGTTGCGTGTCGATGAGCGTGCACTATCACTCCTTGATTTAATTCCCTTTAGAGTTCATATTGCACATTGCCAAGGTGAGTTTCATAGCCCCTACTTTTAATCTTTTTTATACTTATTTTGGGGAAGATACATGCTCATTTTACTTAAATGATTAAATTATCAAATTGTGCATTCCATGCATACTATGCTTTACATGTTTAAAGTTTTCATCATACAAAGATGTTTTATGGACCATACCAAATTGTTTGACCTAGAATATTGCAATGACAGCCTAAGACTTTAGATCCCAAATTGCCCTTTTCATGAGCCGTCAATTCCTGCCGGAAGCTTGAATGTTATAAATAAATCTATTGGGGTGACTTATGTTCGGTTGACCCGCTTGGGTCAAGGCGAAACATATAGCATTCGGGACCGAATGTATTGGGATAAACACTCGCCATGGGCTCCTTATTTGTATGACTTCCTTGTGCATCTGAGCGTCGTAACCGGTTGCATGAGCTTAGTGCTAAGCGTAATAAATTTATAAAATATGGCATTATATTCATTGTAATGTACATAGACTCTTTTATGGTCTACATATGAAATCCTTTTATGAAACCCTTTTATGAATTGAAATCATAAATTTCATGACATTTGCAAGACGTAATGATCATCAAAACCAAATTTGAAATAATGTAACGAAACCCCTTTTAAATAAACCTATGAACTCACGGTATAAGTCGACCCTTTAGCATGTATCTTGGTTTTGAAGTGATAGCTTATCTTTGGGCGCAAGGCAAGGCATAGCATGGTCATAGATGGTGATTTATGTATTGGGACCACCTTTTTATAATGGGCCATTTTTGCACTAATCAATAATGTAAACATTGTTTTTAAGAATGAATAAAAGTTTATTTATGAAAATCCAATTGTTCTATGCTTATGTTGTGATATCAATTTAGTAGCACCCCAATACTTGTATGCTTCCGTTGAGTCATTATTTTGGGGGTGTTACAGATTGGTATCAGAGCCTAGGTTATAGAGAATTGGGTATATTTTTAAAACCTAGACTATAACCACTTTTACAAAAACTAAACCCTATGACCGACACGTGCCTGCCTGCCAAGCTGATGCCTCACTTATGATCCTGTGGAGATCATACTTGATAAGATACATGTTCTATCACTGCTCACCTAATTTCATTATAGGTTATAATTATTTTCCCTATACATATACTTACGTATCACAGCATTACACTTTTTCCCTCACATAAAGAGAATAATTGTTCTAATCCTTCAAGGCAACCTTTAAAAGTATTGAGACATATTACTAGCTTAACTAAGCTAAGTATTTCAAAATTCATTGAACCTCGGTTGAATATAGACTGATCACCTATATTCAACCAGGGACGATGGGACAGCCCCGATCACCTATGTCCGACTCAGAGGTGAATTTTGCAGTACTTAGGATAGTTATAATAGCTTTATGTCAAGTGAGAAAATGATAATATTTTAATAAACATTTAAAATTTTAATAAACCACACATTGGCGTTACACTAAAGCCACACATTGGCGTCACACTATTCCTTAATCACAAGCCACTCACTGGCATCCCTTAATCACAAGCCACTCACTGGTATTCCCTAATCACAAGCCACTCACTAGCATTCCCTAAATCACAAGCTACTCACTGGCATTCCCTGATCACAAGCCACTCACTGGCATTCCTTAGTCATAAACCACTCACTGGCATCACCCTATCATAAGCTACTCACTGGCATCACAATATTCCTTAATCATAAGCCACTCACTGGCGTCATCCTACTTCTTAATCATAAACTTTATAATTCCATATCACAATCGGGTTATGTTATAGTCACTCCTACCCCACACCTTACACCCCATGGACAAATCAAACCGTTCTAGGAGCAACCTTTCAATAGCACCTATGAGAAAATACAATAAACCTTTGGCAAAATCTAGAAGGGCATGATAAAGACCTATAATCCCACGAAACTTGAAAACTTTCGCCTACCTTGAGAATTAAAACCTAGAAGCTCCACCCACCTCTTAAGAATAACAATGCCTACCTTGTTACCTTCCTACAAACGAAATAAAAGAGTTGTCATACAAACTATTTCCGATTATCACTCAAACCATTATAATAAAATACTTCATGAACCACTCCATGAATTATTCTACAAACCAAATTACCACCTTACCATTTCACCATAAAATAAACTACAATTCTACCCATACCTTACCAAAATAAAGTGTTCCTTAATACTTTGAAAGGTATTCCAGAACCACTCTATTGGTTACTTACTCCCTCGAAAAGCGTATTAAGTTAATACCTCATAAACAGAAATGACCAATGTTCTCCTTGGTAACTAAGCCTAACATAGGGATGTATCCCACGCCTCTGCCTAAAACTATAGACAACAATGAGGTTCAGCAATTATTAAACCTCTAACCTTACCCAACTTAGACAACTAAACTCTACTCTTAGACATTTAAAACATATGAAGGAGTTTATATCCTACTACACATCCTTCTTCTGTAATGTTTTTACTTTAAGACCGATAATAATATTTCCTGAATTTCTCATTAAGATGAGACAAAACACTCTGGTCAAACTATATTAAACTTTTGCAAGCATAATTTTTTTACAAAATCACCTTATCCCCACTATAACTAAGAACACATTTGTGAGTTCAAATCTTTTGAAACAGTGTCGTTTTTACATAACAATTAATTTCAAACAAATAGTTGTCCACTACGAAATATTATCTTGGTCAAACTCATGTAAGCAAACACTCAAATGAAGGTGTAAAAACAAATGTTTCTTCATTCCTTTAAAAAAAAAAAAAAAAAAAAAAAAAAAAAAACACACACTGAACCCGTAGCAAGTGTTAAGGATCAAACACCATACTTTAGTATCACTAAACACAAGAAACAAATAGATTTTGATCGTATGATGGATAAGACCATGAGAATTTAGAGGTGCCCACTAACATAATAGTGAACCTCATAGCGTCAACTAATGAACTTACCCGGAAAATCATTGCACCTCGGATAGAGGATGTGTTCTTGGCGAACACCTAGGTACCCATACACAAAGAGAAACCCTAAACAACCAAGGAAACTCAAAACTTGTTCCAAATACCATCACCTATTTTCCCGACACCTATCGGGTAACCTAAAGCGAGATCAGGACGGATCTCTTGTAAATGGGTGAGACTATAACAACCCGTAAAATTTGGATTATTATAATAATAATAATTATTCGTCGGAAAATTCAAATCGGCTATTTTCGGCGGTTTTCCATGTTAGATCTAAAAGCAGAGGTCATCTCATTAATTTAGAGAATCACGGCACCACGCATCACCAAACCAAATTAGTGTGACAATCGGTTATAATCTAAATCTCACATAATAAAAATACTATATTATTACGCTCATTAAAGCGTTTGAGAAATATAATCTTTATATTTTTGGTATAGGAAAAGTACGTTTACTTGAGAATTCGACAAAACATGGGGTACAAACTAAGCAGTATATACAAATAAAACAAAATAAAACTTACTCTAACACTACTCTACCTACCCTTCTTTTCCACAGTGCCTTCTTCTCTCTTTCTCGCCTACCCACAAACAGATACTAAAACAATGATCCTACTTATGCTTTCCAAGCCTACCCTTGACCCATCACTTTCATCCTCTACTTCGACTTTCCAGCCCTTAAAGCTACTCACGAGGCTACTCATATAGAGACGCGGATGGTGACAAATGCCAAGAGTAGCTATTCATCATCTCAAGGCCAAGAAAGAAGGATTTGAGTTTTCCATTCGTTTATCTACATATAGAGACGACCTCCCACAAGTTTAATGGTTATATTTCCCCAAAAGAAAACATCATGAAATTAGGGTTCCAAGAATTAGGGTTCATATCAATTCAAAGGGGTTTTCGAAATTGATAAGGGGGTTTTGCAAGTTGAGGTGTTAGGAGCCTTATTCAAGTCTCAATTCGTGCCGGTTCACCTCCAATCGCTCCAATTGAACTCTTGAACTTTCGGTGTTCATAGCTACCCATTGGGTTCATTGTAAGAAACATTATAAATCTTAATATTTCTTTTTTTAATTTAAATTGTTTTCTTGAAATCGTATAAATAAAAATAAATGATTAATTTGGGTTGTTGTGAATTGTTGTTGTTGCTGTCGAACACAAGAAAAGCTACAATTATGAACTCATGATAATTTACTTGATAACCGGCTTATATAATCCCTGAAAAAAAAGTGTTTCGTTCTAATTTATGTTTAACTAAAATGGTGTACTGGTTTGGCATAATCTTAGGTTGCGTATTAGCCTACTTGGTCATGACACAATGTTGTTTTCAACTCATCCTCGTTGCCTGAGTCTCTGCTTAGATATAGTAGCAAAAGCCTTGTTGTCTCAAGATGGGTCCTTACCTCAAAAGCTTGATGTATCATGTGGGGGTCGATGTGTGTTGTCGCCTTGTTTATTTCTGCTCGAGACACCACCAGCGGGTGTCGAAAGTTTAACTTGTCACGGGTGTTTGTTTTACCAAACCAAAGGACCTTTATATCACAGTACATTTTATACTTTTCGTTATGCAAGAAAACTCCGGAGGTGTTCGTTTGCTTCAAATAAATTCGTGTTTGATAACATTTTTCTTTACTTGGCTATGATTATGCATACAAAACTAGTCCCAACATTTTCCTCTTAGTCATTTGATGCCTATTGCTCGTTGTGACCCGAGTCTTGACTCGTGGTAAGCATGCCGAGGCTTAGGCTATATCCAAGAGCCACATTATTCGAAACCCGAGTTAAGCGAAGCTTGCATGTACTCCTATTCTTTTATGTCTGCTAGTTGCTCTTTCAAAGTTTCATCAGTACCATGTGTTTGTATATCAAATCATTTTTGGTAAGGTTTGAGTTAAGCTGGGTCGTTAGCCCATGTAATTCTAAAGGGGTCCGTTTGGCTTGCGTCTTGGGCCGCATTCCACTAGAGTGTGAGCGCATCTTCTCATTTTTATGGTCTAGCCTAATCATAATTACTTAAGGGTCCAATCGGTTTGTACTCCGGGCCACAGCCCAAACACGACGTCTAATCTTGTCTGACTATTTTTCAAAATCTATTTTACGACTTGATTTTCGGTGTATTTCAATCTAGTCAATATCGACTTTGCTCCACGACATGCTTAAGGTTACGTGGCTCGTTTTATTAACAGATTTTCTAAAGCGTACTTTGTAACCAAAGCTAAATATTACTCAAACTATAAGTTATGGTATAATTAGAAATTACTAAAAACTAGACCAAATTAAAAATATAAGTTCTAGCTCATTTTTCAAATTGTTGATTAATGTTACCTATTTTGGCTTATATAAGCGTAATGTGACCTTTTCTTTAACTCATAAAAACTTATATTAGTTTAGTAAACAATATAAAGCAGTTTGTCATTCAAATATAAAACTTTGACTTTTAGTCACCTTAGACAAACAAAACATATACAATGGTCATGTCCGATTTTTGACATAATATATATACATTTAGCTCATTTAATAATAACCTACAATTAGGAGTTTCATACATCACTTACATTCATATAAAAGTATTAAGTAAAGCTATTACTTAAATTTTTGAATATTTTATTTTAACTAACACATGTGATATATAGAGATATATATACATGTATAAACACTTAGTTAAATATATACCTTTGTCTATAACGTTCACAAAATCCATTAATGTCTAAAATCATATGTAATTACCTTTCGTACATCGTCATTCGGTTATCATCAAATCGAAGCCTCGTTCATCCTTGATATCTTTTCTGCAAGTACCCTCCCACGTATTATCGATTGGTCACTCCTTGATTTAATTCCCTTTAGACTTCATATTGCACATTGCCAAGGTGAGTCTCATAGCCCCTACTTTTAATTTGTTTTATACTTATTTTGGGGGAAGATACATGCTCATTTTACTTAAATGATTAAATTACCGAAATTGTGCATTCCATGCATACTATGCTTTTACATGTTTAAAGTTTTCATCATACATAGATGTTTTATGGACCATACCAAAATGTTTGACCTAGAATATTGCGACTTAGCCTAAGACTTTAGATCCCAATTGCTCTTTTCATGAGCAGTGAATTCCCGGGAAGCCTTGAATGTTATAAATAGATCTATTGGGGTGACTCCTATTCGGTTGACCCGCTTGGGTCAAAGCGAAACTATATAACATGTCGGGACCGAGTGTATTGGGATAAACACTCGCCATGGGCTCATTATTTGTATGACTTCTTGTGCATCTGACTGTAGTAACCCGGTTGCATGAGCTTAGTGCTAGCGTAATAAATTTATAAAATATGGCATTATATTCATTGTAATGTACATATACTCTTTTATGGTCTACATATGAAATCCTTTTATGAAACCCTTTTGTGAATTGAAATCATAAATTTCATGACATTATGCAAGGCGTAATGATCATCAAAACCAAATTTGAAATAATGTCTTGAAATCCTTTTAAATAAACCTATAAACTCACCGATGGTGACCCTTTAGCATGTATCTTGGGTTTGAAGTGATAGCTTATCTTTGGGCGCAAGGCAAAGGCATGGCATGGTCATAGATGACTACGATTTATGTATTGGGACCACCTTTTTATAATGGGCCATTTTCGCACTAATCAATAATGTAAACATTGTTTTTAAGAATGAATTAAAGTTTATTTATGAAAAGCCAATTGTTCTATGCTTATGTTGTGATATCAATTTAGTAGCACCCCAATACTTGTATGCTTCCGCTGAGTCATTATTTTGGGGGTGTTACATACTTCTACCGATTACTCTACTATGTAATTATCTAGTCTAATTAACTAAGCTAAGGGGTAGTCTATGTCTAATTGATGTGTGCTTGTATGATGATTAAAAACGTGTCTACCTAGATGCTATTACTCCCTAGTTATCTTTTATTGGTGGTTGAATTGTCACGTCCTTATTCTTAACGCGTTGTGTCTTCTAAGGTCGTAGGGTATGTTTTTTTCCCTAAACTCTTTGAGGATACCTTAAGGTTATTGCCTACAAATCTCTAGGATTTATAAACTAACTCTAAGGTTATCTTTGGATTTTTAGCCTACAATAACTTTAGGCGATTATAAACTAATGTTCACAAAGATTACTCAAGCATTAAAAACACAACGATGACCTATTGCAATCCTAAGCCAATTACAATTAAGAGAAGAGACAACCAATCAATATTCAATAACTAGGTTTCATAAATCTAGGCAAACACACAAGTAAATTAGCCGGACATGGTAAACATGCAAACATACACATACAATCGAAGACATAATAAAATCAATGAAGTAGATTACTTATCTTGATGTACAATAGGGTATGAGAACCCTAAGATCTTGCCAAGACAACCAAAAATCGTTTTCGGGTTTTACTCCACAATTCTACCTCTCTAAAGTTTGAAAATTGAATTCTATATATAGAGTTACAAGCTGCGGCGTCAATCTTTAATTGTGGCGTCGTCGGATCGCCGCCATTAGGGTTTCATCTTGGCCAAGTCAACTTTGTGGCGTCACGTTGGGGTTGTGGCCGTCGGCTTCATCTTCCGACGCCGTACGAATACGGATCTAGGCGTGCGAGTTGTGACGCCTACTCTTTAAAGCTGGCGGTCGGTACAAAATAACAATTTCACCGAGCCATCGCCAATTAGAGGACGGCGTCGCCGCTTTATCGTGATGCCGTCGGGTGCGTTCCGGCTTGAGTGTCTTGATCTTGACTTTAGCCATTTTCTTCACATATTCACGCCTTTTCGTCCAAATAAGCATCATTCCGACATTTTGCCTTCAAGAGACCTAAAAAGTGAAAAGGAACGAAATTAAGGCTTAAATGACCTCTCAAAAGTGTACCTTTTTAATCCTTATCAATCAAAGACAAGTTTTCATCCGTTTTATAAGTTATCATCCGTATTATACGTTTTTGTACGTTTTGGTACATTTTTTTTACGTTTTTCTCTGTTTTTTTACGTTTTCCTCTTTTTTACGTTTTCGTCCATTTTCATATGATTCGTAAGTTCTTGTACGTTATTGCATGTTTTCTTATGTGAGAAAACGGATGATAACGTCAGAAAACGAACGAAAACGCAAGAAAACGGACGGAAACGTAAAAAAACAAAAAGTAAAAAATGGTCGAAAACCTAAAAAATGGTCGAAAATATAACAAAACAGCCGATAATGTAAATAACGGTTGAAACGTAAAAAAGCAGACGGCGTAAAAGGGGATGGCCGGCTAAAACCTAAAAAAATAGACGAAACGTAAAAGATGGATGAAAACGTAAAGAAATTGACAAAAACGTAAAAAAAAAGGCGAAAACATAAAAAAAAATAGATGAAAGCATAATAAACGGACGAGAATGTAAAAATGATCGGCAGTAAAAAAGCGAGCGAAGAAAACGTAAGGAAACGGATGAAAATGTAAAAAAACAGACGAAAACGGACTAAAACATAAAAAAAATAGACGAAAACGTAAAAAAAACAGACAAAAACATAAAAAAACGGACAAAAACGTAAAAAAAAAGTTCGAAAACATATAAATGCGGATGAAAACGTACAAACAAACAAAAACGTATGAAACGTATAAAAACTGACGAAAACGTTTAAAAATGGATATTATGAAAGAGATGTAGGGTTGTGAAAGAAGAGGTAAGAAGTAAAAGATAATGTCTGAAATTTAGAAGATGAAAGAAGTGAAAAGAAGCACTTGTGTCTGCAAAAAAACAAACATAAACCTCTGCCCTCCTGCAAACAAAAGAAGTGAAAAGAGGAAAAAAGTGCTTATTGGAAAAAAAAACAAACGACACCTAAGTCGTGATTGTGTTCTGCGACTATTTCTTGTAATTATTTGATTTATTTCTAATATGAATTATAAGCATTGAAAAGTATGAATGGTGTTATGAGTTGTCAAATAGGTATTGGGTAAAACTTATTGTTAACTTCCTTAACATATTCATGTTTTACTCAAATCTTTGGACCAACAAGTTGTATTAGAGCAAGTGAAATAATATCAATAATCTAGATCTGTTTTGAATGACAACTAATAACATTCAAGATTAATGAAGAAAATTAATTCAAACAGTTTAGCATGGTCAAAATTCAAGTGTGAGAACTTCAGAAGTTGTTATTGATGTTGCAACTTGTGAGGCGAAAAAAAACAGTTAATCTTTAGTATAAGACAACCAAATAAAAAACTCTTTCGCCACAACCCAAAAAAATAAAATAAATGAAATTAAAATTACCATAACCAAAACCATAACCTTCATCTTAAACCAAAACCATATTTAAATCAAAAAGTTAAAAAAAGAAAACACGATTAACAATTGTAGCCACTCCAACGACCACCAATCACTTGAGCTATCCTACCTATCTGAACCACATAAGACCACCAATCACAATAACATGTCAACAATACCATAACCACACAGAACATATCGATCAAAAATCACACTACTTAGATTGAAGACGACGTCATATCCACCTTCTTTGAAACCATCATAACTCATAGAACCATAATGATGTGAATTCACAAGCGTCTTCTTCACCGTCCAGGTCTCGATTGGCTTCACCACCGCTGTTGTTTGAAGTTGTTGCTACTGGTGGTAGTAAAAGTGTGTATAATTTGAGGTCGACGAACATAGGTACCGGTCGGATAAGGATGTTTACGGATCTGAATAGTAAGTGCTATGATGATGATTATTAACTCAGGGAGTAATGAGGTTCGGGATGGGGCCTTTCGGATTGAACCTGAACCCGTCCTTGAACCGAGGTATGAAAATCATGTTAACATAACCTATCCCTGAACCCGTGGAATCCTTGAACCCGAGGGATCTATGAACCGAAGGTGACCCTAAACTCGAGGGTCGATGAACCAAACATGAACCTGAATCTGAGGGTCCTTGAAACCAATTGTGACCTTGAACCTGAAGGTCCTTGAACCAAACGTTACCCTGAACCCGAGAGTCCTTGAAATTAAGATTGACCACAGACATAAGGGTCTAAACCAGCCGACCACGAACCCGAGGTCCACAAACAGCGTGACCTTGAACCCAGGGGTCCACAGAACCAATTGTAACCCTAAACCCGAGGGTCCCTAAACCAAACGTGACCCTTAACCTGAGAGGTCTTTGAAATCCTAAGAGGTCTGTCAAAATTTTAGCTACCTCAACAACAAATAAAAATTATTGTTTATTTAATTCTTTTTTGTAATTCAGATTGCAAGAAGAAATTGTTATACTCACTTACTAATGATTAACTTAAGTTATTTGTATATTTAAATAAGGGGAGGTTTGTCAAATTTTCAACTATCTCAACAACAAAGGATAAAAAATTGTAGTTTATTAATTATGTGTTGTAATTCAGATTGCAAGAAGAAGCCGTTATGCTCACTTACTACTAATTAACTTAGGTTATCTGTATATTTAGATAGGGGGAGATTGTTAGGCCAAAAGTTTGTCCAATTGTATCTGACAGCATTTAAACATTCAACAACCTAAGTTAGATTTACTCACTGCTAAGAATCAATGAGTGTTGTATATATAGCTCACTCAACAACTAAATTCAGAGACGTCGGATACCAACTAAAGAAACACTTTACCTCACTAATGCAGCGTCAGTGAGTAAAGTGTCTGAGCTATAAACAACATCAAAGTCTCTAAGATCTGACAAATGTTTCCATGGCTCTGAACACTTTATTTTTGAAGACAACCTTCAAATATGGCGGGAACTTCCTAAAAGCAAAAAGGCAAAAAGGAAGTCAAAGAAGTACAAAAGTAGTTGCTAAAAAGGTGTACTATGGGCGAAAATTGGTGATTCCCCAACAACCTTCATTGTTCGATCCATATTTTATTCTTGATGACGTATAGCATGTACAGCAGGCCTATAGGACTTAGCTCGTGGTATACGCATTCTGGGCCCAAGCCCAAAAACGAAACAACCACAAGTACCAGATCGACAGTAAGCCCAATAACAAAATTGGCTACGGTCCGGGCTCAAAGACGCACGCAAAATGCTCAGCGGACTATCATTGTGCATGTGTGGCTTCTATTAATCTATCATTGTTAGGATCAACTCCTTTTAGAGAGACCCTTTGGAAAAGTTTTGAGAAAAGCTTCCTAAACATAACCAATAAGTTGAATGAAATTTTAGGCTTGTATACATCACAACTTGATGAAACGGATTTATCCGACCTTAGCCACCATGAACAAAAAGACCTAGTTTTTAAGAACATGGAACCTAAATCCGAACAAGATTGTGAGATGGTTAGAGTTTAACTACATAGTTGCATGCAGGGGATAGATTTCACCAAAACATATGACACGCATAAGGAATCCTTTAGGCAAATAGAACATAATGATCAAGTTTTTTAGAACGATTCTTATGAATTAGACCAAGAATTTGAAATGGCTAAAGAAGGTTTTGAGATACTTAGGAGTGTATTTGGGTTAGGTCATACTAAAAAATATGATGAATACATAGGTGATCTAGATATAATGGAGAATGAGGTGAAAACTCTAACCCCACAAGTCTTACCATCACTTGAGGAACACACACCGCCTATAACTTACCCGGAAGTAGTAGAACAGACTATAGGAAACCCAATAAAGGTAGAACCTTTGGACCAACCACAACTAGAGGATGTAGGTTTGAATGCTTGTTGTGATGACCGTTCTCTTATTTCTAAGGAAGTTCCTAGTCTTGATGAGCCGGAGCCTCAACCAAAACCATTACCCAACTTTCCATCCATAGATGTGAATCTAGGAATTGAATTAGGCCCTAATCCACCCATCAAAACAAATAGTCCGGGTAGTTGCAGGATAAAGGTAGTAAACTCTAAGCCATGTAGAGTGGAAGCTAATATAGGAGTAACCCATGACCTTACATACTTACATCACCCATTCATTGTTGATAACAAGAAACATTATGGGTTTAAACCGGGTTTATTAGGCCAAGATGGATCCTTAACTAAAAATCTCTTGAAGTTGATAGAAGATGATCCCTTTCTAGGAGAAAGACTTGGTTCACCCGTTACACTGGTAGAATTAGGTAAGGTTACAATGAAGGAAGTACACCCCTTTGAGCATAAGTATCACCCATAACCCTCTCCTCACGTCGTAAATTTCCACCCTAAGGGTATGTATCGCTACTATCACCCGCACTTAAACTTAAGTTTAGGGAAAAATTCCCCTTAATCCGTTAAATAAGGATAGAGTCAAGCTCGTGACTCAAACAAAAACAAACGTTTCTTGGGAGGAAACCCATGTTTATTTGTTTGAATGTTTGTTTTTCATTTTTATTTATGTGTTTTATATATCTTTTTCATTATTGCTCAATTCTCATGCTTTCATTATTTTGTGAAAATGCTTTATTTTATTTTTAACTTCGTCTTAATTACATATAAAGGTATTTTATAAAAAGATAAGTGTAGGAAAGATCACATGTGTTTTTAGAACTAATATGAACATGAGATTAACAATATTTGAAATTGTATATATATGTGTTTGTTAGAGTCAAATGCTT
The DNA here is from genome assembly GCA_022545495.1 of Chrysanthemum lavandulifolium. Lineage (NCBI taxonomy): Eukaryota > Viridiplantae > Streptophyta > Magnoliopsida > Asterales > Asteraceae > Chrysanthemum > Chrysanthemum lavandulifolium. Next base: position 112,281,431 of record CM040245.1, on the reverse strand, counting down.
GTATCGAGTCACAATGGATGTTTTGCAGTAATTTTCCAGACCTTTAAAGAAATAATTTTTCCATAATTTTTTTAAGAAAACGACTCTGACTCATTATGTCGGAAAACACCGCTGCGTCGGAATTAATGCGACGTGGTCGAAAGCAATGTAAAGCAGTTCAGTTTTCGTTTTACATCTGTGTAATTTTGAAAATTTCCACAATTCTTAATTTTCCAGAAATCTGCAAACATCTATTTTACAAGCATTATATCTTACTTGCTTTCTAGTGTAGTTTAGTTTTTATACAGTTTTTACCGCAGATTTTAAGCGAGGTTTCGTCCCCGTTTTCTTATAAATTTGCAGGTTATATTGGACAAGTAGATGAAGTGCAAGATGGAAGCAACAATTATTACTTACTCATTATTCTTGGAGGAGTATTTAACCCCAATTCTACACATATCCTACCGAAGGCTGTCGGGAGTATTAGTTTCTCTTTTTCATATATGATATGTAATATCGCGTATGATATTAATGTAAATCACATATGATATACATATCATATCACATGTATATTACATATCGTATATGATTTACATTTAATATCACGTGATGATATTCAATTTAATGTTTAATCGTATATGATTTTTATGCAAATTTCGAGAACGTAAAAAGCGAAAAAAGGCGGCGTGAAAAAAGCGATTTTTTTTTTTTTTTTCGAAAGTATATCAAAGTCTTGCGTATAGAAAGATAATTAAATCTTTCGTCGTGACGGTGTAAATATTTTCGATTAACGATTAACGTTTTAAGAAATATTTAAATTATAAAAATAGGTGAAATAATAAAATCTTTTAATCAGTCGTTGATTTATTTTTAGATGGATGGTTGAGATGAGTTCCTTGGTATGTGAGAAAAGTTTGGTATGTAAAATAAGCTCCATACATGAATATAAGCATAAACATTTTTTGTGCAGATTCGTTGGATTGAATATAAGCATATATACTAGCTTCTTGTCTTTGTGAAATGTCGTATTAGTATCTGAGGTATATTAGTAATTTGTGTAGCCCCCTTTCTTTTCCTTGCTACTTTAAAAAAAAAAAAAAAAACTCAAGGAAACAAAATAAATAATCACTTTCTTCACTATGTCGTCCCTACTTTGTCCTTCCATAGTAAAGTTTTTTTACTTCCATAATATCACCTTTTCGGGTTTATAGCCAAGTTGATTTGCATGGTTGGTCGATATTATTATCTACTTCACAAAATGTATGTTGTTTTCAATAAGTAGATGTATAAAAAGTCATCACTATAAGAATGCAATGAGAGAATGAAGGCTTACATGTCAACTTGTAAAAGGTCAAATAAATCCATATGTTAAATTTCAAGAAGCAATTTACTTCAGATGACTTTTTATGGGCTTTTAAACCTCCATTAATCTAAGAAGCCGCTCACCTGGCTTATAGTAAAGATACAAAGAAAACGACTAAGCTTATTTTAAACATGTCTGATTTACAATTCACTTGTTCATTGATCAATCGTGCTCAACTTCTATCATTCGTTAGAGCACTTGTTGGAAATTGCACTCAGCTTGTACTACGTTTTGCTCTACCTAAACATGCAACTTTTTTCGTTATCATAATTGCTCGAGGAGAGATGCATAACAACATGCCTAATTTCTGAGGTCAGACATATTGTTCAACTTTAGCGGTCAAAAAGCTCATTCTGTATTCTAATTTTAATGATCATCTCCTTATAGCCTTCTTGAATTTGTCCAACTCCTCTGACTGAGAGCCATGAACCGCTTTAATTGTATCTATGCAGCTACTGCAGGTTAAAGCAATAAACAACCTAAGCATGCCTTTCAGTAATATGAAAGTACAAACATAAGTGCATAACTAATGTATAAGCATGTCTTATTAATAAACATGAAAACACACACAAACACCGAAAAGTATAATTTAACCTGCAAGCTTCCTTGTTGAACTTTTTCTTGTCAATCCCATATAAATTTTCAAAAACTTCTGGCTCAACTCGACAAAAATAAGGACGATCTGTAATTATCAACTTATATCATCAAAACATGTATAAGTTGGAGAACTTAATGGTCAATTAACACAATAAAGAAAATTCTTACTGTCGTATATGGAGCATGTTCTGGTGCTCTTCTCATAATGTATGCACCAGCCATCAGCGCCCACCATAGTTTTATATAGCTGAAAATATGACAATGATCCACATTTACATGTAATGTGCCTGATTATATTACCAAGGATAAAGAGACTAATTTTGTTGCTATATCAGACCCCTCACAACTTTTATTTTGCTATTATTTGTATCCTTTAGCAGCAACAAAGGCGATACTTTAGAAGATACAGAGACTACAAAACATTCAACCACAATATTTCATAATTAGAGTCCATTTGGACTTATTAACTCCAGATTTCATCTCATATGATTTGGTTTGTGCCTTTGTCTTGCAGAGAAAGTAGTGATAACAATAAACTAGATGATCTTTAGTTTTTGGCGCTAAGGGGACATCTGGAACTGCATCTTGAGATTGCTTATTGCGCTTTCAAGTCGCATTTTGATCATAAGATACCTATAAGTTCTTGATGACCAATTTAAGAGTAGCTACATTGACCATCTGATAATCTAGAATTCTAGTCTTTTTAATCAATTCTGCATAATTCTTTTTGATAGTACCGCAACAAAAACTAATCTTGATTATCTGGTTATTTAGAGATGTTTTATTCGAGACTCTCGCCAAGTCCAACATATAAGCCTAACCGGTTCCATAGCTTAACATGACTATCACCACTTTGAAATCCAAACACTAACTCATCCTTGTTTTGTTATCCCTAAATGTAGAGAAATGATTGGGAGAGCTAAAAATATGCCTAAAACTGTATGGCAACAATTGATTTGTTTCTGAAATTTGACATATCTTAAGTCATCTCTATCATTTCTCATCCCTAATACAATCATAATTCTAGTTCATGTCACATAATCAACCCAATGCCAAACATCCCCTGAAATGTTAAAACCCTTATAATACTCACCAATATTGAAATAACTTATAGGGTTAAATCCACGGATAGCATATGAACTTACCAAAATTTTCAATTATACGTTACAGACTTTATAAAATACCATTATCACAATCCAATCTTTTACAAATTTCCACATATGGGTAATATACTTTTATCTCGGTCCCTCATATGAGTAATGTACTTTTATCTCAGTCCCTCGTAGGGGTAATATATGTTTACAAAATTTTCAATATGCGTAATATTTTCCGGTACAATAAAGATTGGATGGTGATAATGGTGTTTTATAAAGTCCGTAACCTATAATTGGAAATTTTGGTAAATTCATGAGCTATCCGTGGACTTAACCCTAACTTATATACAAAATATCTTCACATAATTCAAACTTTAGCTGAATTGATAAAATTAAAAAACTTATAATAATAATACAAAAACAGAATAAACAAATTGACATATACGTACCTCAACATCAGAAGGGTCATCAAAGATTTCTTCAGGGGAGGGAAAAGTGGGGCCCTTATCCAGTTTACAACAGGCGCCGCAATTCTTAACACATTGCCAAACAGGTTCTGTTTTCCGGGTTCCGAAACCATTGGTGGTGGAAATATTTTTCTTTTTTGGTTGTTGTTTTGTTACTGGTTTCACGGCGGCGAAACAACAGGGAACTATTGCCGACATCTCTTCGAAAGTGAAAAGTAGATTTTCTTATCCACTGCTGTTTTTTTACTTCCTTGGTTTAAAGGTTACATAGCCGCCAAATTTTGCAAGGATAGATGGTTTTGTTATTTTAAGGGCTTTATGGGTTTTATTTCTCGAAGTGACTTTATTTTACGTCTTCAAAATCTTTGCATCTTAAGGGATAAATCCTCGCTTTCATCTAGTTTGATCCCAATGTGATGATTAACCCAAGATTTAATATGTCTAGCCTAAATCCAGTGTTTTTCTTGTCTTTTTCTTTTCTTTTTCTCATTCTTATTTATTTTCTCATTATTTGTCTTTCTTTTAATCACTTTTTTTAATTTCACTTTTTTTTTTTTTTGTTCTTTTTATTCGTTTCTTACGTTTTGTCTGCATTTTCGCTTTTATACGTTTTCATCTGTTTTCATACGTTTTCGTCCGCTTTCTTACGTTTTCGTTTGCTTTCTTACGTTTTCGTCCGTTTCATCCGGTTTCTTACGTTTTGTATGTTTCTTACGTTTTCGTCCGTTTCACGTTTTTTTGTCTGCATTTTGTTACGTTTTCGTCGATCTTGTTACGTTTTAGTCTTGTTTTCTTACATTTTCATCCGTTTCATACGTTTTCGTCCGTTTACATACTTTTTCATACATTTTCTTACGTTTCATACGTTTTCGTCCGTTTTTCTTACGTTTCGTCCGTTTAAATGCATTTCTTACATTTTGTCCGTATTCATACGTTTTGTTCATTTCTTACGTTTTCGTTCGTTTTGTTATGTTTTAAATGCATTTCTTCGTTTTCTTGTTTTCTTACGTTTTTTGTCCGTTTTTTACGTTTCATACGTTTTCGTCCGTTTTCATACGTTTGCGTCCGTTTTCTTACGTTTTTGTTTGTTTTCATACGTTTTCACTTGTTTTCTTACATTTGCGTCCATTTTCCTATGTTTTCGTTCGTTTTCTTACGTTTTCGTTCATTTACTTACACTTTTGTTCGTTTTCATATCTTTCCGTTTGTTTTCTTGCGTTTTCGTCCGTTTTAATACGTTTTCGTCTGTTTTCTTACATTTTTGTCCGTTTTCTTACGTTTTCATTGGTTTTCATTGGTTTATATAGGCTTTCGTCCATTTTTACGTTTCGTCCATTTTAGGCGCTTTCGTGCGTTTTCGAACGTTTTCGTCCAAATTCATCCGTTTTATCGTTTTAGATACATTTTGACGCTTTTTCCGTTTTCATCGTTTTATATGCTTTTCATTCGTTTTATACATTTTGTCCGTTTCATACGTTTTCATCCATTTTTGCGGTTTTATATGTTTTCATCTATTTTAAATACGTTTCATGCTTATTATAAAACTTTATTATATTACATGTCTAATATCAATTGTGGTATTTTATTAAAAAAAGTTAATGTCTAATATCACTTGTGATATTTCATAAACAAACAAGTATGTTTTTAACCTTTAATATCACATAAGATATTTCATTGCTATGTATATTTTATATATTATCACCTATGTGTTTTCTAATATTTTTACAATTTCGATTCTAAAATAGTTTTGTGCCTTTCATCATAATTGATAAGGGCATATTTTTTTTAATCTGACAATATTATCTATCACTTGTGACATTATACTCTTAGTAGAAATAAAAGGGTTAAAGTCTCTTTAGGTAATTCTTATTTTGTTAAAAAATGATAATTTAATGCAACACTTGTTTGATTTTGAGAATAGGTCAAGTCTTTATTTTCATAGTTTGCTTCATTTTTATTCATTTGATATTTTTAAGTGACAACTTATTTATCTCTTGTGTATAACATTGTAAGAAAGATGAAAAATATTACACTCTTCATCGTGTATGTGTTATCGGTTGTGATCTTTCGGTAAGAATGTGAAATATTAAATTCATACCAAATGTGATAAAATTTAGTATTTTACCAAGTATATATAAAAGAAATGATAATAAACATCACTTATTATATTCTTGTGATGATTACATTCGTTTTCTTATTTGTGTTTTGAAAATATTTAGGAAGAATTTTGTGTTTATGATAATATGAAATATTAGAAAGGTATTTAGCGAAAAACAAGAGATGTTATGAAACTTTTGTTGAGCTTGTGGTGGATTTTTCTATTTAATGGATACAATGTGCATGTTTGATGGGTTTTATAGTGGGATTTAAAAATATCATGGTTGAATCGGCAAACTAAAAAGCTATGATTGAAAGCAGCATCTTTATAAACAAATGAGTAAGCTCAAACACCGTGATGTCGCACATGGTATCCTTTGGTCATATCACATCGCTTGTGATATCGCATGATATCATAGGTGATATCGTGATATCACGGTGATATCGCGTGATATCATAAGAGATATAAACTATGATATCACACGTGCTATCATCGGTAATATCACGCATGATATCACGGTGATATCGCCGTGTTATCAAACATGATATCACGTGTGATATCTGAGTGAGGTGATATCACGTGATATCACATGTGTTGAAACTTTCGGTTTGTTTATAAAGATGTGTGCTATCTTCAACCATAACCTTAACTGGCGATTCAACCGTAGATATTTTCAATCGTATAAACTTATCGTAACATGCGCGATGTATCATTAAATAGAAAATCCACCACAATCTAACAAAAGTATCATAACATCTCTTGTTTTCGATTGAACAACTATTCTAATATTTCATAATATCATAAAACAAAATCTTCTAAATATTTTCAAAACACAACCATCACATTTTAGTTGAGTGTCGCGGCGATAACACAAACATGCGGAATAATGTAATACTTTTCATCTTCGCTACGGTGTTATATCACAAGAGATAAATAAGTGTCACTTACAAATATCAAAATGAAAACGTCTCAAAGCGGACAAAAGCGTATAAAATCGAATGAAGAGCGATAAAAGCGTGAAAGCGGACAAAACGCGTGCGAAAACAAACAAAACGTATAATAGCGGATGAAAACATATGAAAGCGGACGGCGTCTAAAATGGACGGCGTAAAAGCGGATGACAACGTGAAAGCGTCAAAGCGGACGGCGATAAAAGCGGACGAAAATACATGAAAACATAAAAATACATCAAACGCGTCTAGAAACGGATGAAAATACATGAAAACCTAAAAATAGACAAAAGCGTGTGAAAGCGAAAGCGGACAAAAGCGCGAAGCGTGCGGCGTAAAACAAGTATGAAAGCGTTATGAAAAATGGACAAAAAAAAAAGCGGAGGAAAACATGAAAGCGAGCGAAAATGTGAAAATGAACAAGCGTATGAAAACAAGCGAAAGCGTGAAAAAAACGAAACGTGTAAGCGGGCGTGGCGGCGGCGTGAAAGCGGACGGCGTATAAAACGGCACGTATAAAAGGGACGGCGATGTAAAAGCGGACGAAAGTGTCAAAAATGGGCGGCGTAAAAGCGGACGGCGGACCGCGTCGAAAGCAGGCGAAAGCGTCGAAAACGGATGTAAGCGTGCAGCGGATGTAAATGTATGCAGCGGATGGCGACGAAAGCGTCACGAAATCGAACAGCGTAAAAATGGACGGCGTATGAACACGAGCGAAAACATATAAAAGCGAGCAGCGTATGGATACGGATGAAAGCGTGAAAGCGAAAAAAAGTTGAAGAAAAAAGCGTGAATTTAAAATAAAAATATATATTTAAAAGCGTTAAAAAAAAAAAAAAAAAAAAAAAAAAAAAACATGTATTTAAATAAAAATGTGATTTCCAAAAAAAAAGAAAAAAAAAAAAGGAAAAAAAAAAAGAAATGTTAATAAATAAAAGACGACAAAGAAAAGGAGAAAAAAACATGAACAGGTTTAGTATTAAATGTTTATCTCGCGTTAGATCAATAGATGAATGGTTGAGATTTGTCGCTAATGTGGCCAAAATAATAGTAGCGTTTGAAAATTCCTCTTATTTCTCCCGTGATGATTTGTACATCATTTTTATTTGCCATGTACCACTAGGAATCACTATTAGTATAACTAATTCTTAGAGGAATTTTCAAATCTTTTCTTATTTAATCTTCTTAGAAGGAATCATCATAGTTTTATTTGGTTTGATCAATGGTGGGGATAATTCAAGATTTAATATGTCTAATCTAAGTCAGTATTTTTCTTGTCTTTTGTTTTCTTTCTTTCTTTCTTTCTTCTTTTTTTTTCTTTTTTTATTTTTTAATTATTCACGTTTTTTTATAATCGCTTTTTTTTTTTTTTTTTTTTTTTTATTTTTAAGCGTTTTTGTTAATATTCACGTTTAATTTTTTCAAAATTCGCATTTTTAATATTCACGTTTTCTTTTGTTTGTTTGTTTTTTTAATTCGCGTTATTTACGTTTTTTTAATTCGCGTTTTTTTCTTCCCTTTCATACGTTTTCGTCCGTTTAATCGTTTTCATCTATTTTAAATCCGTTTCATACGTTTTGCCCGATTTCATACGTTTTGTCGGTTTCATACTTTTTGTCGTTTCTTCCATTATTAAATACGTTTTCGATCGGTTTTCATCGTGTTTTACGTTTTCATACATATTCGTCCGTTTTCATACGTTTTCGTCCGTTATTAAATGTTTTCGGCCGTTTTAAGCGTTTTCATCGTTTACGAATATCACAAGTGATATTACGAATAATATGAGTGATATTACGAATAGCTCGAGTGATATTACGAATATCACAAATAATCACGTGAATATCGCAGTGATGTTATGTGATATTACGAATATCACAGTGATACGTGATATTGAGAATATCGACGTGATATTACGAATACCATGTGATTTTGAATATAACAAGTGATTTTCAACTAATGTTTTGTAACATGAAAATCATCGTGATTCAAAATATCGCGATGATATTGTAGGATCGTGAATATTATGTTGTTTGATGATTCGGGTTGGTCTGGATGATGATAGTATATGAATGCCATGGTTAGAGATGAAGAGAGTAGAGGAATTCTAGAGATAAACAAAAGTGTAGAATATTATATTAGAACTTCGTACTCTTTGGAAGGTAGAGGGTATTTATAACTACAACCTAAGCGACCTCTGACGGCGGCGTGGATCGGGGTTACGGTGGGTAAAGACCCGTCCTTCCTCGATTGTTACACTCGCTAAACTAGGCTAATAACTAACTAATAAAGCGATGAAATAACGTAACTAACGATTTGTCTACAAGCTAACTTATGCTAGATAACACTTGGGGTGTGGGCTCTTTCTTATGGATTTTCTAATTCCTAACGAGATATTGATAATATCATAAAAGTATATTCATACTATCGCAAAGTGATATTGAGAATATTGCAAACTCATATTGAGAATATCGCGAGAATGATATTCATAATATCGCGGTGATATTCAAAATATCGCGGTGATATTCGCAAAATCATGAATGATATTGAATATCGCGAAGTGATATTAACAAAATATTACTTGTGTTTTCGAATATCACAGTGATATTCGAGATAATCTGAGTGATACGAATATCACGAAATCGCTTGTGATAGTAGCGTGTAACGAGCGAAAAAGTAAGAAAATGAATGACGCGTAAGAATACGGACGGTCGGTATGAAAACAAGCAAAAGCGTATGAAAGAGTAAAAACACGTATGAAAGCGGATGAAGCGTATGAAAAATGGGCGAAAATGAAAGAAAAAGGATGAAAGCGAGGCGGCGGATGAGCGTATGAAAGCGGATGGCGTATAAAATCGAGAGAAAAAGCGAATAAAAATCGTGAAAAAAAAAAAAAAAAAAAAAAAAAAAAAAAAGCGTTAATTAAGAAAAAGCGTGAATAAGAAAAAAAACAAGAAAAAGTGAATAAAAAAGAAGACAAAATCTGAGAAAAAAACGTGGGCTTGGGTTTATCTCTAAATCTTGGGATAATCACGTTATTAGATCAATAGATGGATGGTGAGGTTTGTCGCGGTAGCGTGAATTTATGGGTAAAAAGCAAAATAAAGTCCTCCTAGTTACTATACCTTTTTTTTTTTAATATTAAATTTTTAATGATGTTTGTATTTGTCTTTTAAAAGTATTAGAGTAATTTATGTCTTTTTAATGATGTTTGTTCTTTGTTGTTTATAATAATTTTAGCCTCACGAGATAACAATTTAGAGTGTGAAAATGTCTTGGCAAAAGATGAAATTTAAATGTAAAATTTTAAAATATTTGGTAGCGTTTAGCTCTCCTTTTTGAAATGGGCACATATAGCCGTTGAAAACTTAAATGAGACTTGTTAAGACATTTGTTTTCTCAATTATACAACATTATGATCGTTTTAAAAATTGTTTTTATATAATATATTTTAGTTTTTAATATAAATAAGATATTGCGTTTAAGGAATTTATTTAAATCGTTTAGGTCTTTTATTAAGCGATTTGTATAACGTGTCTTGGTTTAGCCGTCTTGGTTTAGCTCGTGCCGTTTAAGCCTTAGTTCTGGCCGTCTTGCGTTTTAGCCGTCTTGCGCTTGGTACGCCCGTTTCTGCCTCTGATAACATGGTTAACATAATTGTTACATAGTCGTGACTTAATAGCATCCGGGAATTAAGTTTTTTTTTATTAAGTTCTAGTTCCATTTTTTATTAAGTTCTAGTTCCTTTTTTTTAAAGAACGCATGTTATTAAGTTGTAGTTCCGTGTTTTGAAGTCACATTTTGGTTTTGTTTCATTGAACACCTAATTTTTTAGTTATTACACCAGTTTTGTGAATTGGTAATAAACTAAGAGTTGGGCTTGTCCATTTGTGTCCAGGTTTGTGCAGGCCCATTTGTCCACATCTTCCCCTGATTAAAAACCATATCATAGCTTGTAAGTCCTTTTTTCTTGTTTAGAATATTCTAAGGAAGAATGCTTCGCCGATAGCTCGAGGGATATAGTTTATGCGACCCACAGCCGATCCCTTTTTTCTTCTTGTCCATTGTCATGTTTGTTTATTCCAAACGATTTTTTTAGGAAACTCTACATATGTTAACGTTTGTGCTAGTTTGTATGTTTTATTTAGCTCCATTCATTGCAAGAACTGAGAATGTTTAACTGCAGGTTTTAACAGGACGTCTTCTACAGTGTCATCATCTTCAAACAAAATCGGTTGTTGATCAGGTAGGTTAAATGATAATCTTTCAACATGAGGGTACTGATAGTGTATAGGAAACTCATATAGTCTCCACGCTGCTTCACATGCGGATATATAACGACGATCATAATATTCTTTAATTTCGTCTTTGATCTTTTTTGAGATGTCATTATTGTCTTCCTTTTCTAAAGCTTGTGTTGTTGTCTTGTCATTGTTCTTTTTCTTTTCAAAAGCTAATGTAACTCTATCTTTCCCTTTGTTTGTATTTTAACAAATACTTTATTGCTCCTACTTGATTGCACCACTCGACATTAATGTGAGCTTGGAATTTTTCATTAGCAATGGATTGTGTGGAACAACATATCTGTTGAATAAAAATAATAAAACGTTGTAAGATTAAACTTTAGTTACTGTATGATTGAATTTTGATCATGATTCGTGTTACCTGTTATCCAGATGGATTCCGTTCTCTACCACCGTTCGTTTGTTGTCTGGTCTCTTGTAAATAGCATACCAGTCGTCGTTCATATATGTTTTTTCTGTGAATTCTTTTGGGAATTTCTTAGAGCAGACCTTTTTCTTCATGCAAGTTGAGTTCATGTTATGAGGGCCGCACGGGCCATGCATCGTTTGCTCAGACACCAACTTATATAATTCTGGATCTTTTTCTTCATCAAGTATTTCGGCGGATATCAAACGTTCCATGTCTTGTGGATTTGGTATTTTTGATTCTTTAGCAAAGCACAGGCATATGTGTGTGTGGGGGAGGCCTCTCTTCTGGAATATCACCGTGTACACCACTGCGGTCTAAGAGTTGTAGTTAGTTGAAAATGTAAATTCAAAATTGTATGTAGTTAATTAAAAAGTTAATATTTCTGAAAGTGCCTTATTTTAACTTTGGCTACCTGCATTGACGACTCCAAGTATATGCTTTTCCCGTAAACAGGTTATAAGCTTATCAAGATTTTGTTTGAATACTCTTGATAACACATTTGGCGTGTCTTCAGCACTCATATTATACTTTTGGACAAATATGTTTATTTCTGGCCATTTTGGGTTGTACGTAAAGGTAATGAAAAGATCCGGGTATCCAAATGCTTTGCAAAGAGCCATCGCATCTAGGTAATTTTGCATCTTATATCTCGTGCCACCTATGTACGTAGAAGGAAGAACTATTCGATTACCTGTCTTTGAAGCATCCTAGTTTCCAACGGCTAAAGATTGATTAAGATTAGCGATAGGTGCTATGTTAGAGTCAACCTCGTGACTCGAATAAAAAAAAAAGCGCTTCTTGGGAAGCAACCCATGTTTATTTGTTTGAATGTTTGTTTTTCATTTTTATTTGTGTGTTTTATTTATCTTTTTCATTATTGCTCAATTCTCATGCTTTAATTATTTTGTGAAAATGCTTTATTTTATTTTTAACTTCTTCTTAATTACATATAAAGGTATTTTACAAAAAAGATAAGTGTAGGGAAGATCACATATGTTTCTAAGAACTAATATGAACATGAGATTAACAATATTTGAATATAACTATATATGAATATAAATATATATATATATATATATATATATATATATATATATATATATATATATCTGAGCCAAATTTTTATGAAGCTTTCTGAGTAGCCAGCTTGGCATAAATAAGAATTTAGTATTATTAAATATTTATATTTTAATAAAAAGGGTATAATAGTAAAAACTTATATTTACTTTCTTTTGATTTTCTTTTTATTAAAACGTTTTTAACCCTTAATTTCGATTTTTTTTTTTTTTTTTTTTTTTTTTTTAAGTTTTTTTTTTGACATGCATGTTTTAAAAAAATCTCAAGTGCATATATGTTTTTTTCAACAAACATGTTTTTAGAAAAATCAGTGCATAGGTGTTTTTTTCATAAATATAGTAAATTTACATGTGTTTATGGCATTTAGACTTCAAACTTATTCTTTAAATGGTAATTGCATATATGTTTAAGTGTACATTATTTGACTATCGAAATTCATGACCAAAAGCATAAAATGCACATGTAGCCTCTAATTATTTATAACAAACCAAGAACACATATAGTATACACAAAACTAATATTAAATAAAATCTGATTCGTATACAATATCTTGTTAAATATAAATGTCTTGTGGTTTAAAAACATTATGTGCTTGTTCTTCACTTTCTCGTCAATTCTTTGAACATATGTGCACGTAATCCAAAGTATATACATCGCCTTTTTTCATGAGAAACGTATATGCGCACTGTGACTTTCTCGTCCAATTCTTTTACCTGTTTGAAACAAAACTAAAATTAAATAACTATCATTAAACAAAAACAAAAACTAGAAAAAAGAACTTTGTTGCGATTTGCCATATTATCATCATTAACTTTAGTAGCAACCTAATCCAACCATCGCCAAAACACAAGTAAACCAAAAACAAAGATTAGTAAACTCACCTTTTTACTGTAACATATATGCACAAACTTTTTAAATGGCAAAAACATATGTGTACAACTTATTTTAAACATCTATTATAACATATATGCACAAGCTTTTTAAGTGTCAAAGCCTTTTGTAGTCGCACCAAATAAATGAAAACACTTCAAAAGCATAAGAGAACAACTACCATAGACCATTTAGGAACAACACATCAAAGAACCAGACTTGACCAAATATAAAACGACATAATTACTTTTAAGCATAACAAACTCGACAATACTTATGACAATAGCACAGTTTTTTTCCAGACATCGTATTGTCTCAAACAATCGCGAACTCACTGACTATAACAGATATGACAATAGCACATTTTTTTGTTAAATGAGTTTAGTTAAATACAGACATTTTTGACATTACATGGCAACACAAATACCAATCTAAACATACAAATAGGCTTATGTCTTGCCATGTATGCGATTCAAGCGAACAAACCATCATACTCCATTAATATTGTCTACCTCTTAAAAAGCAAAATTTATACTAAAATCAAGATTTTAGCAACATTAAAATTAATGTTCGTTTCACACTTTCACATCTATTAGAACCAAAATAGAATTTAAAATAACTTAAATAATTCAAAGAGTTAGATCGAGAAATAACAACATCACTGATATCACAACAATCAAAAAATACATAAGTCATCAAATTGCGAACGATCGAATAGTATACAAGATTAATTGACGAAAAAACCAAGAAAATTAATTATATAGAAACGTTTGGATCTTGATTGAATGACCAATCAAAATAATATCATAGATTAAAAAACCATTTTAAACAAATCATAAACAAACCTCATTATTGGATGAAAGATTATCTGATTATGATAGCGACATTTAGGAGAACATGAGAAAAGGTAGGATGGGAGCTGGTAGCCATGTGTGGTTTTTTACCAAATAAATTTCACATGTCAATTAAAAAACATAGGATTCAAAACCACCGGTTCCATATCCGCTTGACCAAATCATCTTTTCTAATCGAGATCCACCAAATCGAAATACTTTATAAAATAGTTCCGATTTGCCAAAATAAATTGATTGGAGATAGTCGAACAATATAATTAAAGTGATTGGAGATAATTTTTCTGGTGTGGTGTCAATATTGTGATTGTTAGATCTAGAGGAGAGGAGAAAAATAATTCTCATTTGTCAGATCTAGAAGAGAGGAGAGAGCTCAAAAGACGGTTTATAACTTTGTTTGGGGTGAATGCAAAATACCTCAATTGCCCTTCCTGATTATTTTTAATTATTATATAACTCAAATTATTTACAAAGATGCCATTATGCATAAATACAATGTACATCATGCATTATTAAGGTAAAAAGGAGGATTGGTTCGAGGTTGCAATACGAAAAAAATGGTTGCGTTGAGCGCTACATATATATATATATATATATATATATATATATATATATATATATATATATATATATATATATAGGTAAAGTTAAAATAAAAAACAAATATCAAGTAAAAGAATAAAAATATTTTTTTTTTAAATTCTCCAAAATTCAAAAAATTCCACAAGATCGGGTATGTTGGTGCGTAAAACTTTTGTGAAAACATTTTTTATAATTTTAATTTCGATCGTTTTTTTTAATGCACAAAAGCAATTTTGATCGCAAAAATTTTCAACTTTTCAACTTTTAGTTAGATCGCATGTTATTTTGATGAAAAAGTCGAAAAGAAGTTGGGTGCAAAACCGATTTTGATGCACAAAAAAGCGATTTAATCATGACGTATTGTGGAAAACTAGAAGGGGGTTGAATAGTTTTGCCGATTTAAAGTTGATTTCAAAACTTTAGATTCGATATTATGTGAATACGTATGGATGTTGAGAACGTGTAGATCAAATGATAATGCAAGCAAATAAATAAAGTTAAGGGATAGAAATGACACAACCGATTTATAGTGGTTCGCTACAAGGTCACCTTCCTTGCTCTACTCCACCCCCGAGTCACCTACTCGAGAGTTCAAGCACTATGTCAACAAACTCCTTCACTTGGCCGAGAAGCCTTCACAACGCTTACACACTTTTCCAGACAAAGCTAGATACCGAGTCCGTAGCACGGTGGACCAAACCAACACAACTATTACACAACAAATATGTGAAATATCAAATACAAGATCTTCGCTACAGAAATCTTGCGGAGTGAATCAAGGACCCCTTGCTTGGATGACTTGTAGAATGCTCATGATCTCGCCTTAGAGAAGGACCTATATGAGGATCACAAATAGAAAGAAAGAAGAACAACTCTCTAGATCAAGTGATCTATATGTTAGAAGAGAATGAGAGTGTATGTGAGATTTAGTAAGAAGAGGGGTAAGTTAGAATGAAGAAATGGCTCTCTATTTATAGGCAAATTCCTTCACTGTTCCCACGGATCCCACAGATCCCTTCCACAAGGGATCCGTCTAGTGTAATCCTAGGGATCCGTGGAACGCTCCACTTTGCCCATGGCTTTTTTGGTTATGGGTCATGGGTTATGGGTTGGTCCATGGGTTATATCTAGATTCAATGTATCTAAGTATACATTGTATCAAGTCTCTTTGGGTATGGGTTAAGATCCATGGGTTATGGTCCATGGGTTATGATATTTACCCATCCTAATAAACTATTACAACAAATGCTTAATTACTACATTTTGTATTTAAATGGCTATATGTAAATGCTTTACAAAACTAACATGTATCCTTTATAATTATGTTTAAGATAACATTACATTTTTATCAACAAAACACAAAGAGATCGCAAAATATTAATAAACGTTTTACGGTTTATTTGTATTAACAATCTCCCCTTTTGTTGATGACAAAACATAATGTTATGATGAGTAAAACTTAAGAATAGATGTAAGTTTTGAAAGCCCTAAGTTTTACTTTTCTCCCCTTTTGTCGAAACAAAAGTTAACCCTGGAAGAAATAAACAAACTTAACTCCCCTCGACGGTAGCTCCCCTTGTTTGGGCGTCAAGTGAAGAAAATAAAATCCTACAAAAGAAAGGTTAGTAACATGCTTATATAATCTTGTGGTTTCCGAGAATCAAGATTGGGAGCCAAGGTATGCAAACAAGGCCTTGTAATAAAACAACAAATTGTAGTGGTATGTATGCCACTTACAAGCATGTAAAAATAAGAACAAGACTTGTTCTTGAAAATGACTTCAAAAATAATACTTAAAAGTAGAAAGTAGTAGTAGTGATTCCTTCCATGCTTGCATAAGGTTATGGATGGAGGTTTTGATGAGTAATGGTATTGATGCGATCAAGGATGAGGTTGAGTATGAAACGATTTCTTCCCTAACTTCTATTGCAATTTCCCTAGTGGATTGTCAATGTTCACAATGTAAATGATGTGGGTGATGAGTGCGGAAGTTTTCCGGGTTGTTTTGATTTGAGTTATGCGGAAGTTGTGGTGGAAAAATAGGAAAATATGGATCAATATCCGGAATGTTAGTAAATGGTGGTGGAAAAGAACCTAGATGTTCTTGTGATGTGATGGGAGCTAATGGTGGTGATGTTTCAAGATCTTGAAATATAGTATTTGGAGATGTGGGTGGTGTTGAAAAGACTAATTCTTTTTCTTTAGGTTGGTTAGATCTTGTTGGAGTCTTAAGGAGTTCCAAAAGAGTTATTTTAGGTGGTGATGAAGTTGGTGTACTTGTTGGAGATGAGGGAGGTGCTATTATGGAAGCATCTTGTGGTGAGTTATTTGTTGAGGATGAATCATTTAAGGTTGGTTTTGCTAAACAACAAGATCGGATACTAATCCGTGCGGATATCCTAGCATTTGATTGTGGTATTTTGGATGGTGGAAGTACAAAGGTTTGGATATCATGATTGTTTGTACTAGATGATTCTCCTAAAGGGTTTTTGGATGACATGATGAAGTGTGTTTGTGAGAAGGAGATGGAGTATGCAAGCATTTTGGGAGTTATACATATAGAAAAACAAAGCATTGTAATGAATGCTTGACCCAAAATGTGGATTAAAATCTAATGATTAGATATGAATTCAAGGCATGTGATCATGAGAACACAAGCATTAAAGAGCATACTCCCAAAATGAAGCAAATGTGGATTTTTATCCAAAGTGAAGAAAAAATAGAAGTTGAAAAGCGACACATACACGGATCCCACGGATCCTTCCTCGAGGATCCGTCCAAAGATAAAGGCTGGGATCCGTGGGTCCAGTGTTTCAGCAAAGCACAAAATTTTCCTTTTGGAAACATTTTTGCCTA
Source organism: Chrysanthemum lavandulifolium (assembly GCA_022545495.1). NCBI lineage: Eukaryota > Viridiplantae > Streptophyta > Magnoliopsida > Asterales > Asteraceae > Chrysanthemum > Chrysanthemum lavandulifolium. The sequence continues at coordinate 112,263,937 of CM040245.1, read as the reverse complement.
TTGTGTGCCTATATGCAAACTATTTGGAGTTTCGGTTTTCTCGACCTCTAAAAGAAAAGGAAAATAACTAGAGAAAATAAATCCTATTGAGATAACCCGAAAACACACATTTGGTACATAAGTACGTAATATTGTGTTATCAATGCTCCTAATTCATTTTGCTTAAATGAATGTACCGAAAACACATATTAATTATATGTTCCTTTAGCATTCAAAAGACATGAGATGCAATGAAAACGGGTTTTACTTTGTATTAATAATGAAAAGCGATTTGTCCTAGACGTGAGAAATTGCTTTTGTGAAATTGATACTGGGAAGGTATCATTCTTTTAGAAAACATTTTGAAAGGAGATTTTCTTTAAAAATGTGTATGTAGTTATGTGTAAAAAAATTATAAATGGAAGACTTATCTTGGGTTTTCAAAATCAATGAAGCCCGAGGTTGAGCTACATATACTTCTTCATTTATGACACCATTAAGAAAAGCGCTTTTGACATCCATTTGATAAAGCTTTAGATCATTAGCACAAGCATACGTAAGAAGTATTCTTATAGACTCTAATCTAGCCACGGGGCATAGGTCTCATCAAAGTCTATTCCTCTTGTTGGTTATACCTTGAGCAACGAGTCTAGCCTTGTTCCTAGACACTACTCCGCTTGCATCTAATTTGTTTTATAAACCCATTTGGTTCCTATTATGGTTTGATTACTAGGTGGAGGACAAGTGTCCAAACATCATTAGAAACAAATTGATTTAGTTCTTCTTGTTCTTCTTATAGCCATTACCCAACTTTCATCTTTTATGGCTTCTTGTGTATTCTTAGGTTCTAAGGTTGAAACGAAACAAAACAAGCTACTTTGGTTTTGAACTTGAGACCTTAATGTTCGCTCGTTTAGTTTTCCTATGACTTTATCTACGGGTGATCTTTGGACTCTTTAATGTTTACTATTACATCACTTAGAGGTTCTTCTTCTTCACTTATCTTTTCTTTATTGCTATGGCTTCACTTTCTATGATCTCGTCATCGACAAGAGGTGGAGAGGGTTTGGGTGGACTTTCATCAAATTTTATATTTAATGACTCTTCTACCTTCATTGTTTCTTTGTTTAATATGACGTAAGCTTTGCTATTTGGCTAATAACCTAAAAGATACCTTCGGTTGATTTAGGATCAAATTTTGTAAGGTAATCTTTAGTGTTAAGAATAAAACATTTACTACCAAAGACTCTAAGGTGATTTAACATAGGCTTTTTGCCTCGAAGTAACTCATATGGAGTTTTTCCTAAGATTGGTCTAATCAAGACTCGATTGAGTATATATGTTGAAGTATCAACGGCATTACACCAAAACTTTTGAGGTATGGATTGTTCATTAAGCGTGGTTCGACTCATTTCTTGTAGAGTTCTATTCTTTCTTTCTACTACCCCATTCAATTGTGGAGTGCGTGGAGCCGAGAAGTTGTGAGTAATACCATTAGCGTCACAAAAAGCTCCGAATTGCACTTCATTATCGAATTCCTACCATGATCCGTCCTAATAGACACTATGGGTCTTCCTAGTTGTCTTTGGATCTTTTGCTTAATATTTCAAAATAGTTAAAGGTTTCGCTTTGTTCTTTAAAATTTTGTCCAAGTATACCTAGAGTAGTCATCCACTATTACCAAAGTATAGAAGTTGCCTCCATAACTTTGGATAGCGGATGGACCAAATAAATCCATATGTAGTAATTCTAGACACCTAGTTGTGGACACCATGTTTATATCTTTATGACTCGAATCTATATTACAAGCATCACAAAAATGATGTTCATATTTTAACTTAGGTATATCTCTTACTAGATCTTTGGATGATAGCGATTGAAGAAGTCGCATGTTGGCGTGACCCAATCTTCGATGCCATAAGGTCAAGTATCATCCATAGAGGTAAGACATAGTTTGTCTTTAGGTTCATTACCGATTTTAATGACATAGACTCCAAGTTTCCTAATTCCTCTTCCTATGGTTATGCCATTTTTAAGTATCTTACTACGGTTTGGTAAAAGTACATTGCACTTTTATCACATATTTGTCCTATACTTAAGAGATTAAAGTTTAGGTTTTCACGTGATACACATCGTTAATGGTTAGAGATTTGTTAGAAATCGTACCTTTACCGATGATTCTACTTTGCTATTTCCAAACACCACATTACCTCCATTGAAGGATTCATATGTGGAGAATAGATCCCTATTGCGGTCGTGTGCCTCGTGCACCCGCTATCCTTGACCCATTCATCGGGGTCTAGGTCGACCTTTAAGCACACCTAAAACAATAATAAACTCAAAGTTTGGTCCCCATTTGTTCATGGGTCCATTAGTGTTAAACATTCCATTCATGTTAGACATGTATGGATAAGATGAGTATGCATTCCATGGAGCAAAGTTTTGAAAAGGAAAACCGTTTTGCATGTTTGGATTCCATCCCATTTGATGGTTACTTTTGGGTAAACGTTATTAGGTCTCCTAAATGAATTAGGTTTTGAAAAGATGGAGCTTTGTTTCTTGCAAAAGTAGGATTATATTTTGGAGGTGGTTGTCTAGTGGTGACATGAGTTGGTTTCTTCCTATTAACTATAACAAACTCAAGTCTAGGTGAGGAAGCTACGTTATTGCTACGGTTTGCTATAGCATATCCACGGATCCCTTTTCGTACACTAGCGGTTCCCTTTTAGGGATCCGTGGGATCCGCCACAATGATGGGTGGTTTTTCTAGTTCCTTAACAAATTTTGTTTCTTTACTTTCACTAGTTGATGGATCAAGTTGTTGACTACCTAGACCCTTTTGATTATTACCGGTTTTAACACCTTCGAGTATTGTATCTAAAGTGTTTGTACTCATTCTAGCAATTTTAGAATCTAAGTTATCCACTAGTGTTTGAAGTTGAAGCATAAAGTTCACATTCACCACTTGCTATTTTACCCTTTTCTAAACGTTTTAGTTTTGCTTTTAATTCTATGACTTCTTTACCTAAACGTTGATTTTGACTCTTTAAAAGCTTATTTTTGTTAACTAATTTTAAGCTAATATTGCATAGTTTATCATATTCATTATGCAATGAGTCGTCATCAAGTGATGAGCTACTATAGTATTCGTGACATACCTCGTCGTTTGTCATGAGACAAATTTCTTCGTCCTCCTCGTCGCTCATTCCCCATGTTCCACTCACGAACGCCTTTTGATCATCCCGTTTGGGACACTTACTAATAAAGTGGTTTGGGTCCCCACATTTAAAGCAAGTACGATCATCCTTTGGCTTCTCGTCCTCTTTGCTTTTCCGAAAGCCTTTCTTATCGTCATACAGTTGTTTGACGTATCTACCCTTTCTTCTAAAGAACTTTTAAAGTCCTCACCGCTATAGCGTACTCTTCGTCGTCACTAATCGAAGATGAGTTCTCTCATCGCTCAAGCCTTTTGGCTTTAAGGGCAAGAGATTTGTGTTTCTCTTTCACCTTTGAGGCTTGGAATCTTTAGCAAGGACAAGCTCAGACTTTAGGTTGCCTATGAGTTCATCGAGGGTGAGGATTGTCAAATCTTTTGACTCTTCGATTGTCGTCACCTTGGATCTCCACTTGATGGAAGTGCCCTTAGATATCTCCTAAAATGGTTACGGCTAGAAAAGGATTCATCAAGTGCTTGTAAAGATGTAATAATAGTATTAAAGTTAGCAAATGAATGATCTATAGTTTTCTCATCCGATATTGAAAATTGTTCATATTGTTGAACAAATAAATCAATTTTATTGTTTTTAACTTGTTGGTTGCCTTGATGAGTTACAACTAAAGAATTCCAAATTTCTTTAGAGGTTTTAAGCATAGAAATTCTTTCAATTCCTTTTCGGTAAAGCATTATATAAAACCATTTTACTTCACTATTTTTAGAAAGCTTTTCTTCATTTCATCATTTAGTTTATCATGAGGTATGTGAACTAAATTTCCTTTATCATCATTTGAGGTAGCCTCAAAATCACCTTCAACAATAATGTACCAAAGATCAATATCTTTAGACTTCACATATGTTTGAATCTATTTTTCCAATATATAAAACCATTAGTTTCAAGTAGTGGTGGTCGTTGCATAGATTGCCCTTCCTTATAATTTTCGAACCCATAGTGATCGAAAAGTTTTTAAAATACAATTTTATTTTATAAACTTAGCTCTTGATGCCAAATGTGGAAAACTAGAAGGGAGGGAGGTTGAATAGTTTTGCCGATTTAAAGTTGATTTCAAAACCTTTAGATTCGATATTATGTGAAATCGTATGGATGTTGAGAACGTGTAGATCAAATGATAATGCAAGCAAATAAATAAAGTTAAGGGATAGAAATGACACAACCGATTTATAGTGGTTCGGCTACAAGGTCACCTTCCTTGCCCTACTCCACTCCCCGAGTCACCTACTTGAGAGTTCAAACACTATGTCAACAAACTCCTTCACTTGGCGGAGAAGCCTTCACAACGTTGCTTACACTTTTTCCGGTACAAAGCTAGATACCGAGTCCGTAGCACGGTGGACCAAACCAACACAACTATTACACAACAAATATGTGAAATATCAAATACAAGATCTTCGCTACGAAATCTTATGGAGTGACAAATCAATCAAGGACCCTTGCTTGGATGACTTGTAGAATGCTCGTGATCTCGCCTTAGAGAAGGACCTATATGAGGATCACAAATAGAAAGAAAGAAGAACAACTCTCTAGATCAAGTGATCTATATGTTAGAAGAGAATGAGAGTGTATGTGAGATTTAGTAAGAAGAGGGTAAGTTAGAATGAAGAAATGGCTCTCTATTTATAGGCAAATTTCTTCATTGTTCCCACGGATCCCACGGATCCCTTCCACGCGGATCCGTCTAGTGTAATCCTAGGGATCCGTGGAACGCTCCTCTTTGCCCATGGGTTTTTTGGTTATGGGTTGGTCCATGGGTTATATCTAGATTCAATGTATCTAAGTATACATTGTATCAAGTCTCTTTGGGTATGGGTTAAGATCCATGGGTTATGGTCCATGAGTTATGATATTTACCCATCCTAATAAACTATTACAACAAATGCTTAATTACTACATTTTTGTATTTAAATGGCTATATGTAAATGCTTTACAAAACTAACATGTATCCTTTATAATTATGCTTAAGATAACATTACATTTGTTATCAACAAAACACAAAGAGATCGCAAAATATTAATAAACGTTTTACGGTTTATTTGTATTAACAATTGAAATTGAAGTTATCATAATGATCTATACTCACATTTGTTAAGACGCAGCAGAGTGAGCCCTAAATAAATTAAAGTGAAATGTGTACATATAGATTAATAAACGTAATGACATACGCATAACTATTATTTATAAAGAAGAAAAACCAATCCCACAAACAATCTTACAATATTACAATGATTTGGATAACATAACGAATGCATTCACTTTCATACGGTGTACAAATATAACTGCTCTAATACAGATACTTGTGTGTGGGTACGTAAAAAAGCTAAAAAAGACTACTTTAATTTAGCAAAATAAATAAATAAAATAAAATTTTGATATCTAATCTATAATTTGTAAAGTGTGCATGAGTTTAATTTGATTGAGTTTGTACCAATAGAAAACCTTTCTATTTTTAGAAGTGGGATTAACAGATGTAATAAGAACCTTTCCAGGCTCATTTACATAAAAAAAAATTGAAGTCATTCTTCTAACTTGGGTTCCTTTTTGAACCAACACATTGTATGAACCTTCATCTTCTGGTACAAATTCTTCTTTGCAACTTACATCACTTCGGGTTACGGTTACATCCCAATATACAATCATCCGCACCTGTATATTTACCAAAAAGTTTATCGATGAGTATGGAAATCAATTACAATGCTTTTAACATATTCTTATTATCATCTTTTAGTATAGGTCATTTTTTTTCATCTCCACTCAAATGTTGATACCTCAAAGGAAACTGGTCAAACTATGCCAAGTAGTTGCTATTTGCTCGAGCTCCGATGATCTTTTCATAATAGTGTGCGAGCTAGATGTGCAATTAGTAGTTGCTAAAAACTCACCTTCAACTTGGATATCAACTAACTCTCTTTTCCTAGACATTGATACATAAATAGGAGACTTATAAGATTTCTGCAATATTAACTTCCTTTACATATATTTAAGCTACCCGCTCATACAGTAGTCTATTTGATTATTGACCACCAAAATCCACCTGACGGCAGCAACGATCATCTGTGATGTGTGATGTGTAATTCATTTTAGTTTTGGTTCCTCAATATGTAGCTAACTTCATTTTTGGACTCTAAAGGGTGGGGGGAGGGGAGGGATTAAGACTAAAATAATGCAGTAGAATTCAAGACTATATTGGTGAAGACAATTTCTGTAATTGTCACCAAAAAGGGACGACTTTTGTAATTAACTCTAAAAGAACTGAAACCAGCAACTACAAAGAGGCGAAATTTACTTCTACGATGATAAAAGGTAGGTATATACCTGTCAAGTGTCGCTGATTTCTTTTTAATATCAAATAATAGAAGAACTGGATCATCGTGCTTTGGAAGCGAGTCCTGAAGTTGTTTTTTCTTTCTCAAACAATTCTCTACTTACGAACATTCATTCAACACCTGGACAGTGGTACCAAGATTATAACAAAAAAATGAAAAATTTAAAACTCAACATCATAAATTTTGTGATCATTTACCTTTTGCTTTTCACTTATATCAATGTGTTCATACTTAGGATTGGTAGATGCTGCACCCTGTTTGTACCAAGTAATATAACTGATAAATGACAACGATAATCACAAACCTAGTATGTGATTCCAGATAAGGCATTGAGTTACCCCGGGTGACCGACCGCAAACGGCTATTATTTTGATGAAACGTGTTGGAATTTGCTTGAACTTGCCTATGTACAACTAAAATGATAACAACATTCAGAAAATAAGTAAATTAAAATATGGAATTTGAATAATGTTTAACAGGACTGATATGATTACATGTTTATAATACATCAGTTTGAAAGTTATTGAATATGTGCAAAGTGCCTTACATGTAGCTAATGACTTTGGGCGACCATTATAGGTAGGCGAAATGACACCTACACTTTGTAGTTGCTTGGGTTGGCACGAAGTAGCAGATACATTTTGCAATTGCTCTATTGTACCTACAAAAATGATAAAAATATAAAACTCTTGGTACCACAAATAAAATTCTACGTGACATTTGTAATAACTTTTAATCATAAGAAAAGGTAAACAAATTACATCGACTGATGGGGTGGGCTGCAACCATTACAGATGTCCTAGCAGTCACTTTACATATTAGAGGACGACACTTTTATGCGTGTGCATTATACAGGTTCCATAGCTCATTTCAGATGTTGATATATTCTGCTCCTAACGATTAAAGATTTTGTGATTTTTAACCTGTAAAAACTTGATACAATGGCTTTTACCTCAAAACTTTTTAGCAATGGCAGCTATCCAGGCTCTATCTTTACTACATGTACTGTTCTATCTGTATCTTTACTCAAGATGATGACAAAAAACTAACCTTGTATGTACACGAAGAACCATGTGTTGAACTGTGTCGTAATGTAACTGTCAAGTTGAATGTGGATCAAACGTAGGCTTCTCAAACATACATGAACCTGAAAGTTTAAATAAGCTTTATAAGATCATTTTTAATGGCAATTTCTTCAAAAATGTTGGCGACTATGAAGGACAACTGAGTGAAAACCACAATAAGGATCATATGTGTCCATGCATATTGGCCAAATTGATACTTGTACATCTTCATTTTCAGTGAAATAATAAACCACAGAAAACCTGGATCAATATAAAAGAGAGATTAAACTTCAATTATAACTCAAAAGATTCAAACATCATGTGAGCTTTAGATCAAAATCATAGAAACGACAAACCTGTTATATACAGAAAAAATAACAGGTAGCCACCATAGGTGACTATCAAGAAAACAAATCAGTCTCAGATAAAAATAACACTAATTTCGATGGCCAATGTATAAAAAACCAAGTATTAATTTCAACAATTAGTTCACATATGTAACATTAAGGCATAGAGATGAGAATGCAATTGTTAAAACACGTGGTCATGTGAAAGCTTACCTCGTTAAAACATCTTCATAACCAACCACAACAGATATAAGATTGGATACATAAAACATGAAACCTGCAAAAATCAATAATTGTATTATGATCACCTCCAGTTGATAAAAGGAAAAACTGAATGTCTGAGTTTCTTTTAGATAAGGTAACTAACTAACCATCCCCACATCCCATAGGACGCTACAATATAGCTACTGCAAATGGCAAATGACCAAAACTATCATGACTTTTTGGTGAATGATTAAAAGATTTTCCAAAATTAGCAGTATTTTGAAATTTTTTTCTTGAAGGTACTGCTGAATGTCTAGCAGTACTTTGAGATGAAGGTACTGCTTCATTGTTGACACACCCTGAACTCTTAACATTATCATCCTTAGGTTTCTCAACTGTTTCTTTTGGGGATTCATCCCTAGATGGACCTGAATTAGATTGACCAGTAAGCTTTTTCCTAAACTCTAAATTGTCTACTCCAAAACAAGAAACATCTGTCCTAAGGGGTTGAAAACTACCAGTGGGTGGAGGAACTGCATTATAAACCTTGTCTTTCTTAAATTCAGGAGGTGCTTTACTAATAGAATCCTCATTACTAGATGTGTTTTCTTCTGAGCTAATGAGTTCATCATCACTAGTTTTTATCTCCTCTGAATCAATGTGTTCCTTATCACTAGGTGGGTTCTCTTCTGGACTATTATACTCTACACCAAGACCTAGGCCAGTTTTAATGTGTGCTCTTCTTTGTTTTTCAACAAAACTAACATGTGAAAGACCAGATTCTTTCCAACGAGCCAATTTTTCTACCAATTCATCCCTTTCTTTAGTCATCTTTTCAAGTTCAGAAACCTTACATCCTAACTTCCATTCACTCAATTTTAATTGATAATCTTGTTGCTCATATTTTTCTGCCCAAGCCATTTCATTATTTTCATGAGTGATTATTTTGGCTTCCATTGACTCTAAAGTTATTTGATAACCACTACCTCGGACCTAGCCCTTCTACAATTATCTCTTTCATCACATAATCTGTAAGCACTTTTGATAAAATTATTACATTTAGAACATACCTCGTAGATAGTGGGTGAACTTGGTGAAGTAGCTACCATAGCAAGCGAGCAGTTCGATTCACTTCCATGCTCCAATCAAAGCTTCCAAGACCATCTCTTAATTCCAAAGCAAGAAATCGGTTCCTCATCAAAAGTTGTGCTCCAATCAAACTCTTCCACAGAACCATAGAGTAGGTTCTTGGTTCATCATCAAATTCAAAGACTCAGGTCAACCTCGATAGATTTTCTTGAGCAACCAAAGCTTTTGGTTTTGGTTCGATAATAGGAACTTCCCTTATTTCAAGCTTGGGTTTTCAATCATCCTATTTGCACGATATTTAGCAAACTTGCATTCTCTTGCAAAGTGTCCAGTTCTTTGACAATTAAAGCATTCAATCTTGGATTTGTCAAATGCTATACCCTGTTTGGGTTTAAAGTCAACACCTCTTCATGTTTTCTTCATGAACTTCTTGATCCTTGCAGTGATCATGGCAACTTGCCATCTTATGTTGATTTCTTCTAGATCATCCTCATCAATTTGCAACAAATCTTCTTCATAAGTAACAGTTAAAGTGTCTTGTTGAGCAAAGAAGGAACATACAACATCTTCAGAGTTGATGGTGTTTGATGGTGATGAGGTGGTAGTAGTCATGGTTGTGCAGATATTCATTTATCACCAACATGACTTTGAACACGATAAGCGGTACTTTTAGTGGAAGTACTGCCTCTCTTTTTCAGAAGACACAAAAGCAATGCTGTGAGATTTTGAACTTGTTTGACCATTCATCTCATGCTCATATACCTTTAAATTATTGTATAGATCATCAAAGTCCATAGTATCCAAACCAGATTGTCCTCTAATCATAGTAGCAACCACATGCCATACGGATGGCAAATTTCTTAAGAACTTCAAATTAGCATCTTCAACCGATGCCATTGCTTCATATAACTCTAGCATACTAAGGAGATTTTGGAATCATCATAGGCAAGATCAAGACCTTCTCTTTCACCAATGATGAATGTTTCAAATTTTGCTTCAACAGATTTCTATGCATCTTCTTGGAAGCATCATTACCTCCAAATCTTGTCTTGATAGCGCCCATAATTGTTTTGCATCCTTAGCATCATGAAACTTTAGCGGTGACCATCGGGATAGCATACAAAAGTATGTTGAGAGCCTTTTCTTGATTTCTTTTGTAGTCTGCTAGCAAGGTAGGTGAGGTAGTTTAGGTTGTCCAGAACTTCTACAAGTTCTTCAAGAATGACATTACCATTGACAATCACATCCCACGGTGCATGGTCATAATAGCAATGTCTTCGCCTCATCTTCATGCTCCGAGATCATATTCTCCTTTCTTGATGATAGGAATTCTGAGTGAGGTGATGGACGGGAGTGGTGCAGCTTCATTCGACATCTTTTAGGGTTTGTAGTTAAATCGGTTTTAAGGGTTTCTTCTTAATCAGAGTTTCCACACAAGCTCTGATACCACTTGTTGGATCGATATACTCTGACCAAACTAACTATGTAGCTTGTAAGGGTTTAGCAACCTTGGATAAATCCAAAACTACTAACAATGAAACACTGATATAACTCTATTAAGTATGCGGAATCTAAATTTATAAAGCTAAAAAGAATAACTTTAAACTTCAACGATTATATTAAAACCAAACTTTGAACCTGCTTGTTATACAGATTCACTAACAAACCTAATCGCTAAATAACTCTAATATCGTACTTGCATGTAAGTTTTGAATCGTATATCTCTAATGCCAATCTAGGGGTCCTTTTATAGGCATAAGGAATACCGTAGTCGGTTTACAATTACAAACCTTGTACGACAAGTAATACTAATTCTAATATAAGAATATTCTAGAATTACATAACAATCCTTAAACAATTTTGCATAGCAGTCCTTTAGCTTTGCAGTACTTTGATGAAGCAGTACTTTGACTTTCATTAGACAGTACTTTGACTTTCTTCAGCACTTTGACTTTCAGCAGTACTTTGTCTTTTATATCCCAACAAAAGATAACTAGGGAGTAAGTAAATCTAAGTAAACACGCTTTTAATTATCATAAGAACTCTCCCTACAATACATAGCTTTAGTTTATTAATTAGTTTGATTAGTTTTAATTTAATTTGTTTATTAGTTTAATTGGTAAAAGACAAACCCCCACTCCTTCAAACTCGAGATTTTAATTGCTTTTATATAAAATAGAAAAAGACTAAAAAGAATCACCCTCACCCTTGCCTTTTCGTCATACATCTCGACTAGCATCTATATTCCCCTAGAGAACGATCAACCCCCTGAGCTTACCCTACTACACTGCAACGATTCGGTACTCTGCCTAGTGGGTTGTAAAGGTTGCTCTTGGAAAAGGAAGTCTTTCGACCCCGAACCACGCATCAAATATTCTGAAAACAGATGTAGAAAGCAAAGAAGAAAGTGAGAAATAAAAATCAGAAGAAGATGAGAAGGAGAATGAGATGTCTGACGATGCAAAAGAAGAAATTCCCCGAAGAAAAATAAGATCTTCACCCAAACAACCACAAAAACAAGTGAAGAAAAGCACCTATCATACATGCAGAACAAGGTCTTCCCCAAAGCCATTGTTTGATGCAATGAACAGCTTGTCTAACGAAAGAAAGAGGTGTCGTAAGGAAATGGGGTTTGAAACAATTATTAACTTCCCATTAAACGAACTTCCGGGTGTTTTAGGATTTTATGTGCTTGAACATTTCCATCCAAACAACATGGAACTAAGGCTAGAAAGAGGTTCAATAAAGGTAACAAGACAAAAAATACACGACATGCTTGGTATTCCAATGGGAATAAGAAAGTTGGATGAAATGGAACTGAGAGAATGGGATGATGAATTTATAAGAAGATGGGACCAACAATATGATTATCTTGAGTGAAAGGCAACACCAGCTGCTATTGCAAAGGAAATTAACAGCACATGAAACATCGAATTCATGTTCAAAATAAATTTCCTGATGCTATTTACAAGCACGATGGCCACACTTGATAGTGGTGGAAAGTTCCCATATATAGTTCTCAGAAATGTGAAAGAGGATGATGATATAGCCGACATCGACTAGTATGGATACATACTTGATAGATTGTAGGGAAGCAAGCATAACTGGGAGGAAGTGAAGAAAGGAGGCAACTACTATTATGGTCCACTGACATTCCTCAACGTACGTTATTTTTCATGTTTTTGTAAATTTATTTAGCTTATCACATCTGATTATTACAAACATAAAATAAAGACTTACACAATATCTTATTGTTATGTACAAAAGCTGTTGTACTTGGATTCTACACACTTCTCAACATTTCAAGTAATGTGTCACAAACCAACACTCATAAGCTGGAACACATCAATGATGAGAAAGAGAATTGATTTGGAAACGCAACAAGGATGTTTGGGAAAGCTCTAGTATCATGATGAATTCAATCCAGATGAAGACCAAACTGGCTATCTCAATCTATACAAAGGGGCTGATATATACTTTGAAGAAGAAGTTGAGAATGAGATAAGACCAGTGACAAAAGAGGTAAATAAACTAAAAATGTTTTAAATTGTGAACATATACTCAATATCACATGTGATATTGGATCATTAAAAAACTAAAAATGATTTAAATTGTTAACATATACTCAATATCACATGTGATATTGGATCATTAAAAACCTAAAAATGTTTTAAATTGTTATACTTGTTTTGCAGGATTTTTATCGCATGATTGAATCATCGTTGATCAGAATTTCCAAAGAAAGAAAATAATTGGTTGAAACTCTGCATGAGGGTTGTATCAAGTACAACAAAGACAAAAGGATACAAGTTATCTAAGCGATACATGCAGATGTTCAATGTTAAAATTTTGGTTCTACCAGTTTCAGCCTCATACGACGACATCGATGATCAAAATGAAGATGATTCTGATGATGACGAGCAAGAAACTGAACATAATGAGAATGAAGAATCAAAGGTTGAGAAGGGTGGGAACGAAGATAAAAGAATGGAAAGAGATAATGAGATGGAAAGAGACGATTCTAAGAATGTAAAAGATGATGAGATGGATGATGAAATGGAAAGAGACGATTCTGAGATGGAAAGAGATGATTCTGAAAAACAAAGTAACAAGGATGATGAGATGATGACTGAGAATGACGGTAATGTGATGGAGACCGAGATGAAAGAAAAAGTAAACGAGAGTGTGGAGGAGCCTCACGTTGAGAAGGAAAAAGAGGCAGTGGTAGAGGAGCCTGCCGTGGAGAAGCCTGCGATGGAGCAGCCTTTTATGGAGGAGTCGGAAGTGGAGGATCCTGCAATTGAGCATCAAGTGGTGGACGAGCAAGTGGTGGAGAACCCTGGTGCGGAGATGAATACATATGATTTCTGGGAAACATACATGAGTAACGAAGAAAATTTTGATACATTAATTTGTCAAGCAGAAGAAGAAAAAAATAAATAAAAGCTAAACAAAGGTATGCAGCCTGGTCCGCAAAGGGTAACGAGGAAAACATCCAGACAATCATTCACACCACCATATTTCTCCTTTGGTATGGGTCTGATTCCTATTCACTATCGTTTAAAAAACAATTAAGTACTTAAAACAATTTAACTGTGAATAATAATCGAAAGTAATGTAAGTAATACACACAAAGTAATTTTCAACATCATATTCTTATTAGAAATAAATCAAAATATCGTTACCCAAGTACTCATGAATAGTACTTGGGATTAAAATGACAAAGTTGGGTGACTCCTCTCTAAGCTTAGGCTAAGTCTCGAGCACAACTCTTAGAACCCACCGAGCTAGCTCAAGGATAAAGTCAGATTGGAGGAGTGAAAAGTTGGCTTGTGTGTGTGTGTTTTACAATTCACAAGCTTAAACTTTTCACTCATTCTCTTATGCTATTTATACAAGTATGATTTTAACTTTAACCTAGAAGACAATACATTGATCACAGAATCACGAATATAGATATATTCGATTACTATTTACTTTGCTATTAGTAGTCGGCGAAGCTTCTTTCCATATGAGAGAATCCTTTAGTATCGTCGCTACTATAAATGGGAAGATATGACTTTAGTAGCTAGGGACTTAGTTTTATCGGGTAAAGCACTTGGGACTTAGTTTTATCTCGGGTAAACTTTTCCGCCTAGTCCCGCCATTCTTCGCCTTCAAAGCCTTCGATCTCTTCCTTCGGTTTGTCTTCGCTGCACAATGGAGAGAGTCTTAGGATTCGGTGAGTTATTGTCATCACTCACCGAATCTACCATCTTCTTCTTGACTTAGTCTTCACCCATTAAGTTCCGCCTTGTCGAGTGGAGAGGCTTCTTCTTCGCCTGCATCGTATCTCGAAGATGGCTCACGAGAGTCTCAGTGCACTCGGTGACTGATAGTGTTTAACGGATTGAACACTTAGGTTATTTTTATTCAAATCCTAGATTAAGGGTTTGGGTATTTACTGAACCCAACAATTAGACATGACCCCAGTTGCTGAGATCAAAAATCAATCCACATAGGAAAACAAAACTTCAACAGAAGAAGAGAAGGAAGTGCAGGAAAATATTACTGAAAAAAGAGTCTGAAAGCCTTCAAGATTTCTTGTTTCACCATATATGAACAAGAAAACTGATATAAGAAAGGCAACACATCTTGATGAAATGATGGTGACAGATGAACTACTTTCGATACTGGGAGACCTGATGTAAGTATCTTTCAGTTTATTAGACAATCATATGACAGTAGAAAAAAATGGTAATTGTGCTTATAATATCAAAATATATATTGTATAAGGAATTCGTGTTTGAAACAAACTCGGGAGCTGCTACGATTAGAGATAATATGCATACCTTAGCTCCAACTCTAAATATTGAAGCGAATGTCATCGATAGCTTTGCTACAGTTCTAAATTATGAAGAAAAGTTGAATAACAAAGGCGTGAGAATGAAACACTATTTCCACACAGCAATGATTGTAAGTATCTAAAAGTTTGAAAATTAATTATTAAAATGTACATATATTTGTTAACAATATCGTTTGTTTATTTATAAAAACAATCAAAAGATATGATTGAAGGGAGGATGAAAACCGAAAAGAAGCAAATTCAAGCATTCCATGAAAGCATGGAAATTGTATTTAAAAAGAATGAAATTGATATGCCAATGCAACACATTGAATGGGTAATATATTATTTCAAATATTATCGATAATTGATTTGTTATCTTTGCTATAGAACTAAAATCCAGTTTCTTTTTTTTACATAGGCATTCTTTCCAATCATTGCTCATCACCACTACTATTTGGTAGTATTCAATCTCATTAAAGGAACATCAGTCATCATCGACAACTCAAACTCTGGCCAAACTTATGATTCAAAGTACAAGAATGTCTGTGATATTCTGGTAAGTAATGAAATTTTAGTAACTAGAATAATGTGTAATATCAATTGTTGTAGAATACACTAAGCCTGCAGCTTAGCCGAACAAACAATTATTGAAATATCACATGTGATAACCTTAGTTACATAAAATCTATGCCTTAAACAAAGGCTTAGTCATTAGTACAAGTTAATGCAGTTTTGTTTCGTTTAATAAGAAGTAATAACATCAATTTGAAAAGTTTTTTTTTACAGAAAAACCTGTTTTCAAAACACTTGGAGAGATACATGCATCCAAGAGCGTCGGATGTGAAGGACAAAAAGACTACCATCATGAAACTAAAGTGGGGAACTAAGAAAAATGAAGTTGATTGTGGCATTTTCCTGATGATGCATATGGAAAACTACAATGGATAAGCAACCTCAAAATGGAACTTGGGTTTCCCAACTGAAGGAGAAGGTCAAATAATGGAGCTGATCAAGATGAGAGTCAAATATGCAACAAAGATGTTGATGCATGACGTAAACATGCATAGGTAGAAGATGAGTGAACATGCACACCATTTTACAAGAGAAAACACATACAAGGAAAAAAACAATAGATGATCAAAGACAACATCAAGAAGAAGAAAGTTGAACAAGAAGCAATTCATGTTCCAAGTGCAGTTTAGAAACTGATGCAGTTTAGGGTGGAGCGTATTGAAGTAGTTCACTAACGCAGTTTAAAAACAATGTTGGTTCTATCTTTATTATGTTTATACTATTTGCTACATTGTCTTATGTAAGGTAAGTTATGTTGTATATTGGTACTCTTTAACTATCATTACTTCAGTTATGTTTATGTTGTTTACAACAACAAAATGAAAAGCAGAAAAATCTACAAATATAATTTTGGGTATGAAATGTCTTGTTATATAATTTTTCTTACATCCATTATTAATCGCCTATGCATTCTATAACAAATTGCATAAAAAGGAGTTATAATGGAAAGCAAATGATAAACAATCACATGTGATATTCAAAAAGTAGTAAACTTAGTTAAAAATCACATGTGACATTCATATACTATCACATGTGATATATAACTGAAAAATCATCAATACAAAAATCACATATGATAGTCAAAAAGTGGTAAACTTAGTTACAAATCACATGTGATATTCATATAATATCACATGTGATATATAACTGAAAAATCATCAAAATATAAATCACATGTGATACATAACTGTAAAATCTGCAATAATCTATTTCATATAAAAACTCAGTAACAATCAAAGAATCATGTATAAGTCTATTATTCAAAATTTCTTCAACACAATCAGGAAAATTTAAAATTAACAAAGATACTAAAACAAATATGCGGACGATTTATGATGTACTCAATTCTGATTGAACCAAGTCTTCCTCTACTCTATACTTAGCTGGGCAGGTCCTCTTGTTGTGACCATCTGCGGCTCCACATAGTGAACATGCATTCTTGTTCTTCGAATTGTTATCAAGAGCTTGCTCTTTTCCTCTTTTTATGCGCTTCTTTTTACTGCCTTTGGGGTTACTGGGGTTACAAAGAGATGGGTTGTTAACATCAACTACACGCGGCTTCGAAACTCCAACAACTTCTTACAAATTATCAAGCTTGTCTTTAGATGGAGGATTTGGGCAATCAGCCTCGACATTAATCTTTAGCAACTTCAATTTCTCAACAAAAGCAGATAACCTTGGCTCGTCTTTACTCAACAAATGCACACAGTGATCAACAATAGAAGTTGCCTCATTTGCATTATTCTCGACAATCTCATTATTCTCACCATATCTGTTCCTTTTGTTCCTCAAAGAAGTAGGTATAAGGTTCTTTGTTCAATGCCTCAATATGTATTGATATGGGATCACTTCAATGTTGGCAATCTTAAAGACACAAAAAATGTGTTTGCATAATATTCCAACTCGAAAAAAAGTTGTCAGGAACATACAACTGATCCATCTTCTATGTTACGCAACACCTGCATGGACAAAAATTAATAAGATAGTTAAAAATCACATGTGATAATACAAAGAAAAAACTAAAGAATGTATTTTTTAAAAATAGCTAAACATCACATGTGATAATACATAGAAAAAACCGAACAATGTTTTTAAGAAACTAACATACCTTAAACATTCCATCTTCTCTATAAAATAGGTTAATTGGCTCTTCTTCTACATCTTTATCCTTATCCTTACCTTTATCCTTATCCTTACCTTTATCCTTAACTTTCTTAGCTTTCTTTTTCAACTTAGCTTTCTTTTCTCCATTAATTCATCAACAAATTTCTTCTCTTTAATAATAGACACCTCAGATCCTTCAACCAAACTTTTGGCATATGTTTGGCAAAACCATGCGCGTGCAAATATCTCTGCTTGAACCAACTCGAACAGAGCATGAGTATAAACCTTTGATGCATGAAGTTCAATCTTAAGATAGGTTCTAAGCTTAAGAACAGAATCAATGGACTTATGATCAAACCTCTCTTGTATATGCCTCTGTTTTTCCATCGCCATCTCAAAACAATTCAAAAAATTCATAAGAGTAGATCTGAATTCATAAAATGAGAGAAAAAGTAGTTCTTACTCTCAGACCTAGAAGTCGTCCTCATCAAACCACACAAAGGGGACTCAATAAAATATGCAGGAATCCAACATGAACATATACAAAACATCTTTTTTAACCACTTATAATTCTGCAAACTAAACTCGTTCAATAACTTTCCCCATCTATCTTCAAACTCCTCCGGACCCGTATACATATTCCAGACAATTTGATTGAACTTCTTTTTAAAGTCAGTGTGGTCATAGATTTTTGAACATATCTTTAAACAATATATCACATGTAATAAAACAATAAGAAACTACTGAGTATAAAGTATCACATATGATATAACAAAAGAAATAACAAGAAGACAAAAAATACTTTTCGAGGAAGCTTTTGTGTAATATGCCACATGCATAGTCTGTGTTTCGAACCAGCAAATTCGGATTCAATAGCCTTTCTCATCGCCCCATCCTGATTAGTAACAACAATATTTGGAGCTTTGCCAAATGCCTTTATGAATTCTTTCAGCAACCATATATTCTTCAGCAAGCCTGCAGCGACTGTAACACACTTGCGATGATTATCTATGGCTGTAAAAGGAACAAACACCATTTTGTACCTGAAAAGAAATCAAAAATAGTTAAAATAACACATTAAACAATAAAACATAAATCAAATCATCAAATATAATAATTAACCTATAAATACTTACTTTTTTGTTTTGAAAGTAACATCAAACGAAACAACATCACAAAACTCTCTATAGTTGTACTTAGAAACTTTGTCAGCCCAAAAAATTGCAGCAAGCTCAACATTTTCAACAAAATAATCAAACGAAAAATCCGACACATGCTTCTTTCTATTTTCCATCTTGGATATAAGCATATGTGCATCACTATCGCCTATATAGTAGTTTACACTCCTAAAAGAGTTCTTGAAATCAACAGTTGTACCATGAACAAGCAAATAAGAACCCTTCAAACTGGTTAAGAGGTGACGAGCTCTCGTTGCACCTATATTTACGCTAGCAGCTTTAACAATAAACACTTGCTCAACATAGGTTAACTGCCTATCAGTCTTTGACAAATACTTATATTCTTGACGTTCAAGCTCATGATTATGTATACTATCAGAAACACTCAACATGTACTTACTAGTACCAGGAATCAAGTCAAAAATAACACGTGCTTTACACCCTGTGATATGCAGATTTGAACTTCTCTTCTGCTTGTCACTATTCTCTAAGTCTAACGTGTCTACATGTATTCCCTTAGGATAACCTTCCCTATTACTAACTAGATACTTTCGTTTCACAACACCATTCCTCAATCTTTTCTAACATGATTTCCTAACCACAAACCCTGCTTTAGCAACATATTTCATATAGGCGGTAATGTACTCATCGATCGACTTATAAACTTTGCCCTTAACTTGTAAAACATCCACAGGAACTTTAGGAATATAATAAACAGTTTCACCAAGAGTATCAAAATTAGAGTGAGTAGCAACGATTCAGGAGTTTTCATAGCATTCAAATCTGAAAAAATAAAAGCACAAATAAAAACACTGATTAACTAAAAATGCAATAACACATACAGGTTCTTAATATCACATGTAATATAACACATGTAATGCATGTAACAAAAATATATCACATGTGATATATCACATGTGATATCAATGTGATATATCCAAAGTGTTAATAAGCTACAACTAAAAGCTTAAATCTACTTATTCAGAGATTAAAACTGCTTAATTCAATTAAAAACAAACTAAAAGCTTATTCAGAGCTTACAACTAATAACATAGCTTATTAACACTGAACACACGATTTATAGTAAAAATTAAAAATAATTAGAAAGCTTACTCTTAATAGCTACAGATTCATCACCGTGTTCATAAGCTACAATCTCCTCAGTATACTTAGCTGAAACATCAACACTAACAACGATATCTTCAGAAGTAGTAGAAAGATCAGCAACAATCTTTTCAGAAGTAGTAGAAAGATCAGCAACGATCTCTTCAGAAAAAGAATAAACAAAATTCTGAAGCGAATCCATAAAACCTGAATATTAAATGAAAAAAATAAACCAGTGAGCTTATAATTCAACTAATAATAATAAGATAGAAGGTGATCGCTTATTGAATTGAGGAGAAAAAATTAGGGTTATGTGATGTACAGGATGAAGAAGACGGCTAGATGAGAGAGAAGAAGGAAACGCACACTTTGTGTGTGTGAATTAATGAGGGTTTAATTGAGCCAAATCTAAAATATGACTTTTATGTTAGACCAAAAATACCCTTGTAGTGTAAATATTAAGTTTAATCTCAGCCACACACCGATAATGAATGGAGGGTGGGGATTAGTCCCTTCGTATGTAGACAAAGTTTTGTCTTTAAATGAGCAAATAATCTTAAATCTTAATCATGTTTCTATTTTAATTATTCAAAATTACCTATCCATTAACAATTTTCTACCAAATAATTCCATAAAATTGGTTTTACAAGTTTTGATAGACATTTATTTACGAGGGGAAATCAGTAAAAACTTGGTGTAAAATTAAAAAATGGAAGCGAAATAAAAGGCAAACGGCCAATAGTAAACAAAACGTCCAACAAAATTCACAAATCTATTTTACCCCCACAATACAACCACCATATGTTTCAAATTTTCCGGAAAAAAACACCTGCTTGAATTGTTATTCCCATTCACATTTTTTTAACCTAGTATAATTGTTGAATTCATTATGGCATGGCTAAGATCGGCGATGAACAAAGCTGCAGAAGTACGCGGCAGAACAAATTTTGGAGAAGCTGTTCGGTCTCATACCGGTTATAATATGATCCGCCCTGGCAATGCGGTAGCCATTGGCGCCAAAATGTTGCATGATCGCATTGTAACAACTATCTCACCTCCCAATCCATATCTTATTTTCTGACATATATATTTTGTGCAACATAAATTATTCATGATTATATAAGAATTTGTAATGTTAATTTATTTAGCGGTGTCTTAAGTACCGTATAAAGAAAAATTTATGACTTTTGATAAAACTCGGTTATTGTATTGAAAGAAAAAGATTATACACGGCCTCTTATTTTTATGATAGCTCATATCACACTAATTTGATCATGTCCATTTAATCTATGCCGTATAATGCTAATTATCATGATCCGGTTATTTATATGATGAAAAGTGAGAAAGGGATATATCAAATAGGAAACAGATTCTATCTAAGCCGATTACATAGGAAACAGTAAACAGACGCACATCCTGATACCTTTTGTTCATGACGGGACTTGAACCCTAACCACTAGGGTGAGGCACCTAAACTACACCTTGAATATTACTAGGCTAAAGGCCCGTTGCTCTACTATATAGTGTGGGTATCATGATAGTTTGAAGGAAATTAAACGAAACAATGCGAAACTTAAAACGTTAAAAATGTTTTTTATACAAAAAGAGTGTTTTGGGGCAATGTGTATTAGTTTTTGTAAATAGGGGGTGTATTATGTATACTATAACATACAGACATGAGACATAACTGAATCAGATTTGCTTCTCATGGATAGTTTATTGAAATAGTTACAGTTTCATCAATTCAGAGAATAAACAATTGTTCCTGTTATTTTCTTTAACTTCCACACATGTGAACTCATGTTTTCACAAGGTAGTATTTTGTGTCACGTGAAGGGGTTGAATGGTTCTTGGCTATTTGATCATTTGCATGCGCGTGTCGTTGCAACTACGTGCATCATGCTTTGATGTCATTTTGAAGATCTTCACAGTTACTATACTACAAAACATTGCAGGCGGCTTGGAATATGAGAAGCTATAACGAGGCAGTCAGAATGCTTGAAGAAGTTTCTGTTTCTTCTCAAGGGGAAGAACGAGTTCAGTTGCTAAGAAGATGGTTAGCTTCTCTTAGAGAAATTGAAAGATTGGATTCAGGTTCAGCAGATTATGATGAGAAATACATGGAGGAACCTCATACAACAACATATAGAAACGATTCTCCTGGAAAATCAGATGTTGTAAGTAGAAAAAATGGCCCTATAATCTGTTGTTCTCCAATTCTTTCATTTTTCATGTTGCTCCAGTGCTGAGTGTATGCCAAGTAGTATATCTGATTCGTATGTAGGCATTAGTTTCATTAAAATGAAACATGTTGCTGTTATTCATCACTTATTTTACGGATTGATAGGTGCTATATTATGACCAAGATCTTGGTGTATCTCCAGTGAATTTCCGAGATGTTTTTCTTCACAGTCAGGCTCTCGAAGGCATAACTGTTTCTATGGTAAGTATACCTCAAATAAAGGTCTCTAGGCTAAGTATTCAACTTTCAATTAAAAAAAAATGGTTGGTTCTACAAATTAATGTTGCTAAGATTATCCTTGATACAAAGGTGATTTTCTTTAAATTATTATGCTGTACAACATCAGGAAGAAAATCAAAGTTCATGATAAATTACTGCATTGTTATATTAAGTTTTTATCATTTTGCATAAAGTTATATTCGACATCTATTCGGATGTATGGCTGAAACGGAATTTTTTAAAGACTTGTTACATAATGTAAGAAACTAGGAAATATCTTGGTCATTTTAATGTTGTAATTACAGTTAGATATTGAATCCTCATCATTTTGTTTGAGATTCATGTTTATGGTTGTTTCTAGTTTATGATGCCTCCTTTAAGTTTCATATAACTTGATTTTTCTTGGCTGATTCATGGAGTTTAACGCAGGTTCACTCTTTTGTCTGAATCAGATTCTTGGAGCACCAAACGAGGAAGAAATTGTGCTACTACACGAGCTATTTGGGTAATATTTATTCTTTTCTGATTCATTTTTTTGTGTCCTCCTCACCTTATCCTTTATGTGTGCACAACTATTCAGTAACCGCAATTAAAACTTTTTTTATATTCGCTCTTTCTTCTGGATGTAGGTTGTGTCTCACAGGAGGGAAGGAAGTCCATGATGTAATTGTAGAAAGGATCCTAGATTTGTCAAACGCATTCTCTGTTTATGACGATGAAGTGCTAGTAAGTTTAATACCGAGTCAATTCATTTTTGGGCATCTTAATATACTGCAAAAAGTGTGATTAGCCCTAATACTTGTGTCAGGCAAAGAAGAGAGAATTGCTTGAATTTGCTCAAAGTGCAATTTCCGGGCTGAAAATAAATGCTGACATATCGAGGTTGGTAAGGAATGAGTCTCCATGCAGTTGGCATGTATAATGTATTGAATGGAAGTTCCATTGTGAAACTTTCTAAGCTTTGTAGTAACTACTTCTGCAAACTGCTAACCGCATATTTCCATTTTCCTGTTGCATGATCCGTCCCCAGAATAGATTCTGAAGTCTCAGAAATACATCAAAATTTGAAAAGAATTGAACATCAGGACCTTCTAGTTGGGAATGATGGGAGTTACTTGGATGAAACAAACGATGCAACATTGGAGGTATGACATCAACACCTGCCATGGCAACTTAATATACATTCCTAAGATAATAAGAATTTTAAAAAGCATATATCGTTGAAAGGGAGTTGACATTTTGGAATATCAGATTTCTCTTACATGGTTGATAGTGATTTGAATTTTGTTAAAATTCTAATTCACATCCGTTGCTTCAGGTTATAAAAGAATCCGTTTCACCGGTTCGACTTTGTTGTAGGCTGGAGTCACTTCTACTCAAAAAGAGATTGTTGAACAATGGTGATACATCAGAGGATCATGCTCATAAAGTAAGATTTTCCTTAGTATCTCTTTCTTAATTTCCACGTGTTTGACATGTCAAGAAACTTTCACACACATTTATAAATGACCTACAGCAAAAAGAGACAACTTGTGCTAGTACGTCAAATTATCGGATTTAGATTTTTTTTTTTAAAATCGTTATGCAGGTTGATAAATTAAAAGTTTTATCAGAATCTCTTCTCAGCTCAGCATCTAAAACTGAAAAGCGGATATCAGATCACAGGTAATTGTTTCTGTTACCGTTTTGTCTTTCTAATTATTTAGTAATTATTTGTGTGGTGAACCATATTTTTACAAGTTTGTTTTTGCTTTCATATTTTTATCTATAAAAATTTGATGGACATGGTTACCTTGTGCAGCAAACTCAACGATCAACTTTAGTTCCTTTTCATCACTATCTATCTAATTGTTTTCTGTATGTTACTAGTCGTGAAGAATTTATATAAACTTTGAAATACACATAGCCTTAATGTGTTTTCAGGCAACAGAAAGAAGAAGCCCTTCACTTTCGTGTCGCCAAAACTAGTGAAGTAAGCCAAATTGAAAAGGTATGTCCTATGGCTGACCCATGATGATTCTTGGTTTTGAAATATTTTTATCATTCGTGTCTCGATAATTTTGCAAATTCTTATGAGGCACTTTTAAGAAAGCTGAAATGTCATGGCATTTTCTAGGAACTGGCAGCCGAAAT
This sequence comes from Chrysanthemum lavandulifolium, assembly GCA_022545495.1. Taxonomy (NCBI): domain Eukaryota; kingdom Viridiplantae; phylum Streptophyta; class Magnoliopsida; order Asterales; family Asteraceae; genus Chrysanthemum; species Chrysanthemum lavandulifolium. The sequence continues at coordinate 112,239,319 of CM040245.1, read as the reverse complement.
TAGTGTGCTAGAAAAGCAGAGAGACGAACTTGAAACTGAGATGAAAAAGGTTCCTTCTCCTTTAAAATGTTACTAGTGCTGATGTGTGATTTATTGTTTTCGCAAGTTAATCAACCCTTGTGCTGTAACACTAGCCAATCTACAAGGATACATCACTCTATTGATTTGGGAATCAAGATACAGTAATTAGGTGAATTCGATACAGTACTTTGACTACTTCCTCTAGGCTGTTTTAGCTATCATCTGTCATTTTTTTTTTTTTTTTTTTTTTTTTTTTTTTTTTTTGCTTTTGTCAAATTAAAGCACATTATATTATTAACACAAGTCCTCAACAAACTATCAGGTGCTGTTGCCAACATTGTAGAGGTTAATGGCTGAGCTTCAAAGGACTATTGTTGCACTTTTAGGACATATGTTTTGTTTCTAATCCAGCATACAACAATTAGTAATGTTCATAAAACAAAGAAGTTATAGATTATCGTAAAACCCTACTCCCTATCGACAATATTGGTTGACATGATTTAGGATATTTTCACTCTTATCTTTATTGTTACTGTATTAGACCAAAAAGTCTTGAAGCCATCACATATGTCCATTTAACATCTCTAAAGTTTAATTTAGTTGTTTCTTAGATCATTGCCGTATGCTCTATAGTTTTTAAGCAAGCCACTTAAAAATAATTCCTAATATTATAGTAGCAATAGCCCATAGGTTATTTCATAGTTTTCTCTACCAACCCATCTATAGTCTGCAACTTATTTATTTCTAATGTGTTATTTATTTTCAATGTGAACAATGGTGTGTTGCCTGAATAATTAAACCCCTATAGCCCACTGGTACAACCATGTCAGTCTTGTGAAATGAAAGTCTGTAGTTCAATCCTGCATGGAGCTGAAAAATGTTAATGAACATCATATGTCACAGTGTTTATCCTGATATTACTGCATGTTTAGGTTAATGGCTCATTGGCTGCTGTTATTGCACGTCTTGAAAATGCCAGGGAAGAAAGAGAACAATTTGATGATGCTAATAACCAGCTTCTAGTACACTTCAAATCAAAGGTTAGAATGTATACTAAATTTTTTGTATAGCATACTTATTGGAGTTGGTAAAGTGGGCGGGTAGGGTGATGATCAAAATGGATATTTTTTGTTCACTTTGAAAATAGTCTAGTTAATAGATAGATCGATCTAATAGTTGTATACTCTAAGCATACCCTTTACAAGGCGACCGCTTTCCTTTTTTATTAATTGTCTTACTCGTTGATGTGTTGGAGATTAACACAACTCAAATCAACTCATTTATAAGTAAATAGTTCGCAAGTACCGCTCATGTTAGTAATCTATCTTAACCAGAAGTTGAGTTGGTCATAGTAAGTTAGTGGCGAACCCTACTTCTTTAATTTTGTTCTATGAATTAGCAACAAATAAAAATGAAAATAAAACTGCAGAAATCTGATTTATGGTACAAAGTTTGAACTCACAATCCATTTGATGATTGAAAAACAAGTGGATACCTTTCTTGGAGATTTTCCCTCTACCAAGGATAAACAAATGGAATATTACAGCTCTTTGTGATCTACCTTGAATTAAAATGTTTCCACCTTTGGTTATATTGTATACTACTCACTGTATGTTATGGACCCTAATATGAAAGCTATGCCACAGGATGATGAACTCTCAAAAGCAAGTGTATCTTATAGAGTAGAAGCGGATACTTGTAGTACATTTGTCGATTTTTTGGAAGCTACTTGGTCTTTTCAGTCCTCTTTCATGGAGCACAGGGACAAGAAGGCAAAGTATGTACTTTGTAAGAGTTTAGTCTGCTGGTTTTATGCAAGTTTTTTTAGATTTTCTTCTTGGGAGTGTATACATTCTATAGCTGAAGCTTCCAATTTGTCTAGCATCTGATGAATTTATTGTTTTTCAACTTTGACTTGTTAAAGAGATGAATTGGAGATTCATGAAGAATACTTTGTAAATGTGACTAGGAGTCTTTTATCTTCTTACAAGGTAATTATGCAATTAGATTCCATCTGTATCTACCATTTAATTTATGATGTTATTGCATCTTACTGGTTTCGTACATTTGGATCTTTTTATAAGGACGCGTTGGAACCTGCCATCAACAATATGAAGCAACATATGAAGAACTTGAAAAGGTATCAGTTGATTTGTTTATCGATATCCAGTTGTCTATAACTAAGCTTCTGCCAACATTTTCTACTAAGTGTAGGTGGCAACTTTCGACCCAATGAATACAAATGGGCTGATTTGGTCAAGCATATTGATTTATTTTTAAAGTGTTGCAATGTGGTAGGTATGAGAAAGCAATTGACCCAGATGAAGAATTTTTGCAAGATATTGAGCGAAGAAAAGCTCTTGAGCACCTATATCTGGCCGCAGAAAGCAAAGTATGTTTACCTCCGTATATAATGAATAGCAGTTCCCAGTAACATCATATTAGATATGTGTTGTACAATATGCTGAAGTCCATTTTCCATATGTATAAGTATTCTAAACTTCAACATGGTTATCATTTGTATCTGGTAGTTTAATATGTACTAGATTTACACATAGCTGATCTGTGCAGGTTATAACAATCTTTGATGCAACTGAGAGTGTTAAAGAGCAATTTTATCGTGGAATGGATAAAGTTTCTAGGTACATGAAATCAAGTTTACACCTTTCTTTACATATCATTTTTATACAACTATATATCTGAAAAATAAATTTCTTTCCGTGACTTTACTACCAATGCCAGGAAAGGTGTTGAACCAGTTAACAGTTTATATGATGCTATTGGAAAAATTAAAGTTGACTTTGACTCTATACCAAGACCACCTTTGAGTAGTGATAAATCAACCCTTGGAGTACAACAGATGTCATCAAAAGAAATTCCGGGAAAAGGTGCACCTCCATCATCCATACTTGTTATGCCTGTGGATATAAAATCCATTCTTACACAGAAACTGGTCACACGGTCTCCGAATAAAAAACCGTACATACCCTTAGGGGGAAGTTCAGAAAACTCTCCATCGTATCGCAATAATGATGCCGCCATGCCATTAGAAAGAGAGCAAGAATTAGGGAATGAGGACAAAAAGTTTTTAGAACCTTCTACGAGTGAGGAGAAGAAGATGGTAGAACCTTCTAAAGAATTAGGAAGCTTGGCCTCAGAAAAAGAATTTGCTGACCCCGATAACAACGAACATGAGCAAGGAAAAACATCCGCACCGTCTACAAGTAATGATGAAAAGTCGTTACCGAGCTCCACAAGTCAGAGTCATAAGACATCGGACATTGATGAGGAACCGCCACAATCAGCATAGATATTGACGAAGATGAGCACAAATAATATGATGATTGAATTGCCCAATTAATAGCCTGGTGAGTTGAAATTTTAATTATACATGAGCATTCTTGCTGAGTTTAGATAATACATAAGAGTAACAATAATTTGTTGTAAAATGTGGAGTATATGGGCAGTTAGTGGTGCCGATTTTGACACTAGATAGAGAAGGCAAAGCTTGTGATTACATATATATAGATGGTATATTTCATACATTCTATAGAGGATTAGATTTATCATTTTCACTTTTTATGTAAGTAATCGGTGTACATTGCTTGCATGAAACATAGTGTGATTCAGCCATGCTCACCATGGATATATTGAAAGGTTTGATGAAAAACAGTAACATGTATTGTTGAGTTATCATGATTTACAAACATTTCAAGTCATGATTCCTTTAATCTTCATGGTCCCTTGGTCCCTTGGAAAGCCATATCTTTTTTATTTATGAAAGCTGGAACAGTTTCACTTTAGGAGTTTAGGATATCCGGCCTAGAAATTCATACGATAATGTACAAGATTTCCCGAAACCATATCTATATATCTGAAACTATAGTTAATTTCAAACATCTCAATACAAATATAGAGCAAGTCGTTACAGGTTTCACCGATGAGCTTGTAGGTTAGAATCAACAATCGCACACGATAGGTGCATGCTGAAAATGAAATAATTGAAGACTTGGTATTTATTTAATGTGTTCAACAAACTCTACATTTATAAATCTGATTATTACCTGCATCCTGCATAGAGTTAATAAGCCCAACATATAAAAATAAAACTAGACAGGAAATGAATAAAATGACAGAAATTTATAAAAATATGCTCACAAATTAGTAATACTAGTAATTTTGATGATGTTGAACTTTGTTGACCAGAAACAAAACAAGGTAGCTTTTTTGTAAGTATATTATCCATAATCGATAAATGTTTGTTGAGTTAGTTAATACTACTCTTTTTAGCAAAGTTGTGTCATTGTTGTTATAAATTTTTTGAAGTTTGTCAGATGAGTGGGCATGTGCTGTGGCTTAACAAAGACTCTGACCTCTGTGGAAACTGGCCAGTGCTTGCAGCAAAGGTTTCCACTTTGTGAACATGAGGGTATGGACTCAAGATCTATAACAGTATATAGCCCCTATCAACCCTAACCTTTGCAAACTTGCCTCTATCACATCTTAAACAAATACTTAACCTTTTGCATATATCTTAGATAAATATTAAGCTAAAAGAGGGAGAGAACTTACATAGACATAGGAACAAAAAAAAGCAGAAAATGTGCACAACTTTTGGACTGTTATTCTTAGAAATATAGTGGTAGCTAGGCATTATGCATGGTGCTATGTTTTCTAGCATGTAGTAATTTATTATGGTCTATTGACTCTTGCTCTCAAGTATATTACAATTATTATTAATTAGAGCAGGTAAATGAACATGACAAACCTCAATAACTTTATTAAATTACGATCTAATATTGTTTTAGATGCCACATCAAAAGACATCATACACCTCCCAATAACACACCAATAACTCAAACAATACCCTCATAACACACCACTAACATCACACGTAGTCGCTCATTTAAATACCCCACAAAATATACCACTCACCCAATAAAACACACACACACACAAAATGTGCATTTGGCTTGAATGGAGCTACTGAAATACAAAAGAGTTCAGATTTGTACAGTGACAATTATAGATGTTATGCATGCTGCTATGTTTTCTAAGATAGTAATTTATTATGGTCTATTACTCTTGCTCTCAAGAACTTATACCTTGACTATTAGAAATTCAAAAAATGTTGAGTGGGACAGTGGGGACCAAATATAATTTTAAACATAGCATTGTTAAGTTTGAATAAATTGTAGTATCATTATTTTATTTTGAGTGAATTGTAGTTTGAGTGAATTACAGTAAAACATAGCATATAGTTTGAATGAATTGTAGTATCATTATTGTGAAGACATATATTGTGTATGAAAGAACGGTTTTACCCGATTTAAGTCTCTACGTGACGGTAGATTTAAACACAATAAATTAGTCGTCTAAAATGTCAAAAACCAAAATTACCAAAAGAAATAAATATATATTACGTCTGTAACGACAACGCAACCATAGCCGAAATTGACAACATCGTGATAATAATTTTTGACTGGATGGATAAATAAAATAAGTGTGATGTATCAGTGAAACCAAAATTTTAATTTGAGAAAAGGAAATGTTGTTGCTCTTAAGTTACCCGTAATTGTGACCGAACCATCATCGTCACCTAAGCATCACATCAACTTTTTATACCCTCATCAGATTCATCACCAAACAGTCGCAATAAAAACCACAAAACCGACCACCAAACCAACCACACAGATATAACTCAAACACATATAAATTTACTCCATAGCGCACACACACTCGCACAAATGAAAGTGATATTTGTTTGGTGGTGCAGATGACCAAACCAAGCAAAAATCTTGCTAATCATGTGTGGTTTAATTTGTTTGGTGGTGTAACAACATCAATGCGTTGTTGACGTTTCACGCGTGAAAATATACACTACTACGAGTAGTCTTAATTATGTGACGGTATAAAGATTATATTTATCAATGGTTAAATGAAAGTGTTAAAACAAGTAGTGCTAGTTTATTATTGTAGTGCTCAAATGTCATAAATGTTTGTTTTTTTTACATTAGTTATGCGCTCTAGGAATCTTAGGTACCTAGTTGGAAAACGATGTTATGTAGCTATTAACTAATCCAACAAACCCTTTGAATCAATCAAGGTAAAAAAAAATTAAGTCGATTCTATGGGACAAATATAGTTTAATACAAACCATTTAATGTATGCATACAAAATATCAAAAGCAAAAGATACAAATGTTCAAGTCCTGCTATACCAAAACCTAACTTGCACTATACTATGAGTAAGGATGCGTAGTAGAGCAAAAATCACTCTTTGGCCTTTAGATTAGAGGAGCTTCGACGTCTTTGATTGGATGAAAACAGATATCTAAAATCGAGACTTGACAAAGATCGATTAACTACTATTCACCAAACATCAAAATTTTAACAACCCTTTTAGAGTTTTGTGAAGTGTAATGGAGATACAAGCAAGCTCAAAGTTATCAATTCAGTATTATCCACAAACTATCTTCATCACTCTAAATGTCTTTACAAATGTAGCAATATGTAACTTGTATAATAGTATAGTCAACTGTAGTCAAAGTTAGTTAGCATTGTATTTCTTTCCTTTCTTGTATAAATACTTCACTTGTACCATCATTTCATTTTAAGTCAATGATAATAATCATTTTCCCTTCTCTCTCTGTTTATCAAAATGGTATCAGAGCCACCACCACCTCCGGTGGCTCCTAACCGTCAGTAACAAACTCCGATCATCTAACAAACTATCCAACAAACTCCACCACAATAACCGTCAAGAATAAACTCCCATAATAACAAACTCCGTCACAATAACCATCACTCCACCATTATTCCGCCACAATCAATAACCAATCAAGAATCATCACTACCATCTCCGATCATATAACCGATTTTTCCAAGAACATAACAAACTCAACACCTTATCACCACAATGACAAACAATAATCAAACCACACACTCATCTACACCACCATCCTCATCCACTCAATCATCGATGATGATATCACATCACCATATCATCCACTCTATCTACATCCACAAGATCATCCAGATTGATTTCGATTTCTAAGAAATTAACCGGTTCTCGATAACTATGGATCTTGGAAACGTTCATTGATGATAGCACTCAATGCCAAAAATAAGATGAAAATCATCATCGGAGAATTTAAGAACCAACCGCTACTTCAAGAAACCGAGCTCTATGGGAAAGGACAAACGACATGGTGATATCCCGGATCCTCAATACCATTTCGTAATGATAAGTAATTCTCTCGCTTTTGTTAACACAAAGATCGAATTGTGGAATGAATTACAAGAACATTAGGCCAACTGGATGGACATAGGATATACCAACTCACAAATGAATTGGTTCATTGAAACAAAACAACTCGCAATTGAAATCTATTATCGAAATTGAAAGGTCTTTGGGATGAATATGACTCTTTAGAAGCCCCTTACATGTGTGTTTGTATCTGTTCTTGTGAAATGGGAAAGTGAATGGTGAAAGAGATCAAAGAAAAGATTGATTCAATTTTGATGGGGTTAGATGAATGTTATGCCAATATTAGAGGTCGATCTTACTAATGAATCCTATGCCAAGTGTTGCAAAAGCATACAAGATGATAAGGCAAGAAGAAAAAGAGAGAAGGCTACACACCCGTGATTCCAATCTGCCGCAGACTTTCACTCATTCCAACAACTACGTAAACTCATACAACAACACACGATCAGAAGAAATTTTACACAAAGAGACTCATCATGAGGAGTTACAACAATTCCGAGAATCCTCGTGAGAAGAAGTTCTTTCAAGAAAGGAGTTATATGTGGAATTGTGGAAAAGAGGACATCTCAAGGAAGAATGCTATCAACTAGTAGGATATCCAGCTGGTCATCCTTTGCATGGCAAGGTTAAACCATCACTCAATGCTCAAAGACAGGATCACTCAACACGTAAAACTCACAATTCAAAGGTCACAAGGATCAACCGCAACTTGCAATTCAGATGCCCAAATGGTCAAGCCGACATCGCTATGAATGCCGTGGATGGACCAGTTGCAAAATCAACTAAACCGATGATGCTCATGATGCGTAACAACAAGGATTTCTCCGTATGACACACATGAACTCGTAAGGTATACCTAAACTCATAGCTACTTTCACAACTAGAACCTACAAACTTGTTGCATCACATACTACGCTAGGGGTACAAATTCATCAGATCCGCTCTTATTAACCAAAAATTTCTCCGGGTAGTCGATAAGGAGCAACCGACCATGTTTGTATATCATTAACCTCTATGCACAATATCCACATATGCTCACAACCCATTTATGTCACCCCGCCCAATGGACAAAACACACAAGTGACTAAGGTAGGATCAAGACATATTAACTCACCATAACTCTACATGATGTCCTTTACATACCCTCATTCTCATACAATTTACTTTCAAGAAGCAAACTAGGCACTCACATCCCACTCTCCATACTCTTTACACCTTTCTCCTCGCTATTTCAGACCATCACAAGAGGATTGCTCATGGCGGCCTCTATAATGGTCTATACATCATCAAGCAAGAACCCAAAGTCATCCCATCTACCATCTTATCACCAACAACAACAATGTGACTCTTTGGCACTCAAGGCTTGGTCATCCATCTCTCTCGCTCTACAACAAATCAAATCCATCTCCACCTCTAAACTTTGTACTTCTCATGTTTGTAATATCCGCCCTTTAGCTAAACAACAAGCTTTACCTTTACTAGTAGCAATTCTCATGCAACAAACTTGTTTGATTTGATTCATGTAGATCTTTGGGGTCCTTATAGACATCCAACTATAAATAAATGCAAATACTTTCTTACCATTGTGGATGATTATTCCAGAGCAACATGGACATATCTTTTACCATCTAAACATCAAACTACTTCACACATCAAAATGTTTTATGCTTTTGTTCTCAATCATTTCAAAATAACTCTCAAAACCATAAGAAGTGATAATGGATCCAATTTCTTAATCAATCACTCATGATTTCTTTCAATCCCATGGTATTCTACATCAAACCTCATGCCCTTACACCCCACAACAAAATTCCGTAGTTGAAAGAAAACACAAACATTTGTTAGAAGTAGCTGTGGCATTAAGATTTCAAGCAAATTTTCCCATTCATTTCGGGGATATTGTCTCCTTGCACCACATATCTCATCAATAGATTACCATGTAAACCTTTAAATGATAAAAGTCCCTATGAACCGCTATATCAAACACCTCCCAACCTCACCCATCCGAGAGTCATGGATGCCAAGCACTTGCACACCAACACCCATCGATAAATTTGAACCAAGAGCAATACCTTGTGTCTTCCTAGGCTACCCAACCACACAAAAGGTTATATTCTTTATGATACAAACACACACAAAACCTTTGTCACAGACATGTTAGATTCCATGAGACCATTTTCCTTTTGTTAACAAACCTCCTTCCACATCACCACAAACAACACCCATCTCCACACCTCCGATTTCATCACCACTCACACATCGTAACCCATTACCCAATCATCTCCTACACCATCATCCGCTTCAACCATCTCCTTCTTCACCATCATCTCCTACACCAACACCAACAATACACACATCTACACCATCTACATCATGTAATCGATCCTATCCCAAACACTTCTACCTCTTCACCATCCACCCTTCAACCACATCCACTTCTCAACTTCATGAACCTCCACCCACAAAGATCTATTCCATCACCAACCCTCTCCCCACCCATACCACCACCACCACCTCCACTTAGGAAATCAAATGATAATCTCATCTTCCTACCAAACTTCATGATTTTCATGTCCAATTACCAAAACCCAAACATACCATCCAATCCTCCATCAAATATCATCATTCAAAATACATCAACTATCTTAACATTCACTCACCAAACACGTACACTTCATTAACATAACAACAAATCATCGAACCTCACACCTTTACTCAGTGACCAAGGATCCAAGATGGAGAGATGCAATGAATAAGGAACTCCTAGCTTTAGAAACCAACCACACCGGACAATCACCACATTACCAAAGTAGGAAGAATGCCATAGGTTGTAAATGGGTCTTCAAAATTAAACTTCATTCGATGGCACTCGTTGAAAGATATAAGGCCGACAGGCCAAAGGTTACACACAAAAGGAAGGGATCGACTACACCGAGACCTTTGCTCCTGTGAGCCAAGATGGTCACGCTAGGACCTTGTTGGTATCTCGCCATTCATCACAATTGGCATGCACAATTGGACATCAACAATGCATTTTTACATGGGATCTTCATGAAGTATATATGGAACTCCTCAAGGTTACAAACCCAAATCATCTATCCCCAATCCAACGAAGCTACGTAAATCTCTATGGTTTGAAACAGCCAATAGGCAATGGTTTACCAAACTCACCACCTTTCATCGATCATGGTTTTATCCAAAGCTATATCGACACCTCTTTACTCACCTACAAGAGTGGATGACTTTCTTGCCTTGGTCATTTATGTTGATGATATCCTCTTAACAGAAACAATCTTTCCTCATTCAACACTTCAAACACCAACTGGACATCAAATTCAAGATCAAAGATTTGGGACATCTCAATTACTACTGGGATTGAATTTCGAGAAACAAACAAGGTCTCACCATGTCTCAAAGGAAGTATGCCTTGAACTTCTTCACAAGGCAAATGTCTTGGATCTTAAACCTTCACATACTCCAGCTTGATCCTCTTCTCAAACTTAATGACACCGATGGAGAACCACTCGCACCCAAGCATCTACAGAGCCATTGTAGGCAAACTTTTATCTTACCATCACTGACTCGACCTCCTTTGCGCCTCATGCCTCACCAATCTACCAACACCAAGAACTCCCCATCGGAAAGCTTTAATCAAAGTTTTAAGATATATCAAGATGTGTCCAGATGTGGTCTCCTAATCCTTCAAACAATTCCTTACAACTCAAGGCCCATCGTGATAGTGATCGGGCTAGTTGTCCCACAACAAGGAGATCTACCATGTGTTTCAGATCTTTCTTGGTTCAAGTCTTATCTCCTCGGCAATCAAAGAAACAAACAGTTGTCTCTAGATCCTCAATCAAGTCGAATACAGAGCCTCGCAGATCAGACATGTGAAATAACTTGGATTCTCACCTCTTACAAGACCTACAAATACCCCGCACCAAACCGCTTCCATCTATCGTGACAACCAATCCTCCATTGCTCGCATCAAACCCCATTCAACATGCAAGGACCAAACATATAGAAATTGATTGTCATTTTGTCGAGATAAGATCAAAATGGGACTATTTCACCTACTTTCATTCCTCTAAAGGACAAGTTGATGCTCACCAAAGGTCTCAGCAGATCTCCATTTCATAATTGTATTTCCAAGTTTGGCATTTGTGACCCTTACACACCGCCAACTTGTGTGGGGGTAATGGAGATACAAGCAAGCTCAAAGTTATCAATTCAAGATATCCACAAACTATCTTCATCACTCTAAATGTCTTTACAAATGTAGCAATATGTAACTTGTATAATAGTATAGTCAACTGTAGTCAAAGTTAGTTAGCATTGTATTTCTTTCCTTTCTTGTATAAATACTTCACTTGTACCATCATTTCATTTTAAGTCAATGATAATAATCATTTTCCCTTCTCTCTCTGTTTATCAAAAAAGTGTCTTTAAAAAATCAACAAATAATTAAGATGTATCACATTCTTTCAAGACGTAAAAGATATAACCTTTATTACACATGCTATAATAAAGAATGGTATACCTTTCGAATCTCTTGAAAACAAGTGAAGTAAAAAAAGAAGGTAAAAGATGATAAAACCCGTATGTTGACCACGTCAATTTGTGGAGACCCATGAAGTTTTTATCCTTTTTTCCAGACCATGTATATTGTAATATGAGAATGCTAAAAACCAAGATGTATGGGAAAATGAACACTCCATTTTTTAAAGTAAGAAATTTCATTCAATTTTCTCCAAACTTATTTAAATGATAGGGATAAATGTCCATTATCAACTACACCACATGCCTCAAGTACCCAATTCAGATGTTATTTACACTCTTTATTTCATGTGTAGTCGCAATGTGAGTCGAAAAACATACGTTTTTACTGCATAACATACGTACATTCATACAAGTTAATGTGGTGATTTGTTCTATGCAACATCCTTGATATGATTACTAAACACTTGATGGGTTGCATGTAGCCTAGTTTGCCATATAAATAGATGGAGCATGACTCTTCAACCTGTGGTGTAGCAAAAAAGTGATGCACTTTTGCTTAAGAAACTTGTACTAGTCCAAACAAGAAGGGGTGCTATAATATCAAGTCTTTAGATATGTCCCCCTATTCTTTGTGAACAAATTATGTGTTTTCATTCTTGTTTGTTAAGGTAATGAATCATCATAGACATCACACCAATAACCATTCTCATAATGAAATAAGTGACGACCTTTGTTACTTGGGTCCACTATTTTGTTGTTAGTGTATAACAAGACTAACACAATGTGCAACCTTTTCATTGCTTGGTCAATATTGAATGAGGTACCATACTACCATTCTTGTTTGTTACCATACTTTCTTGCTTGGTGCACCAAAAAAAGAAGTACTTTCTTGCTTGGATGCATTCAAGAAAAGCTTACTTGAAAATAACATAAATATCTCTGCCATCTTTTTAATTTTATATATCATAAGTTTCTATGTTGTCACCTTCTCTTCTTTAATGGATGCTCTTGAGTCTTGAGTCACCTTCACCCCACCCCATAACCATCCCAACACAAGCTCACATTGACTCAAAAACACCTAAAGCATACACATACAAAGGGTGGCTACAAATGGGTTCAAATCTTCTATCATGCAATTATGAAGATGAGGAGTTCATAGATATGGAAGTAAGTTCATCACATTCATATCCACCTTCAAGTTCACCATCAAAAAGCAAAGAATTTGAATTCCATATGGGATCATCCATTGTGCATTCAAATTCACCAGCTGATGAACTCTTTTACAAAGGCAAACTACTTCCACTTCACCTCCCTCCAAGAGCACAAATGGTTAAATCACTTTTGCAAAATGCTAAATTCAAACAAGTTGAACAAGATCAAGAAGAGTTCATCACATTCTCAACACCAATGGTTCAGTCATGCAATATATCACCTTCAGAATCTTGTAGAGTGAGTACTGATCAGCTAACCCCTGATGAATACTTTTTTGAATGGTCTACTGAATTAACAGGATTCATAGGTGATCATCCAAAAAAGTACTATACATGTCCATGGTCCAAGAAGCTTAAGCTAATCAAGAACTCATCAATAACACAAAAGCTCAAATCTTCTAGAGCTTATTTCAAATCTTTATTCAACAAATCTAGTTGTGGTACAGATGGGAATGCATGTGCTAAACAAGAAGTTGAACAAGATTGTGACAACACTTTCTTGAAAAAATATTTAAAAGTTACTAAAAAAAGTGGTTTTGGGCATGTTCAAACTAGAAAGTATCCAACTTTGGCAAATGTCTTGAAGGGTATTGAAGAACAAGGGAATGAGGATGGTTTTGATACAAGTTGTACTCATAGGAAGTCTTTTTCAGGAGCAATTAAGAGAAAATGTTCACCTTCTTCAATATCTTCTTGTTCATCGAATTCGGCTTCTGGAACATCATCTTCATCATCTTCTTTTAATTATTCTAATGGTGTTCATGAGTTAAAGTTGCTTAAGAGGAACAGTAGTGCTGATTCAGAGCTTGAAGGTTCAATTGAAGCAGCTATTGATCATTGTAAAAAATCACAACAGGCTTTAAATTCAAGAAATCCTGTGTTTTTCTCAAATTGTACTTTGTGATAATTAATGGTCAAGAAGTTATATTTTTTTTTTGTTCTAGATTTTATTCATTTGTTTTGTGCAGATATATTATCATGGTGTCCCAACATTTGCCTCTTCTTTTTTTTTGTATATGATGAATATGTCCATAAGAAAACAAATGAATAATTATTTGCTCATATACTAAGGTATTTAATTGCATTCAAATCTTCAATGAGCACAAGTTTGTCAACACAAATAAACATTTCAAAGCTTTTATCATTTCAAATTTATTTCTTTAAACGTTTGATGTCGATTATTCATCTTCGCAAACTTAGACTGGCAAGATCATTCCAATATTGAGTTGTATAGTACAGTATTGAGTTGTATAAGTGAAGTACTCTTGTCGTTATAGATGACAAGTTATATTTTGCGTACAAAATTTAAACGATAGTTATATAGCGATATATAAAACATATACGAATAATATATGTACCATAGTGGAACATTAGAGAATAAGAACATGCCAAATTTGAATTTTGAAATGAAAGCCTCTTACCCATGAAAACCACAAAAAAATCATTCAAAAATGTTCCATGAATTCTGCATTTTTTTTCAATAGTAAGTTTTCAAGTTAAATCACACATATTATCCTTTGTCATCGCCACATACAAGTGAGAGGCATTGGTTTACCGCTCACTTTATACTTTTATTCTGTCATTAAAGGAGGACGATTAATCACATTTCTCAGTAAACTACATGTTCAGTCAAAATAAGAGGATTGGATATCTAGCTTAATTCTTGACTCAAATGCACACTGAGCATTAAAAGGCTACAAAAGAAATAAGGAAATCATTAAACAAACGTACTGAGCATCAAATTGACATTATTAGATGTCTGCCTTCTTTCTGAAAATGTAACTACAAATGCAGGAAATTTGAAAAGGCATCTTGTACACAAAAACAGATAATGAATCCAATTCAAGATCACATGTAATGAATTCAAATCTGTGCCATGCATTCATTCAAAGGCACTTCTCATGGCAAGAAGAAAAGGGACCCACTAATTATTATCTACACTTACCACTTTAAAGCTAAGGTTATAAACTTTTTACCTTTATGTGTTTGCATTGCACCAGTCCACCTCAAACTAATGCTTTAAATGTGCTAATAATCATCGAACACAACTTCCCTTCATCACCACTAAATTGTTGAATTTCAAACTTAGGACACAATAAGTTGTACTTTGGAAGTTTTATTGTTTTCTGTTGTAATCATTTTATTAGTTGTATTAACTTACAGAAACAATTTTTTGGTGTGGTTTATAAATCTTTGTCTGACCAAGTGGAGAGAAAGATACAGAAAGTAAAAGAAAAGATACTGTTAAAAGAAGAAAAGGAGGTCAGAAGAGTGATAAAGAAAAAATGGCTTTGATCGACATACATTTAGTTATAGGTTTTTCTCATGAGTTAGTATTATTCACCTTACACCTCTTAAGGCATGTGCAAGCGAAGAGCTTGAAAAGTACGATAAGAAAAAAAGGCTTTGATCGACATACATTTAGTTATAGGTTTCTCTCATGATCAGTTAGTATTATTCACCTTACACCTCTTAAGGCGTGTGCAATCGAAGAGCTTGAAGAGTACGATAATTTAAAAAGATGAGACGTTGATATGATATGGCGGAAAGTGGATGTATATCACTCTTTAGAGTCGTATCAGTCGCATATACCAACAAGTTATGTGTCAAACAAAACTGTGTAGGTTGCGGACTCCCTTTAACGTTTCGCGAAAACAGTAACAACTTGTTTTCAAAATTTCATGTATTAAAATTTTGCAACATTCCACCAGCAAATATTTTAATCCATAGCATAAATAAATGCTAAAGAGTAAAAGGAAACATTTATGCTCATATGGCACGGTTACAACTATGTCACTTTTACCACTTTGCAACCATGTACAATCTACCTTTACATCAGGTACATTTACAATCAACTCTTTTTAGTGTATAACTACATGCCATTAGATATCTTGTACAGTGCATCAAAGTGAGGAGTCTGCCATAACTTTTTTCTTTTTTCTGTTCTTTTGCTTAAAATAAGGCTACCACTTTTCCAGAGCTAAATTTCTCAAATCTAGAGCAATGCAAAACTTATATACATGATGTACAAGCCACTATAACATCATTGTTCCAGACATGTAATTTACTAAAAAATAAATGTTCATGGTTAAAGATCTTGTAAATATAAGTTACTGATTCAGGGCATTTTTCATAATTAAAACCGGTCAAAGTAATATACTTGACAGAATTAAAAAAGTGTTCATGCAGAGTCAACATCATTACATCAACTAACAATATCCTTTACTTACAAGTTAAATAATTAAACTAAAGATTATGAGTGTAGATTTGAGCATGAAAAAGGACCCATGAATGTGTTTTTAATCTTTAAAGTGGCCTTTGTTGCTTTTAAGCAATTACAGCTTTTGGCAAAGAATAAAAAGTTGCTTTAAACACTTAAAATCACATCTTTGCAAACAGACTATCAACTGATCCAGTCACAAAATAAGCAAGAGCAAATCAAGCCCATAAACCGTCTTAGCTTCTTAGAGCACCCGGTACCATGCTCATTAAGCTTCGCAGTGCCACATGGCACTTTCGTTATGCCTCGCCGTTGTGAACCTCGTCGTCTGCACGACGAGGTATATTGTCTAACAAAGTTTACGTTGGAGCGTGTTTAAAACGGATATACTACCGTTTAATTTTCAAACGGTTACCTTTTTATTTTATTTTAAAAAATAAATAAATAAACTTAACAGACACTATAAATACCAAACCATAACCAACATTTTTCTCACTATAATTCAACCAACAAATATCATTACTCTCTATATCTCAAGTCCAAAAAAAAAACAATGTTTCAAAACCCGAATGAAGGAGACTATTTCATAAACCTCCTCAATTCAAACCCACCACAATACGGGGGTTCGTCAAACCCGTCTACCCCTCGTCGCAAAATTCTAACACGTCGTCGCCATATGGTACGCAATAATTCAATCCTCAAGAAATTTATCTTAACCAACAATATGCGTTTCAACAAGGATTCACAAATTTCCCCCAACGATTTTCGGCACCACAATTTTTAACCCGTCACAACCTTCAACGTTTCATCAATCTCTACCACAACCCCAAATTGAATCACAAACGTCCGGTTCTCACTTCAAAGTACCACAGGCACGTGAACCGTACAAAGGTAGAGGGGAAAAAAACATGACAAAAAAAATGTGGATTTGGACGCGGACGATGACGATGACGTGGAGCAAGGCCAGAATATGAAAAGGAAATGGAGCAAGGCAGAAGAAAAGTTACTTGCGGAAATTTGGATAGAAATTTCGCAAGACAAAGATATGGGAAATGACCGTTCAAGATTACTTTGGAGCGACATTATGGAGATGTTCAACGTTCAGACCGCCGGTGACCCTCGCACAAAAAATATGATCACGGGTAAATGGACAAGGATTAAAGGTGATTGTCAAAAATTCAACGCTATTTATAAACATATGCAGGGTAGAAGTGGTGAAAATGAGCACGATCATCTCGAAAATGCGAAGAAGAACTTTGAAGAACGCTTTGATGCGAAGGAGTTCGTGTATGTTCCCGCTTGGGAGGTCTTGAAAAATTACCCGAAATGGGATGCCGAGGATCCGATAGACATTACATGTCTCGAGGATATATTGGGCCAGACAAATGACCTCGTCCCGAAAGAGACGGCGGCAAAAAGAGTCGAACTGCAAAGAAATAAAAGTCGACTTCAACATCGAGCGCGGCGACCTCCGGTGGGAGTCAAACGAGTACTTTTTCGGGACAATTATCCAAAAAATATTCGCAAAAAGCCGTTAGAGATGAAGGAGATGAAGTCTCTCCTGCTAGATCCCGACACGACTGCTGACCCAATAAAAAAGAAGTACTTCCGAAAGAGACAAGCAAAAATAATGAAGAAATATCGAGATGCCGATGCCGATGACGAGTAAAATGTTTAAGTTTTCTATTATTAATATGTGTTGTATTTTTTTCCCGGTATCGTTTTTTTTTCAGATCGTATTTTTTTTCGTAGCGTTATTTTTAGTTGCGTGTAATCCAACCGATATTTACACACACTTTAATTTCAAAATCTTACCGTTTCATCATTAAAAATAATAATAATAAAAAAAAATAATAATAATAAAAAAAAATTTATTTACCACTTTACATCCTATAAATACCAACCTCAAACACACTTCTAAACACACACAATTCAACCTCAAACTACTTCTTATCCATATTCACTTCCAACCTCAAACTACTTCCCATCCATATTCACTATGTCAAAGAAGAATACCCTACAATCAAAAAACCGACGATCCAGACTAACCCAAAATGCATCGGATTTTAATTTCTCGTCGGAAAACAACTTTGAATTAACCGGCATAACACCACCACAAAATCGAGGTATTCGCTTACGTCCACCAACTTTTGAATATCAATCACAACTACCACAACCCAATCAAAACCAAAACCCGTTTTACGTTAATCGTCAATTTGTCCCACCGCAACGATCTAATACGGATTACCACCAAGAACCAAGTGGGTCGTCGTATCGTCGTAACATGGACTTCTTGTATCCTTCCCAACCGTATCACAATTATTCCCCGCTTCGTAGTGCTAATCTTGAAATGGATTTGGAGGATTATATGCATAAGTATCCGACCCAAAACTATCCGAGTCAAGATGCTTCGATGGGGCAAGGTTCGGGTCACGGTTCGTACCACGATTCTATTCCTGTTGGAGACGATGACAATGCTGAAGAGACGTCACCCATCAAACCAAAGAATCCTTCAAGACGTGCTACAAAGGTAAAGGACAAAGGAAAAAAGCCTGAACCAACCAAAAAGGCCGAACCATGGACAAAGGCGGAAGAGATCGCGCTTTGTAAAGCTTGGGTTTTTGTGTCGGAAACTCGCAGAGAGGAAACGCTGTGAACAAGCACCGCTTTTGGTAGGTGATAGCATATTTTGAAAAGGAAACTGACTCAGAAAGAACCTACAACTCCATCACGACCAAATGGAAGAATAGGA
The DNA here is from genome assembly GCA_022545495.1 of Chrysanthemum lavandulifolium. Taxonomy (NCBI): domain Eukaryota; kingdom Viridiplantae; phylum Streptophyta; class Magnoliopsida; order Asterales; family Asteraceae; genus Chrysanthemum; species Chrysanthemum lavandulifolium. Next base: position 112,220,346 of record CM040245.1, on the reverse strand, counting down.
TTCGTAATAGGGTTGGGAATTTTTGTGCTATTATGGATAATATCAAGAAAAATCATGGAAGTGGTGAGAATGATGGAGACGACAAACAAAAAGCTCTTAGAGAATACCGTATGATGTACGACATGATTTTACCTTGGAGGAGTGTTGGCAATTTTTGAGAACTCATGATGCTTGGAAGAATTGTGAGATGGCGGCTTTCAGAACGAATAGTCGGAAGAAATCAAAAGGTTCTATAACTACCTCGGGGTCAACCCAAGGTCCTTTGCATTTCCAAGATGTTGATGATTCTGATGATGAGGAAGAGACTAGAGAATCACGACTAGAAGGTCGTGACGTAGCCAGGAAGAAATCATCCTCCTTCTCTCGTGATCAACCATCAGAATCATTTATTAGTTCGTTAGCCAAAACCTTTTTCAAATTCAAGCCGTCAAAAGCGGAAAAAGGTAAGGGTATAGAAGAAGCGTATATAAGGTTGAGGGAAAAAGAGCTGGAGATGAAAAGAGGGAAAATTGAGATCCAAAAACAGCAAATGGCATTCATGGCCCAATATTCAAAAGGAGACCGACTTAATTTTCTACAATCACGTTAATCGACCAAAATTTGCCCCCACGACAACTAATGAATCGATGGAAATTAAGAAACAATCAAGCACGCCACAACTTAGATTATTAGTTTAAGTTTGTAATGTTTATTTGAATTTAGTATTGTAATGTTTTTAATTTTAATGAATTTTAAATTTGTTGTTTAAAATGTTTGTAAAAAAAAAAAAAAAAAAATCGGTTATCGATCGCAAGCTTCTACGTGTTTGGTCATGGAGAGAAAAGGCGATGTAAGCAGTAGGTTATGTTGTAATGTATTTTAATTTTTAATGAAATGAATTTAGTTTATTTAGTAATTTGAATTAAAAAAATAAAGTTGTGAGTTGTGGGCCACAAATGAGTAAGTTGAGGTTAGTTGTGAGTGAGCGGGTTAGTTGTGAAGGTTTGTTATAGTGATGTGTCACCCCGTGAGCCCCGAACGAGTAACCAACCTCCTAGTGCTCTTATGGTTTTGACCCAAACGCATTTGAACACATGTTTTTAGGCGTTTGTAGGCTCGAAGAAAGCACATGAATGAATACATAAAGAGCAATTTTCCGCTACTTTATATGATTCTTGAAAATATATACATATTAAGTGCTACTAGCTTAATGCAAGTACCAAGATAAGCGGAAAAAATATAGCATTTTAGAAGGAAAAGGAGTTAAACAACATACAGCATTATGCTGATCAGATAGCATATAGTTTCTTGAAATCTTCGTCTTCGGAATCCGACTGTGGTGACACTGATGATGAAATAAATTTGCTACTCCTCTCGAGCCTCCGACTCCTTATGTTACTAGCTTCGATTCTATGCATGATAACCCAATATAGCATAGTCCCTATTGTCGACGCCAATGTCAATGACCCAATAACTGTAACCCCAACTGCTAACCATTTCTCATTTCCCACAACAATAAAAGATAGTGCAAGAAACGCTACAGAAACAAACACACAAGCTAGCCACATTAGCTTGTTAATAACTGCCATCACTTGTTTCTTAGCTCGTTTTTCCACCACCACAATTGATGTCTGAACTACCACCACTGCTAGTGATATAAAAAGGGCTAAAGAGTCAAATATCAAGAAAACAATGAACTCCGGGTTTGAAGCTATATTTCCTTCACCCAAAGTAAAACCATCCGGGATACCCTTTGTGCCATCGACATATTGACCAGGCAACTGAAATATGGCAGCAAAAGTAACTGTTGCAATCAAAACAGCAACGACAGTGGTTGAATTGATTGCATTGTTTAGGCCTTCAAGATGCATCTTATTGATGCGTTTTCCGATTACTTTAACTCTTTTTTGAGTTTTAAGTGTGTGTTCAAGCTGATCATGAACGTTATGTTTGATATCACTTACTGTTTGTTTTAGTTCTCGGGTTTTGGGTGTTAATGGTAATGGTGTGGTTTTTATGGATTGAGCCTTTGGAACTCCGTGTTGTTGTAAACTGGTTGCGATTTCAGATTTCTCAAATTTCACAGCAGTGTCTAGAGCTGTTTCTCCATATTTGTTAATGACTTCTTTTTTGATTACTTCCTTGTGACTTAGTAATGCCCAAACAATCTGCAAATCCAGTAACGTGATATTAAATAAGCATCACTACATTTTATCTTTTTAAGCTCAAACATTTTTTTTTAACATCAAGTTTATCATAAAAACAGTAAATCATAATACACGTTCTCAAAATCAATAAATTCAAGTGTTCTATCTCTAGCAATAACACTTGATAATTGTTTTAGAAAGTTATCTTTTTTTTTTTCGTCAAAAGTTAACATACACCTCCTTTCTTGACTAGTTGAATCCAGAAAACTAGCCAAAAGGGGCAGGCCAAATAGACCAAGCAAGTTGAAAGTCACCCGAACCTGTTTTGACTCATTACTCAGCTTATTTTACCACGTATATATAGTATAATAACCTTTACATACCTCTGTGCGACCCTTTCTTGTGGCTATATGTAGCGCAGTGTTTTCCCATTTGTCAACCATATTTATCAATGCATTATCGGCTTCAATAAGTGCGTTAACAACCTCAACATTCTGTCCTTTAACCGCCATATGAAGCGCTGTTTGTCCCTTCTTATCAGCCCTAGCAACAATCGTGGGTACTTTTTGTGAAAGCGCTTTTACAACCTCTAGATGACCCTTTCTAGCACAAGAATGTAACGCGGTTTTAAGATTACTTCTTGCAATATTAGCCATGCTACTATCTTTCTCCAACAGATAATTTACCACCTCAATATGGCCTTGTTCTGAAGCTGTGTGCAATGCTGTGGTGTTACTTGAATCAGATGTCATTGAAAGCTCTGAATGCATTTCCATGAGAATCTTCAACACCTCTGTAACAAAAAATTTAAATCTTTAGAGCCCGTCATATAATGTTAATGAGTATCTTTTGTAGGTTACATAAATTTGATACGCGCAGAAATGAATATGTGATTGCACGTCTTATAGTTACTTAATGCATGCAGAAAAGAAGACCGGCCCACATGAAAATGGTGTACAAAAGGTTTTACTCTCATAAGTTAACTTTTAAAAAATCATGATTGTTGGAAAGGTTTAACATTAGGTGATTAAGAAATTGTTACAATACAAGATTTATGCAATTCCATCCTTTCTAAAAAGAAGGTTAGGCCATGACTTTTGAGTTCAAACCTATTCTTTCCATATTCAGAAGGTCATGCATTTTGTTGCAAATTTTTAACATCTTATGTATTTATAACATTAGGTAAGAAGGTTTTAGTCATAAAATTACTCCCAAAACCTTTTCGTGTCAATCATAAATATAAACTTGGTCCATTTGACCTTCCAGATCAGTTTGTGGTTCAACACCAATTTTTTACAGTAAAACTAACCGGCAAGGGGGTGAAAACAATTCGGTGACCTCATTTCTCACGCGTGAATCCATGTCAACTTAACCAACTCATGCGTGACTTTGGCTTCCCGAGGTGCAATTCGGCGAACCATCACCTTAAATGCATTGGTCTGAAGTTGACCTCATTTTTAGGTTTTATTGTTTTATATTTGGTTTGTGAGTGTGTGTGAGTTATATTTGTATAAAGTGAGTAATTTAAAAGATGAGGTTAAGGTGACCATGTCTATAAATAAGTGAGTGGGAGTGAGGGGTAATGAGAGGAGAAAAAAAGCTGATGTGACGCTGGCGCTGATGTGTAAGATGAGAATGGGAAAAAACTTTGTGACCTTGTCTTTAGCTTAATACCACATATCTTGCTCCTACCAAAGATACCTAGAGATGGCAAGATGGGCGGGCTAGGCAGGTCAAATAATGGGTCAAATGGATTCGGGTTGAAACAGAATCTTATAGTGTGGGTCTTTACTAGCTAACTGTGATTATATAAAATAGGTATTATCATACTAATCTAAATCTTGGAAGAACAAGATATAAGAGTTTGTAGGCATCTAAAAGATGCTTTGGCCGGCTTCAATCTGTGTGACCCATCTGACTCGTTCCTCCTAGCTTTATTTTTTAATATCACCCGTTCGAGATAAAACGCAGCTCAGATCTACCCATCTTTGGGTAATTTATGGATCCACCCCTAAATAACATCCATTAGATACATATTGAGGCCTGCTGAAACCAAATCTGAAACCTTATCCACTAGGTCAACTCCTAGCTTATTTCAATACCAACATTTAGCATCTTCTCAAACAAAATTAACATCAAGCACATGGAAAACAATCAAATAATAGATAAAGATTAGATTCCAATCCTTACCAAGATTTCCTTGTTTCGCGGCAATATGAAATGCATCAAAGCCATTCTTGGCCTTAATACTCGCAGCCTCGATATCATAATGCTTGATCATCTCTTTTGCCAAGTCAACACAACCATATTCAGCAGCAACATAAAGAGCCGTTTCGCCTGATTGATTCTTCTTCGACAGCAATTCCTTCAACTTGTCCTCATCATAACTACTTAAAATTTCAAGAGCAGCATCGAAATCACCTGCCCTTACAGCAATATGCAAACATGTATCATCTTTTTTCTCCATAGTCCTGGTTCTGCTTAAGCTTTGATGCATATTCGTTGTAGCAGATGGCGAATCCATCCTATCAGAATTTAACTAAAACCCCTCTTTAGTTAACAATTTCCTACAATAATGAAAAACACCCTAATCAAGTCTTGTTCATTACAACTAAAAATCAAACCTTTACTTCTAGAAGCTTAGCATGAGTACAAAATATAGTGTAGGTGAAGATAGATATAATCACATGACAATTTGGGTGGTTGTAACTTTTTCCTACTTAGATAAATATATGCACATTTTTTTGACAATTAACACCAAAATCTTTTTCTTTTCACATTATAACTAATTAACTGTTACATTTGTTACCTACTTTTTTATTATTTATTGCTGGGGGTCTATGAAGGCTCATGAGCAGATTATTTTATCTCATTTAAATCTCAGCTTGAACTGTTTCAGGTTATTTTGTCACAAATAATTAACCTGATAATGTTTTGGATAATATATCCATTGACCTTCAAACTGTTGGTTTTTAAAAGCAATAAGTAGCTTTGGTAAGCAAGCCTAAACACCATACTTGTCCACTTTAAACCTAACTGGTAAAGGAATGAGGTTTTCCCTTGTACATATTATCAGGAGAGGGAGAGTCTATTGAATCAGATTGGTGAGTTTTGAACCCTAGACCTAGGAGTTTAGTTATGTTTTGTCCAATTAAAACCATACCTAACTAATCTAGAGCAAGAAAATATCAAACCTACCAAAAATAGGTATATCATATAGCCTAACTTTTAAACATGATTATAACTTATGGCATGCATGATAAACAGTTAAACACACACAATGAGAAACTTATTCAAAACGTACTCAAGCAAAATGAAAAGAATTACCTACTAGGTATATATTGAAGAGCACAAAGATCGAATATTACTGTATTTAGTAACTCAATGCATATTGGAAAATGCAAATGATATCATAATATTAAGCGAGACAAAAAAAACACTCTTTTGTGTGATGTATGTAGTGTCGTGTAGTTTCAAATTAGAGTTGAAAAAATGGTTTGCTTGAAAATAACATGAAGCAAATGATATGCAAGCTTGAGTGGTGGTGGAGTCATGTAGTTGTGTTCCAAGTGGTCAAGCCTCCAATTATTATAAATTTTATTTTTTAATATTTTTAATTTACTGGATTAAATATTCATTATTAAATTAATATTTCTATTTGCATGGACTTCTTCTAGATATGATTAAAAAGAAAGAATATTAGTAGAAGACAAATTGGAGTAATATTTTCACATTATTTGAGTTATGGCTCGCACATGTAACGAGAAATATTCAGATTCTATACTATCATGGACGGGAAATTTGAATTTATTTATACATATTGCTAAAATTAGAAAATCAAGATGTTTGAGTTAAATATGATTCATTATATTATTATTTTTAGAATAAATGAATAAGTGAGACTCATAGTTTTTATTAAAACAAAAAGTTTTATCTAAAATTAGGACACCGAAACACGATTTGCCAAGTTTACCCCCTTACATCCATTGAACACTCATTTCTCACATATTTATCATTTTATTTAATAGCTTACTTCACCCCACAACTTCACATAATCGATCATAACTCCTGGTACGCACCTCCATTTACCATCTTCACCGTCATCTCATTTCTCGATCATCATGACACCCATCTCGTCCGTTTTCCCGCATATCGGATTTCGACCATAACGAAATCGAAAATGTTGCGATCCAGTTGTGAAGTGAGGGTCACGTGATAAAAAAAAACAACCCTTTCTCACCCAATGGTTTCTATACGACGACATCCTGTGAATCGATTACAAATGTTTCAACAGAATGGTATGGGCCCTACGATATGACTATAGGGGTTTGGTGGTCAACCGCATGGTCTAGAAAACATGCACATCGAAAAATAAACAGACAAAGACCATGCAAACCCAAACCCTAATTAGTAAGATCTCCTAATCAAGGATTTAACCTAAGCTAACACGTATAAATGATGTTTCGAAATACTTACTTGTTTATCCTACAAGATGTAAGCTCCCACGACCTTTCTTGATCTGCAATGAATGGCTTCTTCGTGATCTTGATACTTCACGATCACGTCTAGGGTTTCTTGGGAAAATCACTGCTCGGACTACGTCAGGTATCCACCGGTACTGCACTGGTAGAACTACGGCTACGAACCTATCCAAGTTGGCGATTACGGGACTAGGGAAGTCGACAAAGTCGACTTTAGGGACGAACGACCAAAGGCTTTTATCCCTTTGGTTTGCTTAGGTCGATCGCACGCAAGAGAGGAGAAGGGGAGAGTTTTAGGGATTAAAGTATTGTTGTGTGAAGTCTAAGGAATGCCTTTATATTTATAGGCTTCAATAGAAGCTTCCTAATACAATTAGGAAACCCCTAGACTTGTCCTACAAGTAATAGGAGTTTGACAAAGTGTCAAACTCATCCTCGTAGGGGATCGGCCGACCACCCTAACCCTTTAGGGTTTGTGGTTTGGCTTTTATTACTTATATATATCGACGATAATAATATTGACATAGTAAAATTACCGTTTTACCCCTCAATAAAAATGCTACGATATTTTCATTCTCACTACTTTTAATTCATTTTGTAACTCGTTTCTCATTTACACTTGCATGTTCTGTTTAGTGTGCACCGTGTGACCATTCGGCATTTCTGTGAAGGCCAATTGTAGAAGTCGTTGTTTCTTTACACATAATCCTTTCAATGACAAGGTTGGACTTACCATTCATAAAAACATTATATATATAAGTTAGACTTTAAAAGTACACATTGTATATTTCTTTAAATATGTACTCATCCAATTTCAAATCATTTATACAACGAGACTTTGTCCTCTCATTTTCTACATGGGTTTCGCATCAATGCTTGTGTTCACCCAGTTATAATGGGATTTGTAGTTGCACAACATTACTTTATTTTTGGTGCATTAGTTTACAACCAGAAGTTGACTGTTCAAAAGTGAAACAAAAGCTTCATTGAGTTCTGACGCTTCTTTAATGGTGGTTTTTGGAAAGGCGTGAACGGTTTAGACTGTTAAAGATTGTGCTCATGATGTTAGAGTAATTGCTTTTATTTTAAATAATGTTTATTCTAAATGTAGTGTGAATGTTAGAATGGAACGGTGATAAATTTGGCAAATTTGATTTTTTATATCTTTTGTTATCATTAATTTCATACGAAATGTCGTCTTCAAGGAATACATCCAACATCCCATCAACCCAAATCTTTTTAAGCAAATGGATGGATTAATTAATCCTTCATTTCCTCATACTTGGAACACATTGACATGTTGTACGAGCAAGCTGAAAAACTATATGGTTTGATTGAATGCAAAAACTTTCGCATCAAAAACTTATGTGAATAGTTGTTGTTAAACACAACAGGCGGGTGTGAACATCATTTTGAGCTCATCAACTTCTTATATGAAGACATTGAGAGAGATTTGGATCATTTAGGCAGCTACGTTCGACATATGAAGAACTTTAAAGAGACGTACATTCAAAAATTGTGTCAAAACATACGCTTAAAAATATGGTAATTATGATATATTGTCCTTATCTTATAGCTACCTTCGTATTATAATAATAAATTTTAAGTTTAACAGTCAGTACTTAATCGCAAACAATTCGCAATAAACTCGTATACAAATAAATGTTATTGTTTTGTGTGCTTCACCATAAACGCACGTCTATAAATAAGGGAACAATATAACCCAAACATATCATCCCTTCCAATGCAAACCTACGTATATAGTCTGCACAAACTAAGTATGGTTCTTAAAAATCTATGTTACCACAAAGGTTAACGACAAAATTCAAGACGAACTACAAAGATCAATAATATTGTTCGTGTTTGTCATAGATCTAAATTGTGGTTTGAGTGCGATGTCAGTGGCCAGCTAGACCCAGTATGGTCTAATGATGAGGGTTGAAGATGCAGCAGAAAGATCAAATATAGTGCTAGTTATTATTTTTGATTTTCTAGCTTTCCAATAGCATTGCATATGAAATAATACCTTTGCTGGGATTAGAGTCATAAACAATGTTGGTTTTATTATGTTTATATGCTCATGCCATCGAACCGGGATTATAACATCAGTGTTTATGTTTGAACCATCATCAATGGTCATCACAGTGAGCAAATGCTACCACATCACTATTTCAAATTTTTATGAGTAACACTGTTTGGAATATTGCAAAAAAAAAAAGATTCCTTTTTGGACTAGGTGGAAACACTTCCTGATATGTAGTCGTTAATAATGATAACGCTGGTTTCAGTGAGTATACTCGAAAACTATATACAAAGATGTAAAGTTTACAGTTGGAATGTATAGTAATCGCAAACCATGTCGCATTATTTTGTAGTCAACTATCTCACATTTGTTATACTCAATCTATGTTGTAATTTTTTTAGAATACAATAAAGTATATCTTTAATTGCAAACCATATCAAACTATTTTTGAATTAACTTACACCTATTGCGTGAGTGGCAGGTTGACAAGACATGTTACGTATCACTATATATTACGAATAATAATGCAATGTATTAATCAACATACCTTTAAAAAAACTATATATACACACATATTGAATAATCTCACATTTTTTACACATCAAGCATCAAAATATCAACATGATTATATTTTGCAATTGTTTAAATCTTAATCACAAGTTAGTATTCAATCTATGTTGTAATTTTTTTAGAATACAATAAAGTATATCGTTAATTGCAAACCATATCAAACTATTTTTGAATTAATTTACACCTATTGCGTGGGTGGCAGGTTGACAAGACATGTTAGGTATCACTATATATTACGAATAATAATGCAATGTATTAATCAACATACCTTTAAAAAAAACTATATATACACACAGATTGAATAATCTCACATTTTTTTACACATCAAGCATCAAAATATCAACATGATTATATTTTGCAATTGTTTAGATCTTAATCACAAGTTAGTTCCATGTAATGAAAATCCACCCTACACAAAGATTAACATCAGAGTCCAAAATCTAAACAAGGATTGAATATGGAACAAATTGGGATATATACCCGATGAACAGCTTCAATCCACTTTCTTGTATTTCCCTTCTTCAATCCATACAAGATCAACCTATGGCAAAAGGGAAATTACTCAATAGCGGGTTGAAGTACTGAAATTTATGAGTGAAAATAAATAATTATGTCGCAAAAGCGTGTGGCGGAATGTTTCTCTTTTTTTGTGAAACTTGTCTTGTAATTGTATTTAAACAAGTTGGGTGTTATATTTTTATTTTAATTAATTATTCAATATTGAATAAATTTTGCTGATAACATTGGGAACCATTAACTACAATTAAATAGTTCATTCTAAAAATTAGTATCGCAACAAATAATTTCGTAAATAAGAAAAAAGTTAGTGGATACCATATCCCTCACCCATACCATATTTGGATCTACTCAGACTTATATAAACAAAGTCCAACAATATTTTTTAGCACCAACTGAAAAAACAAAATAATAGAAAAGTATGTCTTCAAACTCTTCACCAAAGGCATTGGATGATAACGATCTAGTTCGCTCCATGAACTGACGAAAAATATCGTTTCGTTATTTTCAACGTCTTTAAACGATTTCATAATAAAATGTAGGGTGCTTATGGACGAAGTCAACAGTCTAAATAAACAGATCGAGGATTAGGAAAAACTTGTTGTAACGTTTCTCAAAAAAGCCGAGATTTAGTGTATTTTTGTTTTTTAATATACAACTTTGTTTTTATGTTTGTTTTCTTAGATTTAATAAGAAGTATTGAATAATCTTTGTACTTTTTGTTGTTAATGTGCTATAGTAATTCGATCTATATCTGTTGTGTTCGTGCTATTAGTAATTCGTCCCACATACCTTGTTTTTGGCAGATTCTAGCTGATTTAATCAAACAGCTTTATTTTAACTCATTCGTATGTAACAAGCAACAAATTCAGTCAAGTAATCAACACTAATCGATCTATCATATGCGTAAGTCATACATATTGAATTCGCAATTCGATCGTAGTTGTCATTACGCTTCGAAATAATCTTATTGATGAAAAGAAATAGATTTACTAACTTATGGGTAGCTGCAGAAGCTACAAACGATGTTGTAGTTAGGCGTCAGACATTAAACAGATGAAACATATAGTTAAATATATTAAAGTACACAATGCTAGGGGTAATCTTGGCATTTAGAAAAAAAAAATCTTAGTTTTAGCAATATGCCACAAAGTTGAGTCAAGTTGAAAATAAATGTCATCTTATGTCATAGAATTGCAAATTTTCCCAACTGTTTTACTTATTAGAGCAACCGGTATAATAACACCGGATCCGGCGTTACCTTTAACGCTCGGGCGTTACGCCCCGTTACCCACACCCATACTGGCGTTAAAGCCACGTTAACGCACTCATGTTAACGAAATAATGGCCGTTGAGGTGTGTTTTGGCTGAAGAAAAAAAATCACTTTACCCCCACTAACGGCTACTAGCCGTTGGGGTTTAAATTTTTGTTTTCACTTTGCCCCTCCCCCCCCCAACGTATTTCAAACGGCTACTTTCAAAAAAAATTATTACCACTTTAAATACCCAAATAAAACACAATTTTTTTCACACTTCCACTACTCAATCCTCTCAATCTTATACTTTCAATTATTAAAAAAAAAAGGTCGGGAGGCAACAACGATGATACATTCATGAATCTTCTCGGTGGTGGGTGGAAAACCTCAAACCCTGGTTCATCTTCAAACCCGAACGCAGGTTCATATTCAAACTCCAACGTCTCTTTTTTCAACCCACTAGGCTTGTCGAGCCAAGATCTTTTCCTACAACATCAACAATATCTGTTTTGGCAACAAAACACACTAAACACCAACTTTCAAAATCTACAATTCTCACAACACTCACAACAATCACAAACTGAAAACACAAGAAATTCCAGAAACACCCACGTCTCCTCCAAAGCCCAAAAGTCGTGGTAAACGAAAGACCAAAAAATCCAAAGACCCCAAACCAATCGATGATGATGACGAACACTGCGTTACTGGACGTTGGCAACCAAAAGAGGAAGAATTACTTGCCAGGTGTTATGTAGTTGTTACGGAGGATCCGATGGTCGGGCGTGCATAAGGATATGATACGTTTGGGCATCGGGTCAGAAATGAGTTCTGTTAATACAAATAAACCGTAAAAACGTTTATTAATATTTTGCGATCTCTTTGTGTTTTGTTGATAACAAATATAATGTTATCTTAAGTACAATTATAAGTATACATGTTATTTTTGTAAAGTTTTACATATAGGCATTTAAATACAAATTGTTGTAATAAATCATTTGTTGTAATAGTTTATTAGGATTGGTAAAAATCACAACCCATGGATCATATCCATAACCCATGGTATTGACCCAAACCCACTTGACTAGATACATTATACTCATTATATACATTGTATCTAAAAGAATACCCATAGACCAACCCATAACCCATGATCCATGACCCATAACCAAAAACCCATGGGCAAAGAGGAGGGTCCCACGGATCCCTAGGATTACACTAGACGGATCCTTGTGGGAGGGATCCATGGGATCCAGGAGCAAATGGCAAGTTTTGCCTATAAATAGAGAGCCATTTCTTCATTCTAACTCACCCTCTTCTTACTAATTCTCTCATATACTCATTCTCTTCTAACAAAAGATCACTTGATCTAGAGAGTTCTTTCTTCTTTCTTTCTTTAGTGATTCTCATATAGGTCCTTCTACAGGCGAGATCACGAGCATTTACTAAGTCATCCAAGCAAGGGGTCCTTGATTGATTTGTTCCTCCACAAGATTTCAGTAGCAAATATCTTGTATTTGATATTTCACATATTTGTTGTGTAATAGTCGTGTTGGTTTGGTCCACTATGTTACTGAGTCGGTATTTAGCTTTGTCTTGGAAAAGGTGTAAGCAACTTTGTGAAGGCTTCTCCGCCAAGTTGAAGGAGTTTGTTGACATAGTGCTTGAACTCTCGAGTAGGTGACTCGGGAGTGGAGTAGGGCAAGGAAGGTGTCCTTGTAGTGAACCACTATAAATCGGTTGTGTCATTTCTATCCCTTGCTTTACTTTATTTACTTGCTTTATCATTAGATCTATACTTTCTACATCCATACGATTTCACATAATATCGAATCTAAAGTTTTTGAAACTAACTTAAAATCGGCAAAACTATTCACCCCCTTCTAGTTTTCCACAATTAGCATCAAGAGCTAAGTTTATAAAAGTTTTAAAGTAAACCGTATTTTAAAACTTTTCGATCACTATGGGTTCGAAAATTACAAGGAATGGCAATCTATGCAACGACCACCACTACTTGAAACTAATGGTTTTATATATTGGAAAAATAGATTCGAAACGTATGTGAAGTCTAAAGATATTGATCTTTGGTACATTATTGTTGAAGGCGATTTTGAGGCTACATCAAAAGATGATAAAGGAAATTTAGTCTTAATTAGACCAATTTTAGGTAAAACTCCATACGAGTTACTTCGAGGCAAAAAGCCTACTTTAGATCACTTTAGAGTCTTTGGTAGCAAATGTTTTCTTCTTAACACTAAAGATTACCTTACAAAATTTGATCCTAAATCAACCGAAGGTATCTTTCTAGGTTACTTCCTAATAGCAAAGCCTACGTCATACTAAATAAAGAAACAATGAAGGTAGAAGAGTCATTAAATGTAAAATTTGATGAAAGTCCACAAACCCTCTCCACCTCTTGTCGATGGCGAGATTGTAGAAAGTGAAGCTATTGTAATAAAGAAAAAGATAAATGAAGAAGAAGAAGAATCTTCAAATAATGAACTCGTAAATATTAAAGAGTCCAAAGATCACCCGTAGATAAGGTCATAGGAAAATTAAACGAAGAACCTTAAGGTCTCAAGTTCAAAGCCAAAGTAGCCTATTTTGTTTTGTTTCAACCATAGAACCTAAGAATACACAAGAAGCCATAAAAGATGAAAGTTGGGTAATGGCTATGCAAGAAGAATTAAACCAATTTGTTTCTAATGATGTTTGGACACTTGTCCCTCCACCTAGTAATCAAACCATAATAGAAACCAAATGGGTTTATAAAAACAAGTTAGATGCAAACGGAGTAGTGTCTAGAAACAAGGCTAGACTCGTTGACCAAGGGTATAACCAACAAGAAGGAATAGACTTTGATGAGACCTATGCCCCCGTGGCTAGATTAGAGTCTATAAAAATACTTCTTGCTTATGCTTGTGCTAATGATCTAAAGCTTTATCAAATGGATGTCAAAAGTTCTTTTCTAAATGGTTTTATTAATGAAGAAGTATATGTAGCTCAACCTCCGGGCTTCATCGATTTTGAAAAATCTAAACATGTGTATAAGTTAAATAAAGCCCTTTACGGTCTTAAACAAGCTCCAAAAGCTTGGTATGATAGACTCAAGTCATTTTTAATCAAACACAACTATACCATGAGGTTAGTTGACAACACACTTTTTTATAAGAAAAGAGAGTCACATATAATCATAGTTCAAATATATGTAGATGATATTATATTCGGATCCACTTGTCAAGACATGTGTGATGATTTCTCTAAAATCATGCATAGACGAGTTCGAGATAGTATGATGGGAGAACTTAGTTTCTTTCTTGGCCTACAAATCAAACAAGTAGAAGATGGTATCTTCTTTAATCAATCTAAATACATAAAAGAGATGTTAAAGAAATTCGGTCTAGAAGAATCGAAACCAATTAGGACACCAATGTCATCTGACACCAAACTCACAAAAGATGAAGATGGCGAATCCGTCGATAATACTAAATATCGTGGCATGATTGGTAGTCTTCTCTACCTCACGGCTAATAGGCCGGATATCATGTTTAGTGTTTGTCTATGTGCTAGGTTTCAAGAAGACCCTAAAACTTCACACCTAGAAGCCGTAAAAAGAATATTTAGATACATTAAGGGGACAACACAATTAGGATTATGGTATCCTAAGGCGCGGGAGTAGAAACAATTGTATATGCAGATTCGACCATGCGGTGATTATGTTGACCAAAAAGTACAAGTGGGGTATGTACTTTTATGGGATGTTGTTTAACATCTTGGTTTTCAAATAAACAAACAGCATTAGCAATATCAACAACCGAAACCGAATCGTCTCATAGGCAAGCATGCTAACAAGCACTATGGATGAAACAAGCATTAGTTGACTACGACATTCATCTAAGTGACATAGCCATTCTATGTGACAACAAGGGTGCCATCGATTTAAGAAAGAATCCGGTATTACATTCTCGCACAAAGCATATAGAGATTCGTCATCACTTCTTAAGAAACAATGTTCAAAATGGGAAAATCTCTATTGAGAAGGTAGCGTCCGAAGATAACATAGCCGACGTCATCACCAAACCGTTAAAGCGAGAACAATTCAACCTACTTGGTCTTGGTCTTTGTCTTGGTCTCATGGAACAAACGTGGTAATTTTTTTTACTCTACAAGGTATGTAAACACTAGCCTTCTTCTTTCTGAGTCTAGGATCTCTATTTCACGCACAACTCACAAACAATACGGGAATTTTCAAAACCTAAGATAAGTTTTTCACTTATAACTCATAGTTTTTCTTATTTTCAAAATAAGTATAGCTTGCAAACACATAATTACATACACATCTTCTTTTCAAAGGATAAAACGATTTTTATTCGCACATAGAAACCTCTTTTTGAAACGTTTTCTAAAAATGATACTTCTTCCCGTATCAATTTCACGAAAGCAATTTCTCACGTCTAGGACAAATCGCTTTTTCATTATTAATACAAAGTAAAAACCCGTTTTCATTATATCTCATGTCTTTTGAATGCTAAAGAGAACACATAACTAATATATGTTTTCGGGTACGTTCATTTAAGCAACAATGAATTAGGAGCACTCGGGTTATCTCACATAATAGTATGCTTTTTCACTTCTAGTTTATTTTTATTTTTTTCTTAGGAGTCGAGATAACCGCAACTCCAAATAGTTTGCATATAGGCACACACTAGGCAAAATGTTTCCAAAGGAAAATTTTGTGTTGCACGAATCACCGATCCCACGGATCCCGGCCTTCATCTTTGGAGGGATCCTCAAGGAAGGATCCGTGGGATCCGTGAGACGAAGCTAGTTTATCTTCTATTTTCTCACTTTGGATGAAAACTCCAATATCTTTTCATTTTTTTTTTGGAGTATGTTCTTTAATGCTTGTATTCTCATGATCACATGCCTTAAATTCATATCAAATCATTAGATTTTAATCCACATTTTGGGTCAAGCATTCATTACAATGCATTGGTTTTTTATACATAGGACTCCCAAAATGCTTGCATATTCATCTTCACAAACAAACAACACCATCTTCATTACAACTTAGATGAATCACCTAGTACAAACAATCCTCTTCATGAAATCCAAAACTTTGTACTTCCACCTTCCAAAATACCACAATCAAACTCTAGGATATCCGCACGGATTAGCATCCGGCCTTGTTGCTTAGCAAAACCATCATCAAATGGTTCATCACCAATCAACTCACCACCTAAAGTCACTTTTTTGGAACTCCTTAAGACTCCAACAAGATTTCAACAACCAAAACAAAAAGAAATAGCCTTTTTGACACCTCACACTTCTCCAAACACAATTTTCAATGACCTTGAAACATCACCACCCTTAGCTCCCATTAAGCTACAAGAACACCTAGGTTCTTTTCACCACCACTTCAAACATTACGGACTTTGATCCAGTATTTTCTATTTTTCCACCACATCTTCCGCAACTCACAAATCAAAACAACCCGGAAAACTTCCGCACTCATTACCCACATCACTTATATTGTGAACATTGCCAATCCACTAGGGAAATTGTAGTAGAAGTTAGGGAAGAAATGCGATTCATACTCAACCTCATCCTTGATCGCATCAATACCATTACTCATCAAAAACTACATCCATAACCCTATGCAAGCATGGACGGAATCATTATTACTATTTTCTATTTTTAGTACTTTTATTTTGAGTCATTTTCAAGAACAAGTCTTGTTCTTATTTTTACATGCTTGTAGGTGGCATAAATACCACTACACTTTGTTGTTTTATTACAAGGCCTTGTTTGCATACCTTGGCTCCCAATCTTGATTCTCGTCAATCACAAGATTACTTATGCATGTTACTACTAACCCTTTCTTTGTAGGATTTTTTTATTTTTTTTTCACCTGACGCCCCAAACTAGGGGAGCTATCGTCAAGGGGGAGTAAGCGATACGTGGACTATTTTTCCACCTTGTGGAAAACTAGAAGGGGGGGGTTGAATAGTTTTACCAATTTAAAACATCCTTTTAAATATTTAGATCGACTTATGTCAATCTATTTGGTTGTTTATGTTGGACGTTGATAGATAGATATATAAACTTGTAATGAAAGATAAAGAGTAAGAAGCACATCACCACGACACAAGTATTTATAGTGGTTCGGCTACAAGGACACCTTCCTTGCCCTACTCAACTCCCCGAGTCACCTACTCGAGAGTTCGTAAGCACTACACCAACTCCTTATGGCGGAGAAGCCTTCACAACGTCTACAAAGCTAAATACCGAGTTCTTTCACACCAAGGCGAACCACACCTAACACAACGTCGCCTACCCTTTATACGGTGCTAGGCTAACCACGAGTTCTTTCACACCAGGAGAACTAATCCTATCACAACGTCGCTTACCATTTATTAGGTACTAGGCTAAGCACCTGGTTCCATTACCATGGAGGAACTACTACCCTTTACAACCTGACACCTAATATCAAGGAGATCTACTCCTTGTTACAATATCATCAAGGATATCACCATCCTTGAAATAAACAACTACTTATAAGTCTAACGATGCACCTCATCAATTATACGACCTAAGCATTCTTCCCAAATGCTACTTGATTAGATTCATCGGCATCCTTCACTAATGCCTTTGACACAACGCTTGGCACCCTTCACTAATGCCTTCGTCTTGACACCTTTAGCATTCTTCACTAATGCTTTGACACGGATGATGAGCACCTTTCACTAATGCTTTCATCTTGACACTTTCGGCATTCTTCACTAATGCCTTCAACTCAACATCTATGGAGAAAGGTAGAACTATCAACATGTTGGGAATTATGTGAAGTCTGGATTATGCTGAAATTAATGCCGAAGTGTTTCTCTTGAAGATGAAGTGGATTACGCAAGACATATTCTCATGAAGTATAATAGATAATAGTCTGCGTTACGGAAGTGTTTATTCCGTGTTTAGTTTATTTAGTGTGGATATACATGAGCTTTATTAGGAAGTGATTGTGTATATCTTATTTAGTTTATGATTATCGTTTCTTGGGAAACGGTTTAGCGATATTGTTTAGGGTTCCTTATCTATAAAAGGACACATTAGAAAGAGTTATGTACCGATTGGAAAATTAGGTTTAGTTAATATAAAGATCCATAGAGGATCAAGAAGTTCTTAGTTATTTGTTACTTGTGTTTATATTTCGATAAACATTAGTAGTAGAGATTGTCTTTTATTGTGCTTGTGATTACATAGGCATACATAACGATCCACGAGCTCAAGATCTATCAAGGTCTGTTTTTGTTTCAACAAGTGGTATCAGAGCGGGTCTGATCCTCAGACCTAGGTGGCTACGCTGAGCCGCCTCTTTGTACCATCCGTCAAAATTATCCATCTCTATCTCAAATATTTTATTAGATCTAAAGAAAAAAAAAAGGTCGAACAATTCGTTTATTGGTTTGGCTGCAGGTCCCCTGTTTATATGTGAATCCACGATTCCACGTGATCATATATGTTGAGTATATTGGGTATTTTGGGCATAGAGTAAAGATGGGTAGTATAGGAGCAGGTGGAGTTGAACGGTTGGCTACACAACATTCAATCGCAGGTTTGATGCGTTTGGGAAGGAGTCACATGTGTTTTGAGGATCTCTTATATTTATTTTAATGTTATTGTTTAAAAAAAAAAAAAAAAAAAGAATAGTTATTTAATTGTTTTTTTATGTCGAATCCAGTATCAATTCACGAGAGCGACTTTTGTTGGTGTCGAATCCAGGTATCAATTCCGAGATGACTTTTGTTGGTGTCGAATCTAGGGTATCAATTCCGAGGCGACTATTTGGGATACTTTGAATTATCCCGTTTTATTTTGGTTATTGTTTTATTTTGCTTTATTAGTTTACTACTACGATTCGAGCTTTGCGATTTCGCCGCTCGAATTGCGGGGGAGTCTTAGTGGATAATTAGGCCCAAGACGGTTTGTGGGTTTAGGTATTAGGGTTTTCACCATTATAAATAATGGTCCATAATAATATTATACCTACGGGTTTCATTGTCTAACATGGTTTCGAGCGTGGACATGGATATTGGTACCACTACACGATGGTAAGTATGCTATTGGGACTAAATGGATTACGAAGAATAAGAGATGCTCGGGGGTGTTGTCATTAAAACAAAGCTAGATTAGTTGCACAGGGTATTTAACGACTTCCGGGCCCGATATTACATTTCTTTGTGAGTGTTTGTTCACGACATCAAGTTACTCCTTGACTTCCCATCTCAATTCATTAAGAAGATCTTTAAGTACCTCAAAGGCCAACCGTTTCTAGGTCTATGGTACCCAAAGAGTCTCCTTTTAAGTTGGAAGCATATAGTGATAGTGACTATCTTGGTGCTAATCGGATAGGAGGTCCACCACTGGAGGTTGCCAATTCCTTGGAAAGAGATTGATTTCTTGGCAATGCAAGAAACAAACTATGTGGCTACCTCATCTCTTGAAGCGAGTATGTGGTCTTTGCTAATTCTTGTGGACGGGTTCTTTGGATTCAAAATCGGTTGTTGGATTATGGGTATAATTTCATGAACACAACAATTTTATTGATAATCAAAGTACCATATGCATTGTTAAAAATCAGCTTTTTCACGGTCGAACAAAACATATTGAAATCGGGCACCACTTTATAAGAGATGCATATGATAAAATTTGATAAATGTGGTCAAAATTCATGATGATAATGTGGTGATTTGTTAACAAAGGCTTTTGAAGGACCAAGGTTTCAACACCTTGTGGTCCATATTGGCATGCTTAACCCTTAGCGAAAAGTTTAAGGGAGGCATAAACCTCGGGAGGCATATGCCTCGGGGAGGATTGTGTATAACTTTGCATTTTGCTATGTAATTTTGTATATTTGGTTGATTTTAACTAACTCTAACACCGCTAATGTAATTTTAGTGTGTTTCTTTGTTGGTTTGTGTATGTTTACGTGTTTGTTTTGCGAGTGTATGTTACATTCAGTTGAGATTTGGTTTGAAGTGCTAAAGTTTGTTCCTCTTGAGTTCAAAGTCTTTGAAGTTAGTCAATTGTTTCTTCGAAGTTGAAATCTTGAGTTATATGATTCAATCAAAAGAAGTACTGAAATAAATTGATTCATTCATTCAAGAAACAGTTTACAGCTTACAGTTTACAGAGTACTAGCAACATCAAAAGCATCTACATGATCAACTAGTCCTAATCTATTACATATCATCCATTCCAACATCTAAATTACAGTGAAGATGAGCACGATGAGTATGACTGCTCACATCTTTTGGCACTAAATGCTGGCTATGCCTTTATGATGAGCATAACCAACTCTAACAGATGCTAAGGATCAAAATGGAGGATGGATTGATGAAAGCGAAGAAAGGCGATTGTGGTAGAGATGAGAAGGAAAGATTTTCATTTGTGCATCATCTACTCTTTCCATCATACAACAACTTACATCATTTTCCTTTTCCATTCCCTTATACGATATGTGATGATGCACCAAACACGATGCTGAGAGAGACCAAGCACCACCTTTCTTCCCATAGGAAGTGGTGGATTTTGGCTCGTGGCCTTCGTTGAGGCATAGGTCTTTGGGGTTGGGAGTAAGATGTTCCCTCCTTATAGAGTCATCGAATCTTGACAGATACACTTGGTTTCTCAACACTTTCATCTTCGATGAGGAGAGACAGGTGACTTCTTTGGTAGTGGATATGGTTTTGGAAAGTAATGAAGCCATTGATTGGTATCTTCACTAGATGATGATGATGATGATGAGGATGTTGTTGTGAGATCTATGATCTCGTGTCCAGTACTCATGTTGATTATGGTTAATTTTGAAGTATTGAAGGAATTAGGGTTTGAAATATTATTTGGGGATTTGTGATGAAGAAGTCGGTGTGCATTGGGATTGTTTTATAGCCGGGTTCAAGTGGTAAGAGAATTAATGCGTGTGGGTGAAACAAGTAAAAGATATTTCTTGAAGCTTCGTGAGTAAGTCATCTGTTACTGTGATTGTTATACTTCAATGAGAATGGTTTTGTTTCACCGGTTATAAGTGAATTCGAGTAAAAGTAGAAATCCACGTCATCTTTGGTCAACTTTGACCAAAATTGGGAAATTTCTATTTATTCTCTACGGCATATTTTCGCTCCACATTAAGTGATTCGATTATTACTCTCATTAAAAACACTTCCTTTTGTGCAAATCGTAACCCTAATCTTCAAAATCTCTAATGGCGCTTCAATTTAAACATGATCATAATAAGGTTGCTTTTCTTGGAACTGCTCGAGGAGATGAGCTGTGTAGGCCAACGATCTCATTCTTACAAAGATCAAAGATTCAGTATGCATTATCACATTCTCCAAATGCTATATATGAATCCTTGGTTACTCAATTCTGGGCGTCGGCAGAAAAGAGAGGTGATACTGAGATAGTTGCAAGTGTTGATGGACAAGAGTATGTAGTGATGAGGAAGGCGATCGAAGACAACTTCACTTGGATGATGAGAATGGAGTTTATCATTCGATTCTACGATGGTACTTGAAGGGCTTAGAACGATTGGATATCAAAGCACGAGGACATATATGTGGTTGAAAAACAAGCTTTGTCCTATGTGGAGGTTCTTGGTTCATACGTTGCTACGATTGTATGAGCAATAAGTCGGAGGATGGGATCGGTTTTCAACACAAATGGGATGTGGTATTGTTTGTTTATCTAAGGGTTTGACTTATAACTTTTCTAAGTTTATCTTTGATAATATGGTAGAAAATATAACTAGGAAAAAGGGTAAGTTTCTGATGTACCCTAGGTTCTTACAGATGATATTGAATGTTTCTACACAAACCCAAGCTTTTCATCCTATAAGTGTTTTGACTCCTAAGTTATTTGCTACAATGAGGACTAAATTTGAAGGGACACATTTTCCTTTATTAGCTGCCATGTTGCCTCAGGAGAATGAACCTACTGATGAGGTAAATGTTGTTTTACCTTCTTTCAATCCTACTGATGGCAATCTTTCAGTAGTTGGTGATGAGGGTCCTTCTGTTGTTGCAGAGGCATCTATACCTTCATCTAGATCATGTCCTAGTCAAGCACCTACACAAGTTTCTATTGATGAAGATCAGGATAATATTGATGAGGTTCAGGTTAATATTGATGAAGATCAGGTTGATATTGATAGATTGCCTACACCAAGTCCTGTTAGGGCTCCATTTGGTGAAGGATGTTCTAATGTTGATCAGGTTAATGTTACTACTGAACTGTCTAATGAAGTTCCAATTTCAACTGAGCAATCACCGATCGATGAAGATCCTATTTCACTTACCTCATTATATGCTCGATGCACAAGCTTACGGTGAGGTGTTGGTCTTAAGAAAGAACTTGCGAAACCAAGTCTATTCTTGGTAATAAGATTGTGGTATTGGAGACTAAAGTTGAGAACTTGAAGGAATTCTTTGAGTCGGAAGGTAAAAATAGAAGTTTGGTTTCTTCCGAGGAGGAGGACGAAGAATCTTCATGCATCCTTGGAATATTGGTGATGTAGCACTTACATCGATGTTTCTTCTCCGGTTGCTAAATCTTCAAGGCGCAAGGAGCCTATTCTATATACTAGCAAAGAAGACAATATTTGAATAAGGTATGTCTTGACACTTCAAAGGAGCCACATATGGTTGATGCATCTGCGATGTTCTAGTGGAGGAGGTTACTCGATGGTCAAACTTCATCTATACCGAACATTCAAATGTTTCGCCTTGATGATGACGAAGAGGTTTTTATTCTTTGGGAGAATGTATAAGTTGAATGCTTCATCCGAAGTTTTCTACACTGTTGAGGAAGTGTCTCAACCTATTTCCTCGATGTGGGTTTGATTGTTCCTTCTGAAGCTCACATTGGTTCTGTTGAAATTGGTTCTGGATACATCTTCGAGAAAGGACGGGACCCCGTGATTGATGATCTGAATTCGTGAATAGTGGTGAAGAACAAAATCAAGCTCGAGCTAGATTGTTCTTGATTATGAAAATATGCGAAGAGTCGTGTGTGGCTAAATTTCTTCAAGATCGGTATGCTTCGATTTGTCTCCGAAGGAAATTAGAGCTTGATGCATTCCTTCCTACGATCACCGATGATCAATGGGATGGTTATATTTCTCAAGGTGCATCGATCCAAATCTTGCAAAACTTATCTTAGGAGAATCTTTTGATGATGATAATTTTGTGGATAAAATGGTGGCACTTGGTAATCAAAGGAAGCAAGAATCTTTGCAGAGAGAAGAGCTCTTATTGATCAAAGAAATAAAGCCAAAAGAGAAAACCTATGATTGCTCGGAAGAGAAATTATATGAGAAGAGTTGTGAAGAATTACGCTATATATAATTACGGTATGTCTATGAAGCAAATCATACTTTGTCCGATGATGCTTTAATTAGACAATATAATTTGGTTATGAAGTTTTCATCTTCGGTTCTACTTCTTCTTATCAATTGGAAAGCATTGCTTCAACGTCGATGTTCCTCTGACCAAGAGATGTAAACAGTTGAAATTGTGGATAATTTTGATCTTGTTTTGCCTTGATGGTATCTCTAGTTGTTCCTTCCGATACAACTTCGATGCTACTCCTTCTTCCGATATGGTCGTTTCTTTGAGTCTTCTTTGGTTTCTTCCGAAATGTTGTCCGGTGTGGAGCTAAATGATTCTCCGATTCGGGGGCGATCTCTGACTGATCTTGATAACATTGTTGGTATGGGACAGCGAGCTTGGTTACAAGGAGTTCGATAGATTGGCTAAGAAACATTCTTCAAGGAATATTGATTTAGATCTCGAGGTGATGAATCTACCTTTATTGTAGTTGGATCATTGAAGTTTTTCTGAAGGAAATCATGTGGTCTTGGTTGATTGGAAAGTTGGAAAGCTTAACACATTTATAATTTGGATAATCTTGTTATTGAGTTTAATTTCTTGAAAGACATTCTTCATTTGGTGACTAGACATGATTTACGGATCCTGTATGAACATGTCATTCAAGATTATAAGTTTCATTCAAAATCTGGTTACGGTTTATATCATTGGGTGATCTTGGTTATGTTTGATTCTCATTCTCCAAATGGTAAAGGGTATTCTATTTGGAAGAATTCTCATAAGTGGGAGATTGAGAGTTGGAGATTTTATCCTTTGCCTTGTGTTCATGTAGTTCGGACTACATGTGGGATGATTTGTGTATGCTCTCGGATAAGCTTTATCCTTTATCGATTACTTTTATGGAAGGGTTCTTTGAGACACAAGTTGGAAGTGCCTACTAATCCGGTTGGTAATGATGAACTTCATGCTACTCAATGTGTTGGTTTGATTAAGAATCACTTCTATCACATAAAGGTTCATCTTGATTGTAATATTTTGTAATATTTGTTTTCTTTCTTTCTTTTCTTAGTTAAAAAAAAAAAAAAAAAAACAAAATTATCTAACTTTTCTTGGGTTTGTTGTATATTTTTCTTGGTTATTGACTCACTGATATACTTTGTGTATGTCAAAGAGTTAGCTAGTCCAAAGATGCAGCTTTGGTAAAGACACATCAAATCATTGATATTGTAATGATTTGCTAAAAATCATAGGGTGTGCAACCACCTATGCTTCATTCTTTGAGTGTTGTATGGTTTCAATTCACCATGGTCTATTCCTTTTGGAATCCAAGAATTGGCTAGCCCAAATGTATATGGCTTGTGGTAAAAGCGGTGGCATTCCATATTTGGTTCTCAATTCACCAATTCTAAGAATTGACTAGTCTGAGCAAACGGCTACGGTAAAGACATTTCAAATCCGTTTATATGGTTGTTTGGTTTGCCAATAAATCGGATGGTTATCGGTGTACCATAGTTTACGAACTTAAACATATGGCTACTCCGGTAGTGATGGCTATTGGAAGAGACATCAAATCCATTTATTTTCAATGATTCACCTCTCAGGGAGTTAACACACCGGATGTGATGAGAATAGTATGAAACTAATCTGTTTTGATGTACTTCTTGTCGTTTGTTCTTTGCAAAGATATGGAGTTCTGAGTTTCTTCATCATAGAGATGTTCTTTGGATTCTTTGTTCTTTCATTGTTTGTGCCCAATCCTCTGGTCTTGTAAGATCTATCAAGCTGGAACTTAACAAGTCAAATTCGGTTTAGGGAGGATTGTTGGAATTATGTGAAGTCGGATTATCTTGAAATTAATGCGAAGTGTTTCTACGAAGATGAAGTGGATTCGCCGAAGACATAATCTGCTGAAGTATAATAGATAATAGTCTGCTTTTTACTGGAAGTGTTTATTCCGTGTTTAGTTTATTTAGTGTGGATATACATGAGCTTTATTAGGAAGTGATTGTGTATATCTTATTTAGTTTTATGATTATACGTTTCTTGGGAAAGCGGTTTAGCGATATTGTTTAGGGTTCCTTATCTATAAAAGGAACACATTAGAAAAGAGTTATGTACCGATTGGAAAATTCAGTTTTAGTTAATATAAAGATCCATAGAGGATCAAGAAGTTCTTAGTTATTTGTTACTTGTGTTTATATTCATTGATAAACATTAGTAGTAGAGATTGTCTTTTATTGTGCTTGTGATTACATAGGCATACATAACGATCCACGAGCTCAAGATCTATCAAGGTCTGTTTTTGTTTCAACACAACAAGATAACCTTAGTAGTCTTGATGATGACGAAGCATGGCAACTCATGGACTTTGAGCTTGCACGTCTTCAAGAGGTGGTGATCTTTCCTTTAAGAGGAACCTAGAAGATCACACAAAAACAAAAGACAAAGACTACATAGATCTCTTGGATCTGAGGTTAGAAGGTTAGTATACTTGGGGGAAGTATGTGTGTAAAGGGATTACAAGTAAGGAAGAAATGGCTCTCTATTTATAGAGAAAATTCTCTACTGTTTCCCCGGATCCCACGGATCCCTTCCACTTGGGATCCGGCTAGCACAAAGCTAGGGATCCGTGGAACGCTCCTCTTTGCCCATGGGTATTTTTGGTTATGGGTCATGGGTCATGGGTCATGGGTTATGGGTTGATCCATGGTTTTCTTTCTAGATACAATGAACTTAGATAAGTGGTATATATAAAACCATGGGTTATGGTTCAATACCATTTGCTAGTTTCTACCCATTTTAGTATTTACATGTTTTTACCTTATTTTAGTATTTACATGCTTTTACCCATTTTAGTATACTTAGTTTAAGTATATGCTAACCCAATATGTAAACACTAGTTGTTGTACATATATATATCTAGATCATAAAATCACTTATACTTGTTTTATGTGAAAATGTGAATATGTTAGAAAACTATTAGTTCAAACCATTTACGTATTTTATTTGTTTCGTTAATATGATTTTACTTTTGTTATTGACAAAACATTAGAAGATCGTAAAATATAAATAAACGTTTTTACGGCTTATTTGTATTAACAATCTCCCCCTTTTTGTTGATGACAAAACATAAAATTATTTTAAGGAAAAGCTAAAATTCTTAAACGTTTGAATTTGTAGTTTTTACTTTCTTCTCCCCCTTTTTGTCGAAACAAAAAGTGTTAAAAGAAACTAACACAATTTTTATAAGAAAAATTATAAAAGATGTAACAGAGAGCAAGTGGCGGGAATGGTACTCGTCTTAACTCCCCCAGCGAGTCCATCCCTTTGAAAAAGGGCGTCAAAGACATAATGTAAAATAAGCTACTTGTGTTTGCAATTAAGTTTGCAAATGGTTCGTCTAAGTAAAAACGTGCTCCCCTCGAATATTGCAAAGTTGCAATGGGGTATCATGAAGTGTAATCCAAAATTGGATTAAGTTGCAAGTGATTTTGCAATATTGTTTGACACAAAGCTCCCCAGCTTTTATGGTGTCAAAATCTTCATGTGTTATTTTGAAAATCTACAAAGTAAAGGTTAGAAAAACAATAGTATAGTGCATAAATTTCACGAAAGCGAGACTCAAGTTAGTAGAAATTTGTGCTCTGTTCTACGGATCCACGGTTCCCTTTAAGGAGGATCCGTCTAGTTATCTGGAAGGGATCCGGCTATCTACACAGTTTCTTGGTGAGTGAAGAAATATCAAGGGTGCTATTGAAGAAAATGAAAATATGTACAATATAACAAGCACAACACACATGATAATCATAGCATGTAAGTATTCATTCAATGTAACAAGAGATACACAACCAAATCTCTAAAACTAAGAGAATGAACTTTAGCCATATAAGTACTACTAATACTAATCTCATTTCGGGATTTAGAATGTGATAATGTGCTTAAATCTAGGGATGGGTGGACTTGTTGAATTGATCCAACTTTGCAAGAAGATGATTGAACATGAAATGTATCTCATTTCGTACTTCTTGAACAAGTCCTTGAGTTTTAGACAATTTGGGCAAATATTGTCTTGGTTTGGCCCGAAGGAGAAAGGATGTTTTGAGGGGCTCAATGTGTGTTTGAGGGTCTTCATATTGAGAAGTAGGGAGAGGTTCTAAAAATGAGGGTGGTAATGGAACTTCTTCCATATGATCAAGGTTGTTCTTTGTCTCC